>JAQQZT010000005.1:17090461-17105631 GCA_030068275.1 Clarias platycephalus
CCACTTTGCCACAGTCCATTTTAAATGAGCCTTGGCCCAGAGAAAACGCCTGCGCTTCTGGATCATGTTTAGATATGGGTTTTTTTTTTTTTGACCTATAGAGTTTTAGCTGGCAACAGCGAATGGTGCGGTGGATTGTGTTCACCAACAATGTTTTCTGGAAGTATTCCTGAGCCCATGTTGTGATTTCCATTACTGTAGCATTCCTGTATGTGATGCAGTGCCGTCTAAGGGCCCGAAGATCACGGGCATCCAGTATGATCTTCCGGCCTTAACCCTTACATACAGAGATTGTTCCAGATTCTCTAAATCTGTGGATGATATTATGCACTGTAGATGAGGATAACTTCAAACTCTTTGTAATTTTTCTCTGAGAATCTCCTTTCTGATATTGCACCAATATTTTTCACCGCAGCATTGGGGGAATTGGTGATCCTCTGCCCTTCTTGACTTCTGAGAGACACTGCCACTCTGAGAGGCTCTTTTTTATACCCAATCATGTTGCCAATTAACCTACTAAGTTGCAAATTGGCCCTCCAGCTGATTCTTATATGTACATTTAACTTTTCCGGCCTCTTATTGCTACCTGTCCCAACTTTTTTGGAATGTGTAGCTCTCTTGAAATCCAAAATGAGCCAATATTTGGCATGACATTTCAATGACATTTTATATGTTATCTATATTCTATTCTGAATAAAATATTGAAATTTGAAACTTCCACTTTATTGCATTCTGTTTTTATTCACGATTTGTACAGTGTCCCAACTTTTTTGGAATCGGGTTTGTATATGTGGTGGATAGATGGATGGATAGATGGATGGATAGATAAAGTCAAGTCACAATGTACAATCAGTTTATTTTAGCCTTCACGTAATTCATTTGTAAATTAATGCAACAGCAAATTTTTTCCTTACCTGTATAGATGGGGAGGTACCATCTTTCAGTAGAGCTGTATTACTGCTGTTGTAGCCTGAAGTAGGTCCGGAAGACAGACTAAGGTTGGAACCAGTGCACAAGGTGCTATTACTGATGCGTGTGCAAAGCCTCAAATGATCCTACATGAGTAATGAGGAGAAATATACAATAATTCCAAACTGCGGTATTTGTACAGTATATACTGTGTTGAATCTCAATTAGTTCAGCAAAACAGACAAAAATTTGTTTGCATGTTGCATTGTTAACTCACCTTCACAGACTGTGCAAGGGCTTGTTGCTCTAACCTCCTCTTCTCCTGCTCCGTCCTCTCACGGAGCCGCACTCGTGCTTTGGCAATCTCTGTCTTTGCTTCCTCACGTGCGCGGCCGTAATCACGCAGGAGGAATTCTATATCAGTGGAATACTGACCTTCTCCTCTTGGTGGATCAGGAACCCTATGAAAGGTCATTTGGATTTAGTTGAATAGTTTAGGAAGGCATACACTATATATGTAACAGAATTCTTTACAGTATATATAAAATGAGAAAAAGAATAGTGATAGAATGAAGAAAGCAATTGGTTTAGTCATTCACCTGCTCATTTCCACGACCTCCCTGCGTAGGTGCTGCAGATATTCTCTCTGCCGGGTGGGTAGATCCAAAGGTCTTTGAGAGTGTTCTGTCGTTTGATTTGATGAGTTTGGATGCTTGCTTGGGCTCAGACTTCGAGCTCGCCGAGATGTCTGAAGAAGATCCTCTCTCTCCTTCCTCAGACTATCAATACTCCTCCTGTGCCTAGGTAAGGAATAACAGGCAATATTCTGATAATACTGTAACCTTCTCTATTCTGATTTTCTTGAGGCTGAGACAGTAATTTCGGCTACAATGAAAATCACAAGATGAACGCACTAGCATTTACAGAAACGTTACTGGAAATGTATTAATATGTCTATAATTGGGAATATGTACAGTAAGTTTTTCTTAATCCTACTTTTTTGCAAGAAGCTTACAAACTTTGTTTTTCAATGCTCAGAGAGCTTTCTCAGGAACACGATGAGCTTCAGTTTTATTAACTTAAGGACTAACCAGGTTTTGAAAGCATTCTACAACATGATATTCTTTAACACATTTAAAATTGCCATTGTAAGTAAATTGCTGGGGTAAAAGAGAAATAAAACTTAGCAGGAGATGCTGTTACTGAAAATTAAACCAGATTCACTGTTTCTCTATAACAGCATAAATAGTGATTTATTATAAAGGCCATTTTATTGTAGAAAAATTAAACAAAGGGAAAATCCAATATAATGTACTCTATACGAGCAGGAAATCTAACATAGCATATAATCCTTTTACAGAGTCTAACAACTCACCTGTCATACAGCTGCTGTTTGGTAGAGATGGTAGATCCTGTTGTGGAACTAGACTTCAACATCTTCAGCAGAGTATCTGTTTTTCCCAGGCTATAGTGCAACTTGGCCTCTGTCAGCTCTACACTAAGTGGATGAGAACTCAAATCTAATTGCATAGAGGAGAGCACCTGCTCCCGTTCCTTCCGCAGTCTCTCAATTTCTTTGGTCCGTCTATCTGATGATTCCAAGAGCTCGGGTTTGTTCCTCAACCTAAGACTCTCGGACTGTACATGGAGAATGTTTGTGTTAATATTTGTGGATTTCTCCATACTTAAATGTTTTTCATTAAGCCTGGCTGGTGGCTGATGACTGATGCCTGACCAGTTGGTGAACTTGTTGTGCATGGGCAGGTTTTCAGGAATCCAGTAGTCCGCTTGGAGTGGACTGGTTTCAGTTAGTGGGTTGATGCTAACCAGGATGTCTGTATTGCAGTCACTTGGAGCCAAAGACACACTATCTTCCTCATGGTACTGGAGAGTGTCTTTGCTAAGATCACTCCAGCAGCTCACATCTTTATACGGTCTGTGTTTACATTCCTGCATGTTGCTTCTGTGGATTTGATTAATGGGTGTTGAGGACTGTAATGTGTTTTGGCTCAAGGATGCAGGCTGCCAAGAGTGACTATGAGACAGGGGACCCGGCACTTCATGAGAGTGTTTCTTTTTTCCATTTTCTACGTATCTGCTGTATAAGACTTCGGTGGTGTATGCATCTGATACATTTAAACAACTGTGGTTGCTTATGCTCTCATGAGACATGGAAGACACTGATTTGTTTTCAGCTTGATGTGTGTAAAAATGATCATTGTGATGCTGTGATATAGGTTTACTGGTGGAGACTGGTTTGTTTTCAGGTGGACATCTGACAGATTTTGAGAATGTCTCAGTGGGTGTCTGGATTATATCAGCTTTGATTTTCCCTCTCTGTGATCTTCTCACATCCACAGTGAGAATAGGTGAAGAGGCACGATCAATAAGCAACACCCTTTTATCGTGGTGATTCTTTGGCTTTATTTGTTGATGTGTTAGATTGTCCTTTGCTAGCATTTGTGAAATGGATTTTCTCGGAGCACAAACTGAAGATCTATGCTCTACTGTGGCAGGACTGAAACAGTGCTGATTTGGTGCAACAGTTTCTAACGAGAGAATTTTTACAGTGTCTAACTTTCCCCCAAACTGTTCAGAGGAAAGTGAGCCTCCAGAACGCAAGTCAGGCATACTTTTAATAGTTTCAAAATTCTGTCTGCTGTCATACTGATCTTTGAAAGATCTGATGACCCCACTTTGCCTTGGCTCGTTGCAGACTTCTGAGCCAATAACTTTGACAATCACATTGACCTCATGAGCTTTAGGGTTCTGTACAAACGGGGTACTTTGGAGAACTTCGCTCTGTTTCATCCGCAATGCAAAGTCCTCGGTTTGAATCCCGACATCTTTAGCAGTTTGGGTGGAGCCTTCACTCTTGCAATACTTGTTGGAGTGTACCTTTGAAACTATACCGGAAGTCTTTAATGGAAGCCCATTCTTCATAGAACTTTCCCCTGTTCTCATACACTGAATGTTCCCCAGAAGATCAGAAGTGCTGACAATCAACTCGGAAAGATGGTCAGACATATTCTGTAAACTTGTCCATGTGGTCGATGTTCCATGCGTCGGTTTGGATGAAGGAACCTGGGTACTGCTCCTCCGGTGTCTGTTTCTTTTCTCCAAAGCTTCATAAAACTTGACTGTTTGGGTACCCTGGTCGCATTTACTTGAATCTTGTTTATGTTCCTGACTTTCATGTTCAGATGAGTAGACCAACATTATTTCATCTACTTGGCCCGAGCTACTGGCTAAATATAACGTATCATTGCAAGAGTCACTGCCTGAAGCTGTTGAGATCTTCTCATTGCAATGAACTGGAGGATGAAAGGCTTCCATTAGCTCAGTTTGCGTAGAAATATGCTCCTTGGAATCTGCAGCACTACTCAACGTGCTAGAAAGCCCCTTGTGGACTGCATAAGTACTCAGATGGGAATTGAAAGGAGAATTCTGAACATTCAATCCATTGTCCATACTACAGCATCTTGCTATACCACTGCTAGAACATCCAAGTGATGACAGTTGACTAGGAATATTGACTGCACTTCCAAAAGGCTGATTTTTGTGTGCAGCATTAAGTAGCGGATCCTTTTTTCTTGTATGGACGAAGGGGTTGATGTCACTTGAACCAAAATTTAGTATAGGCTCTTTATGTTGGATGGAATTATTCTCCACTGATTTTCTTTTTTCATGGTTATTTTCATCTGGTATGTGTTTTGTAGAACTGCTAATGGTTAAGTGAATTGTTTCATCCTTCTTTGATTGACCAGAAATTTGAAATGACTTTGCCGCAAGATGACATTTTTTCTGCCTCACTTCCTCTGATGAATCAGTGTTATCGCCTCGGATGTAAGGATATCGATTATCAGAACCAGTCCCATATGACTGATTGTGTTTTGATATTGATCCTAAATTAACTTCTAAAGGCAGAGATGTACTTGATTCATCAGAAAAGCTATGTCTATCTTCCATCACTGGGTTTGGAGGAGTAGGTATGCCAGGTATGGCTGGAGTAGCAATTACTCTGGAACTCTTCGCTATCTCATCCAAGGATGAATCAGGTGTTGAGTCTGTGGATGAACTTAAAGGGGCTGTAAAATGAGCTTTCCTGTATCTCTTTGGCTTTACTCTCTGTCGCTCTTCATTAGTCCTAGAAAATACAAGTCTTGAACTACTTATTGCTGTATGTTGTTTTCCTCCATTTGCTTTATCAGTAGATTCTATTTTAACCTGATGAGGGTCTTTCGGGTTTAATGGCCTACATTCTGAAAATGTGTGCTCCAATTTATTTGCCTCTCTCATGTCTGTCTGCTCTGTTCTTTGTACAGACTTTGAAATTATGGATATGTCTTGAGATTCTTGATCTTGAAGGTTGTCTGGATGTTTCTTTTCTTTCTGAACATTCACACACTGTTCCTGAACTTTCTTTTTATTCAGCATATGGTCCTCTTTATGAAGTGTCTGGTCTTTGTTTTGAGAACAGGGCTTTTCACCCAAAATGGATAATTTCACTCCTTGGATAATTTGTTTTTGGTTGTCTCTCTGTAGCGCTGAAGTACAGAATTCCTGGCAAGATTTAGAAACTGTGGTCTCTTTATGGAGTTTTCCTGAACAAGTGTAGTTTTCAAGGTCCACGATTTTGTCTTCGGTTTCATTTAATGTCTTTGTGTTCGGTCCAGGATGAAGTTTATCTTGTGCAATAAAACTGTATTTTTCTCCAGCACATTCATGGCATACTTGCTTTTCAAGTGGTCTAGAAGCAGCGCCCTGAACATTTTCAGCTCTGTCTGAATTTTTTCGAAAAGGACTTGCTGACTCAGTGTGAAGACATGCAACACTGTTTAACTCCGCCACCTGCTGAAATTTAACAGTCATATTTTCTTTGCCTGCTTTCATAGACTTCGCTGCCTCCTTAAGCCTTTCTGAGGCAACATCATCCACCAATGCGGAACAATGGCTGGAAACTGAAACATCACAAAGATCTTTTGAAACCCCTGAAATGTTGTTTTCTCCAGGATAGATGCCTGGTTTCTGTTGGGTGTATGATGACAGATCAAATTCCCTGACTTCCGTCCTTACAGATGTTCCTGTAGGAGTTGGATTGTGAACTACTTTATTGATGGGTACAGTCTCTGATTCCATTAGAAAGGACTGATCATGTTCCTCAGCCACAGTGACGTAATCAGAAGATAAAATGACTTCAGGGCTTTGTTTACAAGAGGACATCAATGCCAGCTGTATATTTCTGTTACTTTCGCTCTTCAATTCATCTGTTAATACCTTTGTATGGCTGGTACTTATCGATTCTGGATTATTATCAGTTGGAATCTCACCTAGGACAGTGTTTGTTTCTGGCACTGATCCATATGAATTATGACTGTGTGAGTTTTTTATTTCTGCACTGATGTTCTTCACCAACAAAGATGGACAGCTGCTATGGAATCCAGTTCCTTGGTGGTCTGATGCAACTTGATTCTCAGTGGGATTTTTTATGAAATATTTATGTTCCCCACAGTCGCATGTGTTGTCCACATTAACTCTATCATCTACAGAATATTCATTCCCACACAGAATTGTGTAAGGACTGCCAGGTTCTCCTTGTGATTTCTCAGCTGTAATTTCATTCTTGTTCTTAAAAACATCGATGTTGGTTCCTAAGGATGTGTTTTCGTTTGTCTCCGGTTCTTCATTAATATCTTTACCACCATGCACTTGCAGAGACATGTTCAAGTGTTCTTTCACCACTTCTGATATCTCGTCATTAATCATAAGGCCGTTCTTTTGCAATGGACTGCAATCAAAGACTCCTTTGTCTACGACCTTAACATCAGGAAAGTTCACTTCCTGCATACCATGTACTTCACTTTTACCCATGAGAATGGTGGACATTCTCTGTTCCTTTATTACTGTAGAAACAGGTTTGTCTTGAGAGGTATAGTTGGCAACAAGGCTGTTGCTCTTTTGGTAGGTGCTGATATGATTGTCCGTAGATGCATTTTTGGAATCTTGCTGAAGTGTTTTGGACAAATTGGCCGTTATCTTCTTTTCTGTTGGCAACAGTTTGCCGGTTGAGTCTCTGCTAATCTTAGAACTGTCATTAAACATGAACAGTGCATTATTTACAGCAGAATCACCTTGAACAATGGGCTTTAAACAGCTTCTCTTTGGGGTTTGCAAATTGCTTGCTAAATCATCTTGAGAGCCTTTGCTTCTCTTTCTTGAGTGCACATTACAGGATTCATGCTCTAGTTGAACACATTGTTTTAAATGATCAGCGACTTCATTTACACTATCTGACTTGAAGTTCACTTCAAAAAGGTAATCTTTTGCATTTATTGTATCATACTGTTCTGAACATTTTTCTGTGCACTGAACTTGCGGCTTTCCATCACTCACGTCCTTTTCAACATGGTTAATCAGATGCGCCGTTAGGGTTTGTGTCTTGCACAGAAAATCATTCTCTATTTTCAAACTATCTATTGCTGATTGATGTAGTTCTTTACTGGAACATATAGCGTTCTGCTTATTACCGTTTTTTAAAGTATTTGCTGATTGAAGTGTACTATGAGAAGTTGAAATTGTTTGTTCACATTTTAAGAAAATATCTCTGGAAGGTGTTTCTGCAATGCAGCTTTCTTCGGACTTTGTTTCCTGTTGTGATTCTGTAAAGGTACTTTGTAGTGCAATGCTTTTAATGAGGACACATTCATCACCTGAGGAGATTTGTGCAGTTTGCTTTGTGAAATTGCTTATTGAGTTCTTATCCAGAAAGCATTCTGAAAAAGCATTTTCTTTGGAAGGTGCACTGACCACGAGCATATGGACATCATCAGTTTCTGATGGCACTGCCTCTGTTGGAGGTGGTTTGTTTAAGCACAGTGTCTTATTGCTGAGTGTGTTCAGTGTGATGGACGACTCTTCAGAACCACTCGTTGACTCAAAATTACTCAACATCCCATTATTTTCTTGCAATATAGTGCATTCGGGTGTAGAACATGATGTAGAGGTAAGATCATTCAAAACGTTGTCCAAGACTCTCTCTCTTTCAAATGATAGTTGACTTTGTTCCTTAACTGTCACATATTTGCCTTGTGTAGAATCAAAACAGGGTGAAATTTGACAGTCAAATCCAGTTGTTGCACCAGACAGATCTAGACTAGCCTGGCTTTGGCTGCTACTGGTCTCTGATAGTATGCATAGTTTCGATATGGTCTCTGAGGCCCCGAGGATTCTAGGACTCTCTGCTGCATCCGTGGATGACCATGCATCTGTAAGCGCAAGGAAAACTTCCGTTTCTCTAACACTGGCATCACTGGAGTGCCAGGAATCAGATGTCAGCTGTGAGACCTGTGAAGATTCCTTTATCGCTTGTTTTGTTTTTTCACCAAAAAGCTCTTCAGGCATTTCTTTGTCTCTTTCTATTTTTTCTCCATCTGTGGTTGATTGTGGATTAGAAGGTGAACAGGAAGTACGACCAGCGGAGTCACTGAGCTTCAGTCCAGGCCTTGCAATAATACTCCCACTATTTCCCTTGACAAGCGAGTCCTTGGACATCTGACTGTCCTCACTGTCTGCCTCACTTGGTTCACAGTCCTCTTGCTGAAGCTGTTGCGCCAATGCAGTGGCATAAGCGGATGAAAGGGAGTCCACTGAGAAAAGGCTGTCACAGTCTGAAGAGTCATCAGCCACATCATCACCGTTATTCTCTTCCCAGTTAGTCAGATCTTGCTGTGTCTTGACCCAGCTTCTGGTCTTTTGAGTCAGGATCTCTGCACTATGCCAGCGTCCTTGATTCTTTTCTTTTAATAAGATGAGCTGGTCTAAACCATCACAAGACACTGCTGATTTTATAGTGGACTTTGGCTGCTTTGTCCTAGTGCCTTCTACTATTTTCCCCTCCATGGCATATTGAGCTTTTATTCTGCTAGCAGACTTAGCATTTTTGCCACCTCGTGACCCTAAAGGAGGTTTGCGGAAAACCCTTGACAAAGCCATCTTTATTCCAAAGCCAACTGATCGAGAAAGAGCTTTGCGGATTTTCTCCAAGCCCTTGTTCTCTTCATGGGGTGAACTCTTTCCTCCTTTAGGCGTGGGTTTTTGTGTGCTTGATTGCTTTATTATTGGAAGAACCTTCTTACTATTTCCATTATCTGAATCCGCTGTAGTTTTTACAGATATGTTATGATTGAAGATTGATAATGGAAGTGGAGATCCAAGAGTTTTTCTTTTACCCATTTCCTCAGATGCCATGTTTTCTTTAATTAGCACTGCAACATTCTCAGAAGAGCCTGTCCTACTTGAAGTCCCATGACTACATCTTGACGGCATAGTGTTAGAGCGGCCTCTGGGTTCGTCTGGTAGACATTCATCAGACACCCACCTTTTAGGAATGGTAAACCTAGGGAGTGATGACGTTGATTCAGATAATCTGTTCCTCCGAAGAAACTGGCTGTTAGAAGAAAAAAATGTACACAACTTTTGATTTTCATGATTTCCTTCTAAACCATTTAATTATCTACAATATAATGCTCATTATTTGTATGGAGAGTTTCTTAACATCAAGAAACCAAATTAAGTGGCTCTTACTGACCTGAAAATGGGTGTATGTTGAGGGTAAAGCCGAGACAAAAGGTCAACAGAAAACGAATGCCTTCGCAAAATCATTGGACGTCCTCTGCGCTTTGAGGGGGACGCAAGATCAGGGGACAAGGTTCCTTCACCCCCTTGTGAAAGGGTAGCCTCCAGTCTCTGAAGCTCTTGTTTTGCCTCTAACAGGTGTCGCTTGCGAGCAATCCTTTCCATCTGGTAGCGCAGTCTTTTGCGGCGTATGCGATTCTCATGTCTTCGGAGTGCATGGTGTTTGAGGAGCTCTTCTTGCACCACCCGTTTCCTATCACCCACAATTGGCGATGGACGAACTGTTTCACTGCTGCTCTCGTTCTCATTACTTATAGCCAGCGCAGGCAGAGAAATGACATCGGTCTGCACCCCTGAGTCAAGTGTTCCCTTCTCCCTGATGGCAGCAAGACGCTGCTTTTCTTGCAAGATCCACTGCTGGACTGTAAGATACATGGAAGACACAAGATTACTATAGTCTTAGTTCTTATAAACAAGCATGAGGAGGGGCTTTTGACACAGACTACAAGTACTTATTTTAGTTGCTCTGAATAAGAGCTTCTGTTGAATGCAGTAAATGTAAATGAAATCTAATAATGAGAAGAATTAAAAATTTATAAAACATGATATTTTTGGGGAAAAAATCATGAGGAATTTATGGTTCCTTCAACTTTAGCAGGTTGTCCAGGTCCTGAAACTGCAAAGCAACCACAGACCATCACATTACCAACACCGTGTTTGACTGTTGGTATGATGTTCTTTTTAGGAGATGCTGTATTAGTTTTACAGGAGATGTAACAGGATGCGCAACATTTCCAAAAAGTTCAACTTTTATCACATCTTTTATTGAATATTTTCCCAAAAGTCTTAAAGATAATGCTTTTTAGCAAATGTGAGACAAGCCTTTGTGTTCTTTTTGGTCAGCCGAGGCTCTCAACTCTACCATGGATGGCATTTTTGCCCATCTCTTTTATGAATGCTCATAAATTTCTTGATTCAACAGGTCTGGCAGTAATCAGGCCTGGGTGTGGCAAGTAAAATTTAACTCAGCTTTCCAAAAAATGGTTAATCACAGTTTATTCATGATTTAGCAATTTTCACATAGGGATAGGTAGATTCAGACAGCTTTTTTTCCTTAATAAATTAAATTATTTTTTACAAACTGCACTTTGTGCAGAAAGGCTGAAAAGTGAGACCACACCGAAATGCTGGGAATGCTTTCGTTTCAAACTGAAACTAAACAGAAAGCTTTAAATGTCATGAGATATGTGATTGACAATCTTAATTCCTTCACACAAAAGGTCAGATTTTTCTTGAATCTTATTCCTTCCATTGAAGCATGTGCTTAAAAGTTTTGCACAAACCTTTGGAGGTCATGCTAGCTCAAATGCAGGCTATCATTAAAGCAAAATGTGACTAAGTACAACTTATTTTTAAATATTCTTAAATATGTTTAGGCAGTTAAAATTAAAAATCTTGTAGAGGAATCCCAAACACACAAGCCATTAGGCAAATAACTTACTCTCAGAACGCTGCTTCTGAAGATGGGCCTGCTCTCTTTCCAAGTCTTTCTCAACTCTTCTCTGTTCCAGTAGGATCTCCTCGCGCAGACATTCCACGTAGCGCTGATGCTCTTCTAACCTCTGCCAGGGAGCTAGCCTATCACTGTCCTCCTGACTCCCTACTTCTTCAGCCCTGAACGCCCAGAGATATAAACAGATGCTTATGTTTCCGCATCAGAACACTGACATATAAAACAAATTGCTTGGTAAGTGAGCTTTGCCCACATTTAGCATCTTTTGGTAACCAAGTAACCTGAAGCCAATCCAGCAAAAACAAGATAATAATGCTCTAGAGATCTCATTATCAGTGCAACATTTCCAGCTTCTGGCACAACAAATATAAACCACAGGACAAAACTTCTCACCTTGAGTTAGGAGTGAGCATGTTAAGCTTAGATGAGCTAAGGAGTGGACCACCTTCAACAATCTGTAACGGAAAGAAGATTTGAGATTAAAGCGATAAAAAATTTTTTATATATGTAATGAGAGGAAATGCCTAAAGTAATTTAATTTCTGCTTTCTTTTCGATTCATTAATGTTAGAGTAATTACATGCAGATAGAGATCTTAAAGTCACTTTGTATTATCCTCATGTAATCTGGTACAGAATGTAGTGTGAGAACCTACACGTCTCCTCTCCCTCAGAACTGCCGCCTCTGCAGGATGGTTAAACCGGAACTTGTGACGTCCTCCTAATGTTATCACTGCACCTAGAACAACCATTACAACTGATATGAAGCTCCATGATCTATTATTGGTACAAAATACCCAAGATTTGCATGTAAACAAGTGCTTGTGTTTTGTATTTACCTTGTGCGAGTCGACAGGGTTCAGTGATCTCTCTGCCGTTGACCGTGCAGGCTGTGTGTGGTAGGGGTTTAAGGCCAACAACTCCATTTTGATTCTCAATTTCACAAACGTTACCCTCTGACATGATTAAGACATTCCAGAGCAACGGATTAAACAAAAAAAGTGGTAATTATGTTATTTAGTCTCATATTAGTCTAAAGAGATACAAAAATAGTTACCGATATGGACTTCTTTCTCATTTGGATCCTGAGGACCAATTCTGGTTATTCCTTCCTTAACCATAGAAAGAAAAAAGTTATGAAATAAATATTTAAGTTAAGCAATATCACACGAGAGGCAGAGGTGTTGAAGCGAATATCAGCATATTGAAGATTGAAGAAAGGACTGTACATTTTATGTACGGTATGGTGCTTGTGGAACTGTTGTATAAAACCAATATCACACTTGAGGTCATGCTGTTGTGCTGAATTTCAAGTAAGTGTGATATTGGTTTATACAACAGTTCCACAAGCACCATACTGTACTGTACATAAAATGTAACTGGACCCTTATTCCAATGGGTTAGGGGTTAGAGAGGGATTTGGGATTCAGCCTTATGTTAGAAGCTCGTTAGCTTTGTAGCTGACGTTAGCCATGAGCAAAACAACACTGTCACTGTTCAGAGATTTGAATCAATTTATAAGCCATTACTAAGGAGACAAAGAGTTGTTTAGGATTACATAATGGTACCTAATGTGTTTTCTGCACTCTCCTCTTTTCAGTACTATGGACTGTATCACCTACGTTCACCCATTTATATTTGGCAGATACCCTTATTCAGAGTGACTTACTGTTTTATCTCATTATACATCTGAGCATGGTTAAGGGTGATGGTTAGGGGGCTTGCTAAAGGGCCCAACAATGGCAACTTGGTGGAGCTGGGGTTTGAACCTGGGAACTTCTGAAACATAGTCCAACACCTTAACCACTGAGATTCCAGGGCCCCACACTTATGCTGGCAGTAAGTGTAATTAATGACTGTTAGAACACCTGTGACATGGAGTGATATACGGTATATAGTTAAACATCCCAGTGCTGTTATGCTGTATATCACCACTCAAGTAATGCCTCTCATCCAATCAGATTACACGGTCGGAACTAACTGAGATATAATAAATATTAATTCTTCTTGGCTGTGCCAATTGCATGTGTGTTTCCTAACACCCACCAAGGAACATGTAACCTACAGACTTCAAATGCATGCAAAATCTTTATGGTTTCCCTTTCAGAAAAAGGCCAAAGTAGGAATTGTTTAGGACAATATGAACCCTTAATGAACAAATGATCTTTTCAAGATCCCTTAAAGGTCTTAAGAGCTAATTTTAACCAAGAAAAAAAAGGTGCCATGAATAATTTAAAAGTCCCATCTCTCAAAAAGGGATTTGTTGTATGATTGTCCATAGAAGTTCGAAGGGTTCAGCAGAGTGACTTTTGACTTTAGACATACTGACAACTTCAGATGTTTGAAAAGTGGCACTGAACCTGATGAAATCTACAAAATGGTCTCGGAGATAAAGCCCAACTTTTTCCCCCCAGCATGAACACACAAACTAAACAGTAGAGAGGAAAATTTGAAGAAGGAAGTAAGCTGGTGCAGACAAGCAGAGCTGCTTTACCTGACTGTAGCAGGCATCTCAAAGAATTTTGCAGAGAGCGCAAGAGTAAGAAAAAAAGCTGACATAAGGGGAATCTGAACAAAAGAAAGAGTTATTAGTTAGAAAGCGGCGTATTAAAATATAGCCGAGCATACAAAAACGTGTTAAGGTTAAAAAGGTACAAGCTCATGAGCCTTCCTGACGAGAAGAGGAATTAAGCTCCAGTAAGGTCAGTACCCTGAGGTGGTAAATGGTGACTCCTGTGCTCAGGACGTCCGGTTCCAGAGAGACAAGGTGGGGTTGGAGAGATTGTATCTGAACTCCTGCTCTGTCCTGGTTAATGTCCACGCTGTACTGCTCCAGAAGAGCTCGCTTATCCCGCCAACTCTCTGACCAGTCTTTAGTAAGCTGTTCCACCTGGAAATGAGAACAGAAAAAATGTTAATGGCAATGAATATTATTATAATCTTAAATCTAAAAAAACAAGCAAATCCTTTTATTATTGCAAACCTTGAGTTCGTTCTGCAGCACGACGTCCGAAAGGCTGCTGTCTCTCTCATCACTCAGAGATGGGCTGGGGTTTCTCTGTTGAAGACAGCAAAAACAATGTCTGTATGAATAAGTGCTTCCGCTACACGCGCTGGGGGAATTTTCGAAGAGAAGGTAATTACCATCGAGAAGCTCAACAGCATGCTCTTCAGTCGGTCGATCTCTTCACGAAGCTCCCTGATCAGCCTCACACTAGCATCCTTGGAATAAAACGGAATAAACAGAGAATGAAGATGCCTCATTTTTATCATCATCAGGAAACTGTAGTGGTCAGAAACAATCATTCGCATTTACACACCTCATTGACTCTTGGCTTGTTGACAATGTTCTTGGCATGTGCGGCATAGCGGAGGGTGCTGAGAGTCTCACTGTAGCTGCTACAAGATGGTGAGATTGCTGTAGTGAAGACAGAGAGAAAGAAAGAGAGACAGAAAGATGATGCTGGTATGATGCATGTCACCACCCCAGAGGTGAGTATTTTCTAAATGGTCTGAAATGTTTTATTCCTTTTATACAGTACCACCGTTTGTTAAATAATGCTCAACAAAAAACAACATTTATGAGATAAAAGGTGGGTTTCCTCCGGTGTGAATGAGCATGTGAGCGTGTGTGCCCTGCGATAGATTGTCCTGGGATAGGCTCCAGGCCCCCTGCCACCCTGTATACAGCATAAAGCCGTATAGACAATGAGTGAGTGAGTGAGTATATGGTGGCATGGTAGCTTAGTGGTTAGCACTGTCGCCTTGCACCTCCTGGTCCTGGGTTCGATTCCCACGTCTTGTCTGTGTGCATGAAGTTTGTATGTTCTCCCTGTGCTTGGTGGGTTTCCTCCTACAGTCCAAAATTAAGCTAATTGGCGTTCATAAATTGCCCGTAGTGTCTAAATGCTAACCAGAGGCCCTACCACGGTGGTACATAAAGGAAAAAAAAACAACACCAATACCCTCCACTGTCACTAGCTGAACTACAGAGGTGCATAGACGACCCAATATGACATCACGATACCTAGGTGCCTTTTCAATTTGTACTGCAATGCTGAATGTATCACGGTTTTATTAATGAATAAAATGTTTTGTTTTTTTTTATTAAAAAAA
>JAQQZT010000005.1:17122433-17144989 GCA_030068275.1 Clarias platycephalus
CAAGGCTTTGTGATTTATTTAGACAAAGTTTTTGAATATGCAAATTTCAAAACGGTCAAAATGACGCCTTGTTCGTTTGTTCGATAGTCAAAATACCATAAAAGCGCATGATTTTATGTTAATTAATATGAAAAAAGTTTCAGCTGTGTTGGGGGCCCTGTCAAGATTCTTTTCATGGGGCCCAAAATCCTTAGCAGCGCCCCTGGCTACAAGTACAGCTCTTTTTAACCCACCGAACTTCGGGACACTTCAGAAGTCTCAGTGTCTTCTGTTATACTGCAACCAGATGATGGAGTGAAGATTCTCTGTCTGTTCCCCTATGTGTTTAAACACGTGAAGACCCAACTCTTTAATAAGCATTGGTAATGTCTTGTGTTCTATTACGCTGCAGCTTTATGGCCCTTGTAACCGTTAATATCTTTCGACTGAAGAGACGACCTGCACCACAGCACGCCATAACTGTTAATGTAAACCAGATGTGAGACTTCAGTCTTTCCATTAGTTCTAAATAGTTAGAATTGACTAACGCTATATTTGGATCTTAATGTTACTAGCAGGATGATTAAGTAATTATGTACTGCATGTGGGCAGGTCTGGTCCTGTGGTAAAGGTTAGCATGGACATGAATGAAACTTTTAGACAAACAGCACAGTTGTATTCCGGTGTATGTATTCCGGTGTTAACTGATTAAATACATTTAAAGTTTTGATCAATTGTTAATGACCTGAAAGTAACACATTTTAACAAACAGTGACGCCGACATTTACAATTCATTCATCAGCAATAAGGAAGCTGAAAATGATGCTTTTCAACTTTTTTTTTAGATAAAATAGGACTTTTCATGGTTTATGTATTTGCTTTTGGGAGCCATTACTTTCACATCGCACCAATTTTATCTAGATGAGTTTTGACCCAGGTCAAACTACAGATTTTTTACTGTTGCTTGTCACAAAGCTGGGGACTTCATCCACTTTTTTCCACTAATTTCCACTATGATTTTGGGTAAAATTCTGTTATTTCTTTTCTCTGCCTATTGTCCTTGCATACATTTATATCCTATATAAAATGTGCAATCTAATAATTAGTTCTGATTCACTCAGCCAATTGTGATTGCGACCAAACCTTTATTTATTCTGCAGAAAACATTTACAGTATAAAATTGCATTGTTCTCAACAAGCGCGGCGACTCTTTCTGACACGCAATCATGCCACAAATCAGGTTCTGTAGTGTTTCAGTCAGAGCACAGAGATATGGAATTCAGGGTTAGACTAAGTGCATTTCCACACTGTTTCCACATGTTTAACTACAAGACTCTTAAGTCTGTGTCGAAGCTTTGATGAGGTGACTCCAAGCCAAATGTTTGTATGTGTAGTGGGTGCTTTCAATAAACAGCAGCATAATCATGCAGGAAGCGGACAATCTTCACTATAAGTTTCCTGTTAATGTGATACCCTGAGATCAGCACCGCACTCAAATCTTTTCCTTATAAACCTGTATAAGTGCTCGAAGCAGAACTTAGAAATGGTTTACTGGTGACATCACAAGTTATTATTTACTGTGGGTGAAACATGGAAGTCGTGATACACGGAACTTACCTTCACATTTCTTACTTTCACCACTTTGCCTTCCACCTGTACAGCTATTCTCCCTTCATCCACACTTTCCCTGCGAGACGAGACAAAAGGCTTTGATCACACGAAGCAGCATTTTTGGCTTATTGTCTTCCAAACAAAAAGTAAAAAAGAGAGAGTGGATTACAAGAATAATAAGAATGAACTTTATTCACATGAAGCATTAAAAAAAAGTGATAAAAAGGACAAAAAATTTCCTTGAAGTAAAAACACTTAAGAGTTGGTATGTTGGTTGTTGGTGGGGTATAAGAGGAACAAAACACTTCAGGAAATGCTAGTATTGCAAATATATTACGCATTGTTGATTATTTCCTATTACAACATGCCAAGTTGGAAAATCTGTGCCGTAGTGGTTAGCACTGTCGCCTTGCTTCTCCAGGTTCCGAGTTCAATTCCTACCCAGGTCTTTGTGCATGGAGTTTCCATGTTCTCCCCATTCATGGAAGGTTTCCTCTTGTTTCCCCCCAAAGTTCAAAGACATGCAGATCAGGCTTGTTGGCGTTCCCAAATTGCCCGTATTGTATAAACGAGTGTGTACGCATGTGTGCTGTGTGATGGATTGGCACCCCATCTAGGGTGTACCCCACTTTGAGACCCAAGTCTCCTGGGATCCAGGCCCCCCACGACCCTCCAAACATACATTCGTCTACACTACTAGGTTCAAAACTAAAGTAAAACTTACTGAATACTAGGCTTAAAGATGAAACTTTAAGGCATTAAACCAAAATTTCAAATCGAAATGCTTTGACTTAAAATGGAAATAATTATGAAATTCCTCCTTGGTGACCTTATTTATCAAAAATAGGGTTGACTCTATAAAGACGAATGCACATTGAGGCGGG
This sequence comes from Clarias platycephalus, assembly GCA_030068275.1. Lineage (NCBI taxonomy): Eukaryota > Metazoa > Chordata > Actinopteri > Siluriformes > Clariidae > Clarias > Clarias platycephalus. The sequence continues at coordinate 17,124,908 of JAQQZT010000005.1, forward strand.
TTCATCAACTCTCCCTTTACTCCAGAGTGTGTCAGAAATGAAAACAGATTAGTGAACTCCTCCATGAGCTGCACAGCTGAGAGAAAGCAGACTTGCTGCATGTGTGTATGTGTGTATGAGCGAGGGGGAGAGAGAGAAAAAGAGAAAGCGAGTGAACAGCAAGGACAGCTGTGTGTGCATTCCAGCTGTTCCAGACTGATGCAAGAGAGTGAAATACGAAATCGTTCCCATAAGTGTGTTGATAATTTTCAAAAGCTAATTTTTAATTTGTCCATGTTTAGGTCTGCAGGGTGTATCAAAGCGACAACGCATTTTATTCCTCATGGAGGAATACCAAGAAGATTTCTCTTTCTCTGGCAACCCCAGAGGCAGCCCTGCCCAAAACCTCAGCAGCCTGTCCTCACGTCTCCTGGCCATCAGGAAGATTTATAACAGTAATGGTTAAAAACCAATAGAGAAGAACATAATATAAACAAAGATTTTTGTGCATGACTTCCATGAAATGCTACCTCTTACAATGGTTGTTCCTGACAGAACTTCTGCTCTAGAAGCACTAGCTTTACCTCGTGTAATGATTTTTGGTTTTCTCTGTTCCCCCTCTAACTGTCTTTCCATTGCTTCTGGAAACTTGGGGGAAGGCGTAACTTAAGTAACTTGCGGCTCATTTACCAGCTGTACGCCGTTATGTTCTGCTTCACGTCTAAGCTAATTTAGATACAAGCTTCTGCCAGATGGATAACTGCAAATGTTAACGGACCACAACAGAACAGACTACTTCTTAAATAGTGGTTGTTTTGACGAAAATAGGAAGTATTGAAAAGAGGAAAAGAGGTAGTAGCAGCAGCAGTGCCTATTGCCATTGAACTCTATATAAATCTATGCTTATTTGCATAACAGGAACAGGAAAGACATGAGGTCATCCTTTGTTATGGATGAAGAGTTTGTGGGGACATTTAAATGTCAAGCCTGATAAAAAAGTCTGACAAAGGTTGAGCTGGTTGAACTGGTAGGCCATCTTTCAGAGCTGATTAGGTGTTTAAACTGACCCATGAATGTACTGTATGGTGTTATTTTCTTTAAAACAACATATGACATTGCAATAGTAGAAAAGAACTTCCTATCTACTGGTTTTACCTGTTTTTAGACAGCTGATAGCCGATCAGACCAAAAAAGCCAGAAAGTTCTGTCTCTCTGTTCTTAATTCTTGCCTAATAGAGGAGTTATAGTACAAGAAGTCCAAAAAATCCCAGTACATAGGGGACTGTTGGATCAACAGCTTTCGAGCTCTGGGATTTGTCATTGGGCCAGGTGGAGAAACCACCAACCTCTCCAAATCTAAGCCCATATGATTTTTACCTGTAGGAGCATGTGATGGCCATGGGGTACCAGGAAGAAATACAGAACAAAGATCATTTAAAGGAGGCATTCGAAGCTGCCACTTCTTTAAATACAAATGGCATGTAGAGGATATTTCGCAAATCAAGTTAAAATTGATTTTTGCTAAACAAACGTTAATTTGTATATGTCTGTATTGTATAATATGGCAACTTTTATATGAAGGCCCCTAAAGTCCCAAAAGATGCGATTGATTTTAGTACAAGTTAATCTCGAAGCAGCACTGCGGCCTTGCACCTCCAAGGTTGAGGTTCGATTCCCACCTCGGGGGTGTGCGTGTGTATGGAGTTTTCACGTTCTCCCTATGCTTAGTGGGTTTCCTGACACAGTCCAAAGGCAAGCAGATTAGGCTTATTGTTCCCAAATTTTACGTAAGGTATGTAAGTATGTGTACACTGTGAGGGGCTGGCACCTTGTGCCTTAAGTCTCCTGTGCTAGGCTCCAGGGGCCCCTGTTATCTTGTACACAGGATAAGCGGTATAGACGTTTCATTACATTCCCAGCGACCAGCTTTGTGTGATATGACAAAAATTCGGCTACTGGATTCAGGTATCCCAAATTTAGTTGTATCACTATAATGACAATAAAGTCTCTAAATCTTTCCAATGTATGAAGCATAAAGATATAATTGAAAGAGTGAGTTCTGACAAAACAAAAAAATGTACAGGCAAAACCGTCTTCTATTTATATACAGTAGATACCCGTTGGGACTTTAGGGGCTCTGCACTTTTAGGACCCCCTGTATAGTCCATACTGTATGTTGGGTCCGTCGCAGCTCCAGCACCATAACTTCCTCACATGGTGAAGATCTGGTACAGTAGTATTAGGAGTTGGGACAAAGCAAAATGTGACTGAAGTTATACAGTGCGCTGGGAAGAAATATTATTCTCCCCCACAGTCAGACTGAACACAACATCCTGCAGTAATTAGGCTTGTACTGGAGGGTGGAGCGAGGATACCCCATGTCTGGCTTTAATGGTGCTGTTAAAGAGCTGAGGGGGGAAATAAAGCACATTTTCCATCAGTTCCTCAGAGCTCGAACAGTTTTTGATGATTTATGGTGTAAAGTTGGTTTGTCTTAGATAGTCAGCTAATTAGGTGGGCTAGCTAGCTAGTTACTTTCTGTTCATTTATGTTACATGTGTGTAGCACCTCGGTCCTGAAGGAACGCCGTTTCGTTTGACTCTGTACTTAACTGTATATGGTTGAAATGACGACAAAAGACTTCTTGACTTGTCAAATTTGCAATTCAACTGCACACGAACCTTTATACCTAAATACTGGAGGTCGAATTTAATCTCATGAAGAGTTAAGAGGATAAAGTAAACTTCAGCTTTTTAAATGCAAAAAAAAAAAAAAAAAAAACTTTCATAATAAAGTACTCTGAGCTTTTAGTTAGAGGGCAAAAAAAAACAGGAGTGTGTGTGTGTGTGTGTGTGTGTGCGTGTCAGCGCTCCAATTCCCACACATAGCAACACGAGCAACAACAGCTCTCCACCGCGTGCACTAACAAATACTTCATATAAACTCGAACAACCGACCGCGTTAACGGAAAACACACCTCTTACGCTTCTTACCTGGAGCTGAGAGGACGCACTCGAATCGCGACTTTCACGTTTGCCATTGAGGTTTTGAACAGGACGGAGGATTACAACACGGAGTCAGAATCCATAGGCGGTTAAATGAGAGCCGATACTCCGGTCATGCTGATCAATCGGAGCGCATCGACAGCGGGATTTACACTCCATGGTGGTCAGGACAGTGAGGACAGAGAGACAGAGCACATGAGCTGCGAAAACAACTAACTGCACACTGCTGCCCAAACTTCCTGCCGCCTCCAGGACACACAGGAGGAGGGACTGAGATGACACACACACACACACAGCAGTGGCGGATAACCATGCCTTCACCAAAAAAGAAGAAATAATACTGTAGGCATTCACACACTTAAGCTTTTTCTAAATATCTCCCATAGGAAAGTAGCTGAACTGTATAAAGAAAGCATCCAAGTTATCAAATAATAAAACTGGGCATTACTGATTAAAAATAAATAAATAATATATCCATTAATCTTCTATGATACTTTATCCTGTATACAGGGTTGCTGAGAAGCATTTTGCATTCGTGCTTAAAGGAAATTTCTTCTTACATCTTGCATCTGCATCATGCATCTTGTTTCGCAAATCCCAAAGAAACACTGACCAACAGTAACCTTGTCAGTATTTCATATCCATACACGCTGACACTGTTTTGTGAGCTGGTCAAATATCCGTTAAATGTCAGTTAAATAAAGACATAGGCATAATAAATGAATTACTAAATATTTATTATATTCTTGAGATTAAACAGTTTAAAACCAACTGACAACATTAAGTCCAACATGAACCAGGTGTCCATTAAAATGCATTCCAAAGCATTCTAAGCAACAATTCCACTTACAAAGACAAATGATTAGATAATTGATAAAAGTATAACAATCAATAAGATGCGCAACATAAATGAGTTAATATGATGTGGATTTCTATCAGTATATTCAATATCTGTACCATGCATTTGGGCATATATATGTAATTTTCACAGATAGATGTACAACAAATGTGCCCTGTACACACTATATGGTCAAAAGTTTGTGGACACCTGACCATTACACCGATATGTGTGTGTGGGGGGGGGGGGGGGGTGGAAAGCACATGATTGTATACGATGTCATTATAAGATGTAGCATTTAAGGGTAATGCAAACATTCTATATGACAACACCCTTGTGAACAAAGCAAAGTCCTTAAAACATGGTTTGTCAAGATTGGTGTGGAAGAACTTGTTTGGCAGACACAGAGCCCCCGAACAAGCCCACTTAACACCTTCAGGATGAACTAGAACATCAACTGCACCTCAGACCACTTCACTGATAGCAGAACCTGTTAAACATGTTAAAGAAATGTTCAAAAGCACATACAAGTGTGGTGATGAGGTGTCCACGAACTTTCGGCCATAAACTGTACTTTACACTCAAATATCTAAGCAAGTGTAAGGTCTGGATCTATTGCACCAGTCCCATTTGCTATTTGGAAGTACTATACAAATATTTCCAAAAGCTCTCAGTCAAAATGGTGGCCAAAACAGCTTTTACACCCCACCCACCTCAAAGACTTATTTGTATGTCATCATTTCTATAAAAAAAAAAAAAAAAAAAAAGGAGACAATTCCACTTACATTTAAAGTGAAATCCCAATCTGAGGTGCAAAAAGATTGCAAATGCTACACTAACCAAATGCTATAATATTGCACCACAAGCAAATCAGATTTCAGTACAATGCAACTGTCTCAATCAAGGCAAATACAAGATACGGAGATGCAGGATAGAGGCATTAAGGCTTAAAACCTGTCAGAACATAAAAAGAAATTGCTGTGCATCAGAAAATTGCCAAGTAAATTGAAAGTGCTACTGGAGTATCAAATGTTTATTATCTAACAAACTGAGTGATTAAAATTGTTTTAAAACCAAAATGCTAAAGTGAACTCAGTTTTTTACGTTTGTATATTCTTGACATGTAGTGTAGGTGTCTCCCTCTTTTGGTCACTGGGATATCTGCAGTATGTCATTAGTTTTCACTGGAGGCACAGGAGTAGGAAAGGCCAGAGACAGCTTCTGAAAATTCTCAATAGATTCCTACAATAAAGCAGTGAGAAATAAATAGTATTATAATGTGACTCTAAACTTGATTATGAGCTGATTTCCCTTGTGGCATGCATTAGTGAGAATATTACCACTGTAAAAGATAACTCTCTTAGCTTCGCCCAGTTTGATCCCACGTCTTCATTTCTCAGAAGGCCTTTTTCTATAAGCGTTGTAATGAAGAGCAAGTAGTTATATCGCTGGAAGGACAGAAAAAACATTATGGCATTTAGACTGCTGTAACCACACATGTATAACTGAATAAATATCAGTAATGTCAAATTTACTGTGGGCACCTGCAGGTCACTGGCGTTTATAATGGAAGTGAGCACAGATTCACTGAAGAGAAGGTGCAAAGTCACATGCGGAGAGGAAGCACGAGTCCACAGATCAACCAACTCATTCAGTAAAGATACAACATCAACAGCTTCTTTCCTGTTGCCCCCAGCTGAGGACACCATAGGCAGCTCTTCTGACACTACACACACACACACACACACACACACACACACATTATATTATATTATACTATATTATATTATATTATGCGCAATTCAAATCGAGCATTATACCTGGAATGCTGTATTTTATTATAACTAATATAATAAAATATATAATTACAGGTATAAATTACAAAGACACATGTAATGTACTAAATGGCCAGGTTATGCCAATAATACATTTATTTTCTTCCCATATGACTCAAATTGTAAAAAAGCAGTTCTGAGAGCATGAGGAGTCATTATCGCATATGAACAAGCCACCACATTGCGCACCATTATTAAGCTAAAGATGGTCAAACCAAATATTACTGTGCAATGTTTTTAGCCATGTAGTGTACATTCATAAATAATCACCTAGCTTGCAGGCCAACAAAACAGTACAACGCAAGAGCATCTGCTCAGCTACTGAAGACATGAACTGCAAACAGAACCAAAAGGGGTAAATAAGCAAATAACAATAGCTATAGAATATCAAAAGAATATCAAAGGAATAAATGAGAGTCTACAATTGGTACCTTTCTACATCTTAATGTCTGTCCTACTTTATATAGCAGAGAGCCGATCTGTTGAACTGTATAAACTTCCTTTTCAGACCTGGGCCCTACTGCGATGCTCAGCACCTCCTGAAAAGAACAACTCTCTATGTATAAACTAAGCAAGCTGAACAAATCCTAACCACAAAACATTGGTTATTTAATGCAAAAACATTTTGATTATGTATATTTAAATTAAATAACCACTCTCATTAAGAGGAGTCATGGTATAATGCATATTTTAAAAAGTATCCCATCTGTACCTTTATCTCGATGATAACATCTGATGCCAGTGGGCCTTTGTGGGAGCAATCTTGTGGACATGCGGACACAACATCCTGTCCTGAGGAGTTCTTCTGTGTTTGTGCACTCTTGCCAGATCCTCCTGCATCCACAGACTCAGTGCTTGTAGGACATTGCACATTCTTCATCACACGTTCGAAAGTGCTCTTCCACTCCCTCTTTATAAGAGCTACAGGCAAGCATGCACATTATACATATTATTTTTAATTATATTACACAGCAGTCATGTCATATTGACCAGTGATGCATTAAGTTCAGTGCGAGTGCTTCGGTACAGTACTTGTTATATTGGAGGAGAGCCAGCTGCAGGCTTTCTCAGTTGCCAAACGTGTGGTAATGTGCTCAGCTGTTGTCAGAACCTGCAAGACATAAGTCAGTCTCTGTTTAGAAAGTGTTGAGTGTTGTCGCTACAAGGAACAGATGCTACATGAGGCTACTTACAGCTTGAGATGTCTCGTCAGGCAAAAGAACCCTTACAGCTCTTGGAGCATTCTCACTGCAAAACCTAGTACAGGAAACACAAGCACACAAATGATAAGGCAACCAAACAAATGTAGTCTCACTAATGCATGACTAGAATGAATATTAAAGCTGACCTGGTTGCTCTCTCCAGGGATTGCATGCCTGCATCACAGAGCTGAGCACAGATTGAGTCATTCAGCTTGGATGCATTAATGTTTTCTGAACCCAAACCGCCCCTGAGTGTTTCCTCTCCACCTTTCAACAGCTCGGACACTAATGTGGCCCTGATTCACACACACAAAACATTTTTAGGAAACATGAAAATTTAATAGGAAGACATAAATCTAACCCATCAATACATTATCACAATATGAGCGATTAGAATTGGGACTGACTTGATGTGTTTGACACAGTTAGATCCAACTCGTTCAGCCACAAATTCTACTGTCCGTTTAAGTGAAGGAGGCTGATTATGAAAGAAGGCCTGCTCCAGATCCAGCTATGATAAATAAAATTCTAATTTTATACAGTAATAAGTAAATAAGAGTTGCAGAAAAAATGTGCACTTTTGCATAAACAGGATAGAAACTGCAAAGATGCATGTTCGGTCATGTTGATTTTAAGTTGAAACATACCAACAATAATAACCTGTATTACCTGTAATTTCTGCTGAGAGCGAGTGATGGAGGGACCTCTGGGCTCAGCAGATGTAGGTGTGATTTTGCGGATCAAGCCTCCAGCCTTGGAAGCGCTTCCTGACACAAACGCTGCCAACAGCTTGCGAAATTCCCCTGGTTCAACAATTTCCAATATCTCTTAATATTATCATCAACATAAGGTAGTTAAAATCTCTCATTTGTAGGCAAGTTCCTCTCACCTAAATATGGGCAGCAGGTATAGAGAAGCTGCTGGTCCACTAAGGGGAGATTATCCTGAGGAAAAAAAATATAATCCTCAGAATAAACAGTGCATCTAGTTATTGATACTTACTGTTTTAGTAACTACATGCGCCGTTTATTACGAGGGTGAGTCAAAAATTATCCGCACTCCGGTTATATTAAAACTTCTGTTGGCCGTACTATCCTATCAGCACTTTGTTCAAGGCTATTGTCTCCAACATGTTACATCAGTTCATTTGTAACTGTGGCGTGAGCAAAAATGGATGTCCCACGTGATTAAAGCATGATTAAAATTCTTTTGTGGTCTGAGGGACTACCTAGTGCCGAAACAACTCACGGGAGAGCATAAACGGAAATGTCTGAATATTCCTCGATACTCTAAGGAAGGTGAAAGTTTCTTAAAAATAATATCTATGGTAGTGTATGGAACGGAAACACCTTTAATAGCCAACCAAGAACAAGTTCGAAAGTCAACCTTCAGCTGGAAAATTGATGCTTACAGTTTTCTGAAATTCTAAAAGGCCAATATTGGAACATCAGGAAAAGGTTTCATCAAGCAACAATGCTCATTACAGTGAGATGCTTATTAAAGAGAGCTGAAGCCTAACCTTCAGATTAAACACAGTACTGCTATGCAAGGGTGTTGTAATCTTGCATGAGGATGCACGTCCACAAACTTCTGCATACACAGTCAACACTCTGCAAAAACTTTTGAGGAGTTAAAACATTCTCTTGATAAGTCCTGATCTTGCTCCTGCTCCATTGGGCTTTAATCTGTTTGGTCCCCTGAAAGCAGCCCTATGAGGAAAAAGATTCACTTCTGATGAAGTGAAGACAGCCGTGTGTTCGTGGCTTGCAACTCAGCATAAAACATTTTTTAATGAAGGAATACGAAAGTTTGTTGACAAAATGTATTGAAAAGCAAAGAGATTGTCAAAAATTATATATGTCTTTTCAAAAAGTGAATTAAAATACATTTTACAGCCAGTGTGTGCATAATTTTGACTCACCCTCATATATGATAGAAAAACAAACAAATAAAAATGTAGAAGTATGTTTGGTACAAATTCATAATGAAACCAATCAAATCCTGTTCTATGCTATAATGATAAAGGTATTTGCGAGGATAAAGAAATGTTTTTCTAACTTTAGAGTCTGGTTACTGAAATACTGGCATTTACTCACCAGCCCATGAGTGCTTGTGTGATTTTCCAGATCCTCAAGTTCCTGCACATCAATGCTAAAAAACAGATCATCTGGAAAGACTGGGATCTAGAACCAGACAATTTAAATATTAGTGTGTTTTATTCATGTGTGTTTCAAGTCATTTCAGTGTAATCTGTCTCACCTGGAAAAGCCAACCCAGCACTGCCACCAACATCATCTGATTCAAGTAATACTGCTCTCCAACGTTCCCCAACCTCATCCTCCTAACGTACACAACACACAGTTAGGATATTTACAAAAGATTAAAATCATACCATGTGTTGTATATGACAAACCTGTAGATTTGAAGTAGGAGGATCAGGGTACTCCTGTAGCAGGGCAGCAAAGGGCCGGTGTAGTCCAGCATGGAGAGGAACTCAACCAGCCAGGGAACAGTAAGCACAGTGCGTTTCCTGCGTACACAACTCCTCAACACTTCAGACACATCTAGTGCTGGGGCGCTCTGAAAAAAACAAATACACCTAAATGATTATTTATATCATAACTCCTTCAGGCAAGAGATGTCTGTCATGCTTTGCAAATGCATATACCTTACTGCGCAGAGCAATGGCAGCCTCCTGTATCTCTCTGGACGGTGCCTCTGAGGTCTGGTAAGGCATAAAAGAGATGAAGCCCAGGAACTTGGCGAGAAGTCGAGCAACGAGAAGTACTGAAAAGAATCGCTGCTTCTCATCCTTCACGGAGAAAGACATTGAAGAGCGATGGTTTAACAATTTGCTAAATTAGTTGAACCTTGAGGCTTCAACACATTTTTCAACACAGTTCTGCTTATCTGAATGGCAACCAGTTAACAAACGTTTCTCAACCATGTGATTAAAAAAAGGTGGCACTTCCCTTGTGGTTCAACCTCAATGAAGTAAACAAAATCTGTCCTTGTACCATGCCAATGTATATGTAAATATATATTTTTAGTGAGATAGCAAAACAAGTTGAGTCAAGCCTCTAGAAAACATTATGCAATATATTTTTTAGAATTATTACTAAATTAAAACTGAATTTAAAGTAAATAATGCAAAATGTGGAATTTATCGATGCAATTATACAACTGGTAGCAAATTAATTTAAAAACACACAGAGTGCCGTCAGTAAACTATTTTATCCAGTCACATGGTTTGTACCTGCTGCTCCATGTCTCCATCTCCTTCTTCCTCTTCTGTGGTTGAGGGGGCATCAGGGCCCAGGATAGAGACCTCATTCAACTGCAGTAGCTGCTGACACAAACCATCCTTCAGGTGTTGATTCAGCTGGCAGCTGAGTTAGAGAGCAGGACAATGAGAAGTAGATACTGTGCAAGTGATCTCAATATTAAAAAGCGAAGTGAGCATTGCCCTTTTTAGGGTAATTTTTAACCAAGCCTCATGCATATTTCAATAAGAATAGTCATTTAATAAACAAAATAAATATTATAAATTAGCTGTCACAACGATAGACTTATTATTATAAACAGATTCTAGCTACAGTGGAACCTTGGATTGCGAGTAATTTGGTCTGCAAGCGATTTGCACGACAAGCTAAATCTTTTATAAAATTTTAATTTAATAAACAAGCGAGGGCTTGATATACGAGTAGTACGCATGCGCTCTGTCTGCCAAGCGCCATGTGATCATAACTGAGCCAAAGATTCTTCTCTCTCGTGCATGCAAGTCATCCAATATAGTAGCCCCCTTCCTCCTCCTCTCCATTTACTTCAGCTTCTCTCTCACACACACACATATATTATATATACATTATATATATATATGCACACGCGCACACACCTCTGGTGGGATTCTTTTAAAAAGTAAAGTGCAGGTTAATTTTTTAACGTTTTATTTTTTACTTTATATTTTGTAATTATTTTTATATTAATATTTTTTGTGAAACTAATCCAAGTTTCCATTATTTCTTATGGGAGAAATTCACTTTGATATACGAGTGCTTTGATACACAAGCATGCTTCCAGAACAGATTATGCTCTCAATCCAAGGTTTAACTATATTCACTTTAGAGAAAAAGAAGAAATAAGCATGACTACATAAGTTTACCAGCTAGCTGTCTGTAGGAAATCTCTGAAAAACTCCTGGTGTCCAGGAAAAGAGGGTGGGGGGCAGGGGCCACTTAGAGCTTGCGGCTGGATCAGACGCTCTTGCAGGCGCTTCAGCCTCCCCAGACTGTCTGCCCCCACCATGCCCAGCAGACCTGCATCTGGAGCGTCACCAGGGGAGTTGAGCTCCTTGTGGCCTTTACACACCTGCAGCAATAAAGGCAGTGAAGCTACATGTAAAAGTGGAAAAAAAACAACATATAAATTAAAACATTAAAACATGGTGTACCTGAACCAGCTGCTTCTGGAAAAGTCTGGCAAAGTGACAATGGTTTCCTGCTGCAGTTAACTGACTGACCATTCCCCTGTTGAAAAAAATATAACAGAACAATACATTATAATATGTTTCATATGTTGGAAATCACTACTGTAGAGTTACATAATATAGACGGAACTGTCACCTCACCTGACCCGGTGGCCAAGTGCAGCTTCGAACTCCCACCCTGGCTCATTATGATAATCTTCCCACTCTCTTAATAGCTCATAAAAAATATCTCTGCAACATAATATTGATACACGGAATGAATATTTGATTTGGATTTTGTTGTAACGGCACTCAAATGGACTTATCTGGGTTTTTAACTATACTGTACCTTTGTTTTTTAAAGATGTGGAAGGCTTTATCACTGCTGAAGTTAGTTCGGTTGTCAGTGGCTGGCTGGAAAGGCACCGTATGAAGGAAGGTAGGATGGCTGGGTAGTACCTATGAAGACAAGTTGCCAAGTTTGTGCTTAAACATTTTATTGTTTTAAAGTAAAGTTAATATAGAAGCATGCACTGTGGTTACACCATCAGTATGAAGATGTTTAAACATAGCAGCATCTTAAACAAAATAATTTAATGAACAAAAGTCAGTAAAGAGTAGGTTTTATTGCTCATTGGACCCAATTGTCTTCCATCAAATAGCTGGGACACTACTGCACTACTGATTTGTCCACTCCTTTAAAGTAAAAAAAAAAAAAAAAAAAAAAAAAGAGAATGGGATCAAAGGAGAGTCATTTATGGGCTGCAAACCTTAGCTGTGCTGATATCTTGAGCTTGTGCCAGGCGATCGCGCAGGGCTGGAGAGAAAGTGGCTACTCTTTCATTCTCTGCCAGGAGGCGCAACGTGCAGTGGTCCAGGTGCGAAAGCAAACTGAGGGAGGAAGAAAGAAATAATCAAAAACAGAACCAATCAGCATCAAAGCAAGGTGAACAACATAATATCAAACAGAAGATTAACACACTTACGCAAACTGATTCTCCAGAACTTGCACTGCAAAATACACACAGCTGTGGACATTTCCCAAGTAAGTTCTCTCAAGAAAATCTGGGGGAAAAAAGGGGTAGGTAGGTAAATAAGAATGAAGACGGTATGTTCCATGAGAGTTAAGAAATGGCTGAGAGAAGGGAGCACAACACTAACCTGTCTTTTTCTCACACACACTGGGACACCCTTCTGTAGGTTCAGAGGTTGAGACACTACGTGAAGTCAGCAGCTGCAGCACAAAGAACAGCTCCAAGAACACACATGGCACCAGGTTCTCTAAAATTAAAGAGAAAAATGGATGGATAGATAGATGGATAGATAGATAAATAGGTGGATAGATAGACAGATACACAGATGGATAGCAAAATAAGTAAAAACAAGACAAAAAAATATATAGCTTGCCAAATAAATTCTAAAGTATTAGTTTTTTCCCCCCACATATAACTCACAGTGATTATACTAATTGGGGATCAGTAGATTAGTTTGACAGTCATTTCTGATTGAGAACACATGCAGAAATGCAAAACTGCCATAAAGCCATAAAACATAATAGTATTGCCTATATTCAGACTTAGTAAATAAGCTGTTGAGAGAATGATAATGTCAATGAACTAAATAAACTAAAATTAGATTTGATTATTGCCATTAAAAAAATAGCAAATTATCCCATATGGTCCATTGATTTTAGGCTTTAAATTAACGTTTTCTCAAACCTGGATTTATTCTACTGCACCCTCTAGTGGTATCTCACCTGAAATACATGCACAGTACAACTTGGCTAAAAGCTCAAGTTCTGGTGCATGAGTCACTTTAGTGGGGTCGGGACAGGGTAGCTGTGGATCAAGAGTCACCTTTGAACCTGACCTCAATATCGATTTGGTCGGAGTGCAAACAACAGCACTGGGCTTCAGTGGGGAGCTGCTCTGCTGTGCAAGTTTAAATCTAAAGAAAAACATAGGGGGGACATGGGTAACAAGAACACTAAAAATGGAAAAAAGAAAAAGTACTAAATATATTCTTCAGTGCCAGAAAGAATACCTTTCTTTCTTTAGTAGTTCCCTCTCCTCCTGCAGACAAGGTGGGCTCCCAGTACCCTGCACAGTACCCGTTGCCTCTGGGATTGAAGGAGGACTGCACGGCTTGCTGAGGGGTGTGGAAGTAAAGCAGCTCTTAGGTTTAGAGTTTGGTCGCTCTGCACTTACTGGTGTTGGGTTGATGCGCCGTGATGGTTTTGTTGCTCTAAACATATGCACAAACATCAGCCTTTGGCTGTAAACAATGCTGCTAAAAATTCTAACATTGATTGGTGGATATTTTTGTGTGTGGAATATTATATCATTCATTGTAACAGCATTATAATAAGCGCAAAAATTTTTTTTTGTATATGGGAAGAAAGAGGTCACTCACATTGGGGTGGCTTGAGATGCACTCATTGGGGGAAAGTCTTCCAAATTGTTAAAGTTAAGCTCTACTTGTGTAGGGGGTGAAACCAGATCACTAGTCCTCCCTCCAGCTCTGTGGTTTCTCCCTGCACCATCACAACCACCAGCGTCTGCCACATATCCACCACGCAATCCAGTCTGACGGCTTGACGCAGATGCTCCAAACCCGCTGCTTTTCCTGCGCCCTTTATGTGACTGAAATGTAGGGCTGGCCTGACTGTCGGGAGGTGAAGTCATAAAGTCAGCAAGACAATGGCGCTGAGCAGATCGGCGTTCAGATGCCACATGTCTAGGAGCAGGACTCCATCCCGAGCTAAACGACGGGCTGCTGAAAGCACTTATACCAGTAAGACTCCGAGAGGCCATCTGCGGACTGTCCTGCTCGCTTCGGTTGTCCAGTTGCGACGTGGATGGAGCAGGTGAGAAGAGCTGGACACGGCTGGCACTGCGAGAACCCTGGCTTGCCGATGCTCTGTTAGATGCCCTGCGCTCGTTCGAGGAGCCCTGGGTTCGGAGAGACCTGCTGGTGCTGGGGGTCTTGGCTGGGGTGCTGGGGCCATGAGTCAGAGTGTTACTGCTCTGGTCCCTCAGGAAGTTCAGGAGGAATGGCACAAACTCGTCTTTCCTGACTGTTAACAGCAGCTCTTGGCCTCCGCTACAATCCTGTCATGGCACAAAAGTAAACTCAGGGCAAAGTCGATCATATAAACGCACTGGTTTTCTATATGTCGTCGTTTGAAGATGCATCTTGTTAAACACAAATTTTAAATTGATTATGATTATTTGGGAGCATATTTTGTGCTGTTCTTTGCACAATTACTACTATCTGCACTGTTGTCATAAACCATGTCATAAATACAATCACACATCAAGATTGCAGTGCATTTTACTTGCATTATTCACTTATGCCTATTGCTTGTGACTTATAGGCTTTATTTATATTCTTTTCTTCTTGAAGCTTTATGTTCTTAGCATTGAACTAGTAACTTTTCACAACAGTTCTCACATTACACTGTGTCGACTAATTTTATATATAAAAATGTCTGATATAAAGTGGGCGAACACACTATCCTTCAGGATCATTAAAGTATATATACACATATGTGATGTACACAGAGCTCGTGATGTACACAGTGCATAGTCTTTCCTGATTTTTATTTCCTTCTACACTGTAAATGCTAAAGGCATTAGTCGGCATAGGATAGCATAAAGCCTTCATAAGGTGGTGTTATTTGGTGATTTTTGAAGCTGGTGGTTTTGCAAATGCACTTGACAATACTGTTGTTGCAAAATCTATTCCAGAACAGCTGATCTTCATGTTTCAAAATAACAACTGTGATTGTTACCAAATTACTTAATTCCATATTTTATAGTTTGGAAAGAAAAAAAAAAATCCAGTATTGTCGTTGAATGTAGAATGCAGACAAGTCCAAGCTTGTGTCCAAACTATTGACTTTGGTACTGTATACCAAATAATACATATTAACAATACACATTAAACGTAAATAGAAACGAATAGGAAAAATGGCCATGTAATATTTGCCCCTTTATTTAATTTTACATTATTTATTTGAACCTCACCAGGCCAGCTCGCTCTGCCTCTGAGAGGAAATGGCGTGCTCTCACAGCCTGCTGCCGAGCTATGAGCTTGTTGCTAAATGAAGTTGTGAATTATCCAGATTCGCGTGTCTTATCTGCCACGCGATGACAACACCATTTCTATCTCACAAACAACAGAAAATTCACCCCTTGTGTATACAAAGTGAAATTCTTACAGTTTGTCCCCGCAGCCAGTCCACAGCCCTGCAAAACTCCACGTCTCCGCAGAACAGCGATTCCAAAAGAGCCGCCATTCTGTCCTGAGGAAAGTAATGAGAGGAACAAGAACTAACTTCACCTTCAAAATAAAAGTCCAATCAACTTTATGGTGCAAAAAAAAAGAAGAAAAAAAAAGCGGTTCTTTAAAAAAAAAAAAAAAAAGGCCGGAAACATAGTTATGGTTATTTATGTATTTGTTTGTTGTGTTGGTTGGTTTGGTATCATATATGTATGCTAAATGTATATGGTTACAGCAAACCACAGTTCACCATTTTCAAAGTAAATATGTTTATACCTAACATTAAGTAATACACTACATGGACAAAAGTATTTGGCCAAACCTGTTAATTATTGAATTCAGATGTTTCAGTCAGGCCCCTTATCCCCGGTGAAGGGCAATATCAATGCTTTAGCATACCAAGACATCTTGGACATTGCTATGCTTCAAACATTGTGGCAACAGTTTGGGGGACGGCCCTTTTCTAATCCAACATGACTGTGCCCCAGTGCACAGAGAAAGGACTAGGAAGACATGGTTTCAGTGTGGAAGAACTTGACTGGCCTGCATAGAGCCCTGACCTCAATCCCATCGAGCACCTTTGGGATGAACTGGAACAGAGAATCCAAGCCAGGCCTTCTCGCCCAACATCAGTTCCTGACCTCATAAATGCTCTAAACAAATGTGGGCACAAATTCCCACAGAAACACTCCAAAATCTTGTGAAAAGCCTTCTAAGAAGAATGGAAACTGTTATAGCTGTAAAAGGGGGACCAACTCCACATTGAAGTATATGCATTGAGATACATCACTGCAGGTTGGCCAAATATTTTTGTTCATATAGTGTATGTGAGAAAGATGCTCAACCCTGCACACCTGAGCACTTCATAAGTACTACCTGCACACCTATTCACTAATCTAAACAGCCAATCGCATGGTACAAATGCAATGCATAACATTTGCAGATACAAGACACTCGCTTCAGGTAATGATCGAATAGCCATCAGAATGGGGAAAAACTATATGATCTCAGTGATTTTAACCATGTAATGGTGCATCCCTTTAGGGTAACAATTTATCATCTTCTAATGGCTCCTACCAGCATAAAAATGCACCAGGGATTGTATGATGCAATTGCATCATAATGGTCCAGCATCTCAAAGGAAAGTCTACAACATATTGTGGAATCCATTCCATGAAGAACTACAGCTGGTTTGAAAGCCAAGGGACACCCCACCAAGTATTGTTATAGTGTCGGTTGATCATTTAAACAGAATGTGTTTAATAAAAACAAAAATAACTGAAAAAAACTATTAGTGCCCTAATAAATAGCCAGAATGTTACTGTACTTATTAGAATAATGAACAAGTTGGAATATATTCATTAAATAAATATATCATGTTAAACAATGAGTATAAAAAATAACGGGATCCAAAGTCTCCTATTGGTCTGTGAGGCACATCCAGATGGTTATTTAGAGTTATTAGATTTATTATTTTGTTTGTGTCCCACTTAAATATGTTTAATCCTAACCTCACGAAATTGTCGTACCACTAATTCTGAACAGGGTTCTGGGCCTTGGGCCTGAAGACTGGACAGGGTGCCAGTCCATCGCATGGCACACACACTGCAGTCAATTTGGGAACACCAATTAACCTACAGTAATCTGCATTTATGTAACTGTGATTTAATATAAATATGAAGATTAAAAGCAAATTTATCAGAGAGGAAGACCTGATATAAACAGTAATAATCTTTGCAAGGTTTTTACACTAAATAAAATTGTAACAATTTATAGTTAAACATATCCTTAATACTTATAAACAATAAGATTTAAAAACAACTCTGTGTGAAGATGTAACCCAGAAGCTTGTGCTTGAGTAAGCTATGGCGCAGGACTCCCTCGTGGTGTGTGTATGCGTGTATCACTCAGCAGTGGTGTTTTTGAGGTTTTTCAATGGAAAACGAGATCAGTGATCGGGCTCTCAGGGAAAGCTGTCGATGTCGGATGTAATCGATCGGAGCTCGTAGGCTGAAAGTGAGCAGCTTGAGGAAGGGAAGGTGTTATTCTGCGTTCTGTTATTTCGCTTATCTACTTGAATGGGCGTTTCTTTTTCGCAGGGAAGGGGGGTTTGGACTGTGTGTGCGTGTGTGTATGTGTGTACAGTGTGTTTGTTATTTATATGACCAGCTAGTCTGGTGCAGGAGTATAACATTGTACTTGTAGCTGTCTTATCTGTTACCTGTAAGTATGTAGCAAGTACACGACGTTTCCGCTGTGTGTCCTAATTATCTCTGCGGTGGTTTAAACGCTGATCGTGGATTAGTGTGGACTGGTTTTAGCAGCTGCTCTTTGCCACTAGCAGGCAACAAGCTGGCACTCTGAAAAAAAAAAATGCCGTCTTCGGAGGAAGGTTTACCCGGAGGTGACGTGGTTACTGTTAAACACGAGCTGAAAAACGGTAAGTTGATGTTTCGGCATATGGTTGTGGTATGTTCTCACTCCGATCGGTTGTTCGCTTGAGCTGTGAGCTGACAGCTTGTCTGACCTGTCATAAGAGGCGCGCGCGCGCAGCGGGCACACGCGTGCCTGCTTTTTTTTTTAATATAACGCTGTAACATTGTATAGCATTGTAACACACACTCTAAATCGAGCTTTATGCTTCTTATATAGTAACCAGCAGTGCTGTTATTGCTGCAGCCGCAGTATTCAGGCCTGTCACAGAACTGTATGGTTAACTAAAGTAAAAGCACTGCAGCTGTCAGTCAGTCAGTCAGAGGCAGTTTGCGGTGTTTGCCACAGAGATATCCTGATCTGTGAGGAAATGAGAAGCTATAGTTAGCCACGTTAGCTGGTCCTTTATAATGTGCCGACTCGCATATGTAGGTCAATTGTTTTTTGTTTCTTGTCAGATATTTCAGTTTCATTTTTTTAGCGCCCAAATAAAGTGCAAATGAATGAGACTGTGCACACAGGCCTCGCTTTATTCCAGTTGTTGTTAGATGATTGGGATTCCTCAGGATAACGAGTGATAAGAAAGTAAAAACTATGAGGATGCTGTGTAGAGCTTTTCTTGAAGATGTATTCTACTCGTATATTTACCTCAAAATATTACAACAAAGCTATAAACAGTGTAGAAGCCGATTTAAAAAAAAATAGATTTTA
Source organism: Clarias platycephalus (assembly GCA_030068275.1). Taxonomy (NCBI): domain Eukaryota; kingdom Metazoa; phylum Chordata; class Actinopteri; order Siluriformes; family Clariidae; genus Clarias; species Clarias platycephalus. The sequence goes on from JAQQZT010000005.1 coordinate 17,143,660, forward strand.
AAAGTAAATATTTATTTTAATTTAAAACAATTCGTGTAACATAACAAATCTCGTCAAATACAAATTCGGTAAAACTTCCGCTTTTTTTTTTTTTATTTTTTAATTATGCAACTTTTTCATTAACATTTCAAAGCCTTATGAGTCACGTGACTAGGGCTTATTATAATATTTGAGGAAGCAACCTGAAGCTGAAATGAAAAGCAATTGATGCGAACAAAGGCAGATTCTGCAAAGAAGAGATGTAAAGTGACCCTAAACACTTTCTTTTTAGAATTAAAATAGAGTTTCCATAGGACAGCAGTTTGAAAGAAGATGGCAGTCATGTGATTTTTACACACTTTGCATAAACTTTGCATGAATAAATCTCTGGCAAAACTCCTAGTTTCCTGCAATTCTCCAAATAGTCATGCACATTTCAAAACAAAAAATGTCTGTATCATATTTATTTAACACTTTTACAGTCATAAAAAGCATACTTATTTGATACGTAGTACTTGTTTACTGTAATAGAGAGGATACAAACTCTCAGCGCTCTTGCAGTCACATGATCAAAACATTTGCCGTTTTGTCTGGCAGTCGTGCCTCCTACAGATAATTCCAGCAAGCCAAAACATGATGAATCACTGACTAAATTTACCTCCTACGGATTTTACTGACCACATGACGCGAGACCAGATAACAGTGTATGTTGTTTTATTAAGCTCCATCTGTACTTTATAAATCCTTTGAGGACAGTATCCTGGCAGGTTTACGATTTGGTGATATTTCCAGCTATCTCATCAGGTAAGATTTAATGTTAGACTGTCATTTAGAGCAAAAAATCACTACTCACACACCAGTGATCATCTTTGATCAGGATTAGCCTCATCTCCCCTCTGCATGGCTGATAACACCACTAATTTCTTTTTCTCAGTGGGGAACTAATCCCACTTTCATCTTTCAGGGTTTTTACTTTGTACGCTGTGGCATTGCCATGCACAACAAATGTCTGGTATGGTAAAACTGCTGGCAGATAGCCAGATAAAATGGCCACTCGATTAGTTTTACATTAGATTAGTTTTACATTAAAACTACAGTAAGGTCACTCTCAAGAGCTATATAGACACTTAATGTACATCATAAGTAAACGTCCAGAGTCTTTTCCTGTAATGTCTAATTAACCTTGAGACACTTGCAGAGGAATCTGGCACATTCCTGCATCCAGAATATTTCAGTCGACTTCATGCTTGTGGGTTTGAACTGGTATGCTGGTGCAATTCAATTCAATTCAATTTTATTTGTATAGCGCTTTTAGCAATTGTCATTGCCTCAAAGCAGCTTCACACAATCA
>JAQQZT010000005.1:17158086-17170727 GCA_030068275.1 Clarias platycephalus
AATGCCTATTGCCCTACATTCAAAGCAAAACCTCCTAGCTACATTAGTTTCTCATTTCTATTTCACTTTCTTTAAAAAAAAATGTATTACCCTCTCTTCACATACTACTTAGGCACTTTATTATCCTATGGCTTGTGTTAGCTTGGAGTAAGATGAAGAGTATTAAGCGTACCCTTTTCAAAGGCATATTCCATTTTATTTGTCCATCTGCTGTCCATTTGCTTCGATCTGTAAGCACCAGTTCATGTATATTTGTGTATACCGGATATTTCTTTCATGTTATTCAATACCATTCTTGAGTTTAAAAAAAAAAAGGCGCTGATCTTCCATCCATCAGTTTATTTATTTTTTATTTTTGTAGTTTATATTGCTTGGTCTGGGCTAAAGTTATAAGGAATATTTACCTTCTGCTTTTCATCTCTTCTCATACACACACAATCGCTCGCCTCTGTTTGTAGCTGCATACATATCTGGTTCTAGAGCTACTGCGTGGTGGAGAGCTCCTGGAGAGGATTCGGAGGAAGCAGCACTTCAGTGAGACGGAGGCAAGCCGCATCATGCGGAGGCTGGTGTCCGCTGTGAGCCACATGCACGACGTAGGTGTGGTGCATCGAGACCTTAAACCAGAGGTACAGCTGAACTTTTACTGCCACGCCACTTAACACTCAGCTCCACTATTTGCCCTGGAACGTCTTTCACGATCGAGAGAACGTGTTTGACAACTCCCCACATAATGGGTCCCGTTCGCAGTGAACTGAGCCCAGATCTCTTGGGATTAGGCTCTTTATGACACTTTTATTTATCGCTCCATTGAAGCTTAAAGCTTTTGCTAAATGCCTTTCACTGAAAAAAGGGTGTGTATCGAAAGGGTGAAGTGTACACAGCAGAATCCTACATACTGAAAATCTGAACCGAATACGCTGCGCTCTAATATATACTGTGTATTTAGACTCATTTTCCAACGATTTGTGGAGACAGAACCCGTTCTCAATGGGAATTGTTAACGATGGTGGTATTGAATTTGAATCTGTTCGATTTCTCGTCAGAACCTTCTGTTCACTGATGAAAGTGAGAACTCAGAAATAAAAATCATCGACTTTGGCTTTGCCCGGCTCAAGCCTCCTGACAACCAGCTTCTGAAGACTCCCTGCTTCACCCTACAGTACGCTGCCCCTGAGATCCTCAAATACGGAGGCTACGATGAGTCATGTGACCTCTGGAGTCTGGGGGTCATACTGGTAAGGACAAGCCATTGTTTTTGTATTCGAAACTGTGGTGGATATGATTTTAGTACCTGACTAGATACAATACCTGGAAGAATTGTGAAGTAGGGCCACAATGGCGCATCGCTTTTATTGTTAAAAAGTCAGGTCAGGTGATGAAAACGGGTCAGTTACAAAGGTATGAGTCTGTAAACTGCCTGTGATATTAGAGAATGTGTATGTGTGTGTGAGAGAGAGAGAGAGAGAGAGAGAGAGAGTCGAGTATGCGTGGCTTGGGCAACTTGCTGCAGACACCCCTGCATTGGAATCTCACAGGCACAGAGAATGTATCTAGCACAGAGGAACCGTAGGTTCTGGAGCTTTGATTTCTTGAATTGTTTGAGAGAGGAGGCTTTAATTTTACATCACATTTCATGGATGTATTTTAAAAATTGAGCAAAGGATTGCAGTTTATCTAAAGTGGTCCAAAAGCATTTTTTGGTGTGCGTCCATGCTTGAAACCCCATTAAAGTCTATGGAGTGAATTATTTTTGTTCGACATGATTTTAACCATGCAGTAGAGTTTTTTTTCGAGCCCTGCCACATGCTGAGTCTCATTTTCTGATCAGATCAAAAATGTGTGAGTTAGGAGTCAGGGGACAAAGTGATTCGGCTCGGGTACCAAACTCATCTTCAACAGATTTCTTCTGGATTGTATTTTCATTTTATTGCGCTCAAGAGACCCGGACAAACGTGTCTGATATAAGTTTCTTGGGGCCATGTGCGAAATTCATGGTAATACGGCCACCCTGTCCCGGATTGAATAACACGGAAACAGTCAGTCCGATTCCTTAGAAAAGTAATAGCAAGTAATTCCCAGTGGTGAGTATAGCACGCATAATTTATTTTTCTTCCAGAAAGGAGCTTTGTTCTAAAATTGGAAAACTTTATGCTTATGCTTATTTCAAAGTTTTACTTGTTTATTGATGGGATAATGTAATTTATCCATTTATTAATAATCATTATAACACAGTCCGGACCGTGCTGTTACCCAAAAATATATATAAATATTTAAAATTTGTAAAATGTATTAACTAAGATCACATCTCCATTTGCGCTTTGTAGCTAGATCGAATGTTGTGGAACATCCAAAAGACATCTTAGCTTCTCTTGTGTTATATTTGTAGCCATTCTCTTATCAACGTTCCTCTAGATACAATTAATTAGATCTCTCTCTCTCTGTTTCTCTCTCGCGCGCTTATACACAGGCACACCCAGTTTTACTGGCAAACACAGAAATCTGTATGCATATCCAAGACTAAGAGCACTTTCACCCAACACTCCTTCCATAAATGTTCAGTAAATCTCTCTTAATCCTGAAAACTTAACCACATCAAAGCTTATATGAATTACTTTGTAAAACAGCAATCCCTTTTAAATCACTTTATTGTTATTTTAAGATTATTGCTTAGTGTCTGGTGTATATGTGTCCCTGTGTGAATATTACTAAACAATACTGCATTAGGACAATGAGTTGAAAATTATCCGCCCACTGGCTGTAGAATATATTTTAATGAACTTTTAGAAAAGACAAATTCATCATTTTTTGGCTGATTGAGCAAGAGCAGGACTATAGGGAGGTGCTTTAACACCTCAAAACAAAGGTGTCGACAGTGTGTGCAGAAGTGTGCAGAAGTGCAAGATCACAACGCACTTGGATAACAGTCCTCCGTGTTTAATCTGACGTTTAGGCTTCAACTCTTTAATAAGCAACTCACTGTAACGAGTACTGTTGATTTTCGAACCTTTTTCCTGGTAACGTTCCAATACTGGCCTTTGAAAATCCCAGGTTAAAGCTGTAAGCATCAGTTTTCCAGATGATGGTTGACTTTTGAGGAAAACACATTTTGAGAGGAACCAGACCCAGAACCCACCCTCATTTGGGTGATAAGCTTTGGGAAAGCAGGGATTGTTGTGCGTTCATACCGTGTGTTAGGCGGCTAGTTGAGTAGTTCAGTATAACAGATGATGTCCTTAAGTTAATATGGAGTCCAGTTGCTTATTGGAGGCCCAGGTAGAGTGTTGGAATTTCCAGTCCTGAATTACTATTTCTACGTCTGTAAATGTTTCACAGATTCAACTTTAAATTCCACTCAGGTCAGGCATCACTGCTTCTCAGTTCTTTGAGTGAAAAAGTTGTTGTGTAAGTAGGAAGTCTCCGGTTTGTCAATGTTTCCTTCCGTCATCACACTACTGAAAATATTTGGAGGGAAAAAAAAAAGTGATGGTTTGTCTTACTTCCTGGTTCACTCATCTCTGGATCAGTTTTAATTCAACATGATTTGACATGATATACATATGGGTGTAAACATAGTTTTCTACAGTATGTGTATAATAAAGGCCATAATACACTAGTTGAAGGCTGTGATGGAACATGGGTAGTAGCTGTATTAATGCTAATTAGTATAATAATAATAATAATAATAATAATAATAAAACTTCATGTCATTGGCATAAAAGCAGAACACAAAGGAATGAAAAAGCAGAAGGGTGGAAATGTAGGTTTGTGTGCATGCACACGGAGAAAACAGATACTGAATCCATCCTGAAAGTACAGATACTGAAAATGCCCATGGATTTGATTGAAATCATTTAAAATCCTACCTTGTGGTTAAAATTTAGCCTAACACGAACTTATCTTTCACTGCACAATATAGAATGGACGCAGAGGATGAAATCTCTCTCCCTCTCTCTCTCTCTTTTTTTTTTGCTTTCTCTGTGTATGCATGTTTGTCTGAGAGTTAGCCCTTACTCTTTGCCACCTGAGGGGGTAAGCAGGGTAGTGCATTGGGTCGCACTTGATGACATGCTTTCAGACAGGCTGTAAGAGACCCTGCAGCGCAGAATGTGAGAGTGAAAGATAAAGTGCTCACACACACACACACAGTTGTGTATCTGAGTCTTTTTCATTTTTAAGCAGAAGCATGACAAAAGGATGCCAAATAAAGAGGAAGTGAAACCTTTTTTTTTTTTTTAAGCTGCTGTATATAACATTTTGTAGTTCGGCTAAAATCTGGAACAACATTTGGTAACGTGTGTTGTGGCCCATCGTTCTTCATGGTGCGTATTATCAAAGAGTAATTCGTATTTAATTCGAATTCAGGGTCTGATGTTGCATATGGTATTTACAGTAGACAATAACAGTAGCCGGTTAGTTAAAAGTAAAGAGTAGAAAACACGCATACTGATGGACAATATTGGAAAATCCTCGAGTCTTACTCTCTCTCGCACAATCATCCTATGTCTCTCATGGTTGGCTGCCGGTTCTCGCCCCTCACCATATAATCAGGCTTCTTTTGTATCTAAAGTTGACAGATGAGAGCTGTGTACTGTACAAATGTCCCATTAGCTCCAACCCGACACGCCTGACTGTTGTCATATGCACTTTAGCTTGAACAATGCTGGCTTGTAAATAGTAACAGCATTGTTAGAGCTGAATCATACTCGTTTTCTTAGAACTCTGTTTCTGCCTACTGATTATTTTCATCTGACGTGATAACATCTTAACAGTTACATTTTTAATCTAGATCTATAACATTTTTGGAACAACAGACCTTCTGTCATCAGAATATCTAAATCTCTTGTTTCGTGCTGTGTTGTTGTGTTTTTTTTTTTTAATGTTGTCTTGCAGTACACCATGTTATCTGGCCAGGTCCCCTTTCAGTGTCAGGAGAAGAGCCTAATACACACAAGTGCAGAAGAGATAATGAAGAAAATCAAACAAGGAGACTTCTCTTTCCAGGGCGAGGCTTGGAGGAGTGTATCGCCGCAGGCCAAGGAGCTCATTCAGGGTGAGATTGGTGTGCTGAGAGCTAAATGTACAGTAGCAGCGATGAATGAATGGTGGTGTATGTTTCTAATAAATCAATGGTATGTGCTTGTGTGTTTTTGTGTGTGTGTGTATGTGTGTGTGTGTGTGGAATGTGAACAGAGCTCCTGACAGTAGACCCTAAGAAGAGGATAAAGATGTGCGAGCTGCGCTATAACACGTGGCTGCAGGACGACAGCCAGCTCTCGTCCAACCCCCTCATGACGCCTGACATTCTGGGCGTGTCTACCGCCTCTGTAAACACCTGTGTTAAAGCCACCTTCAATGTGAGTGAAATAGACGAAGAAGGGTCATGGTTAGTGGAAACAAAGCATAGATAAGCTATTCAGCAATTTTGTGGGATTCTTTTATGGATATTTTTCTTTTAAAAAAAACGTGGTTGTGAAATAAACACACACATTGGTTTCTCCCATTCTCAGCAGTGAGTGCAAACGAATGCAGATATCATTAACAAGGTGTGCTGTTGTAGCCAAGCACTACGAAACTGATGACTGTAGCTCTTGACAATAGCACATATACAGTAGGTCGCTAGTGTGTCCGTTTTTTTTCCAACCATGTGTGACAGGATTTGCTCATCAGGGTCTCATCAAGCGATGCATCCATCATACATAATGCCCAGTATACAGTGCAAGCCTCTGGGGCAGTACAAGCCTCTGGGGCAGTGTTATGATCTGGGGTTTCTCCAGTTCACTCAGCAAAATGATGTGGCAATAAAATGAAGTCAGCTGACAACCTGAATGTATTGAATGACCAGATTATCTATGATTTTGTTTCCTTCCCCTGATGTCACAGACATTTTCTAGGACTCGGTTTGTGTATGAGTGATCCTGGGAGCATGAGGACATTTTTTTGTTGCACATGTATTGGTCACCACATTGAAAAATGCGGTCAAACGAAATATGACTGTGCACTGTTGAGTGTGGATAAAACTTTGTTGCATTATAGTTTAATCTGATTTGTTTTTCATTAAAAGTGAATTATTATAGTGCTTTGGCTGTCATTCAAGCAAGCCAACAAACTCCTTAATCCTGGTTAGCACAAGCTGATCTGTAAACTTGAACAAATGTTAAGCTTGTATAATTTCTACTAGTTTCGCCTACCACTAATGTGAAGAAGCACTGTGTTTTCTCCTAGGCCTTCAACAAGTGTAAGCGGGAGGGTTTCCGACTGCAGACGGTGGATAAGGCTCCTCTAGCCAAGCGCAGGAAGATGAAAAAGACCAGTACAGGCACGGAGACACGCAGCAGCTCCAGTGAGAGCACACACTCATCCTCGTCTTCCTCCCAGTCTCAGGAGAAGACTCCTCTCCAGCTGTCTGTCAGCACACCCCTTACCCTGGGCCCTGATGACGACGAGCCTTCCCAGAGTGACCCACAGCCTGCTTTCAGCTTCTCAGAGTGAGCTGTCTCGTCCTCTCTGTCTGTGTTCCTCCACATTAGCCAGGTCTCCCTTTATCACTGGTGCAGAGCATGCAAGTGGCAGCGCCGGAACCGAAATCACCCAAGCCCTTCACTAGCAATAGGAGCAAGGTAGTACAGTGTAGGGAGTGTGTGAAGAAAAAGAAAAGGCTCGATCCCTTTATGATCCTCTGATTTCTGGATTAGTCCAAGCTGAATGTGACTCAGAGAAGCATGGCATCATGCATTAACTGGAACGAATGCTCCAGTAACTGTGCTGTCTCATCGCTTTAGGCCAAAAAAAAAAAAAAAAAGGAAAAAAAAGGGATCTTTTCTTAATTCTAAGAAATAAGCTTTATTGTTTATATGTTAAATTATTCTTATGGCCCTATGGTCAAGTCTGTTGTTTATGGTCAATGTTCTTGTGAATTGATTTGTGAAGTGTGCTATCAGTGACTCCATCGGTCATAGTGTGATACCAGACCGGTGTTTGATTTTGAGCAGACTTCGTCTGATCTGAGATTTATGGTGAAGTAGCAGATATTTGTTTGCGGGTATTCGGACATTTTTAACTTGTCAAGGAAATCATATTACAGAGTGTTTCAGATTTATTATATTAGGCAGTAGATTAGGTTAAATTGCGAGTAGAAATGATTATTTTTTTCTATGTGAACATAAATGTTAAAAAAAATATGTATAACAAACAGTTTCCCTAATTCCACCTGTGATGGATTTATTTTGAGAGAGTAGGATTTTGATGATAGATTTTATTCTGAGAGTTTTTCACTGCTAGCCAGGATTAAGCAGGAGTTTATATAAAGAGATTTATCTTCCACATATTTAACTAAAGGACAGAAAGATGCTCCTGCATCTCTATAAATATGTTTTTCATGTGCTAATTACTACCTAATGACAAATTAGCAGAGTAGATTCCTAAGTAGTAAGCAGAACGAATGGTAGTAGCATGGTAGTGTATGTGTCAAGGTTAGGCCCAGTTGCCTCATAATATTATGTCTTTGTACAGATGTATGAACATTTTTCTGTATTTTCTGTACAAGACACTCGGTGGTGAATTAACCAATGTTTAATGTGTCCTGTTATAATAGATTCTGTTGTTAAAATTTTAAATCAGCATGCCATGAACTTAAAGGACTGTCGGTATAAAATGCTAGATGTATTAGCATTTTCTCTTTTACTGTTGGAAGCACTACAAAGGCTTTCAACTGATAAGCACTAGACTCAACGTTGCAGTTGACCTGCTATGCAAAACTAGCCGCATTTCTTTCTTTCTTTAGCATGACTTTGTCTTATTAATAGTTTCCCTTGTCTGATAGGGACCATTATGCATTATAAATACGTGAGCAAAAAAAACACACACACACACACACATCATGCCTCTTAAGACATCTTTAAAGCCAACAAGCCTACGTATTAACAGTCTCACATATGCGTTGCCTCTTTACCTTTACATTGAAACAAGTGGAGACATCCACGAGCTGAAACACTGAGGGCTTGTATAGGGTATAGAGTAGACACACACACAGAAACATGCATACAGATAAACTGGTGCTCCTGCTTCTGCCTACGTGACAGACCAACAGATGAGCAATAAGAGCGTCCTGAGCTCAGCTCACTTTCCAGTATCAAAGACCTGCACGTGGCTGTTTTTTCCATCTCCACTTTGTGCCAAACCCCCACAGCTCCCTCATTCCTGCTCTGCCCTTTTTGTTTTGCTATATTAATAGAACAAGAAAGACAGTGAGTGTGTCCTACATTGAATTCCACTCAGGGGGGGGTGGCGCCCTTATTAGTTGCTTTACCATGGTGCTGTTTGTCCTCTGGGAGATTAAGCAGCCCAGGTCAGCATCCTAGTACAAGGGAAGTAAGACAGGTGCACGGGAACACACAGAGAGAGGGAAAAACAGGGTCATCGCTTTACAGCATTAGGAAGAGGCTGAGAATTTGGCTTTGATGAATATGCGCCAGAGCTATTCAGACTCCAAGGCGAGACCTATGTTTCTGATTCGGGCAGATAGGTCAGCACTCTGTTCTATCGTTTCATTGATCTCTAAAGCACTTGTGTTTTGCGTCAGCCAATACCAGCAGCAGATTTTCAGAGTTCTAAAGAGCTCTCTACGCTGGCTGGCTGTGTGAGGGGTTTCATGTATATTCTAGAGAGTATCTTTTACCATTTTCTGAGGTAGAGAGAACACATATCGTAACAGCATGCTCTTGAAAAGAGCCCATTCCTTTGATCTGAGCACTCCTTCATCACAAGTTATTGTTGGCCTACTTTAATGCTCTCAGGAGCTGGTTAATTGTGTGGCCCTTTTTTCTGCTATTGTAGCAGAGGGTCCAGTGTGAGTACATATCTCTGTGTGCAGCCAACGGTCAGACTGGCGGCCTAGTCTTTCATCTGCTCACGGAGGTGGAGCATTTCTCCATGATGATTTGAGCTTCGACATATCCCTTATGGACGATATCTCACACAACATCATAGGTTGTAACGTAATGTGATTTTAAGAGGAGTTTGGCTGTAGAACACCTATTCTGAATTTCTACTGTTTAGTAATCTGGGGTTGTTTTGTAACGTTGTGTTCAGTAGAAAAATGTTGTGGTTTAAAAAGAAGTGTGTGGTCATTTTGTATGAATTGTTATTATTGGAACTGGCAGGGGAGCAGGATTTTACCTCATATAACCCTTAAAGGGACTTTAAGATTTGAAAGGATCTTTGGAAGATGTTGCAGTGTCTTCCCTTTTATCTGATTTAGCAACAGTTTTAAACAAGAATTCTGACTGGTAAAAAGAAAAAGAAAAAACATTGATATAACTAACACCAGCACACTGTGTTAAGACAGGCAGGCTCTGACCCTGGGAGCTTAACTTCTGCATCTTGAAAAAAATCTTCAGCTTTCTGTACTATTGGGAAACATTTTTGCTCTAGCTGGACGAGGAACGCTCCTCAATATCAAAGTAAAAAAATATTCATTGATTTTCATTGTATGTCTTTTATCTATTGACTTTTTTTCGCCAAAGCTTTGATCTGTAGCAGTAGGGCTCAAAGCAAATCCTTAGCTTCAAAAAAGAAAAAAAACTTTACCTTAGCTATTACCACAATAGCTTTACATTTCTTTATACCTTTTAAAACCATTGTTTACCATCAGTAAAGCAAAAAATTATATATATATAATATAATATATAACATGTAAAAAAGTGCAGTTTTTTTGTCATTTAATTTAAACAATGAAACTTAAATATTCCAGATTCCTTACGATTATGACTTACAGCTCATGCAAATCAAAAATCCAGAACCTCAGGATATTTTAATATTTCCTAAAGTCAATCCATAAATAATTTACATTACAGAACTTTACACCCAGCGGAACTCCTTTAGCACAAATTACTGCATCAATGCAGCAGGCTTGGATGAGTAATATCAGTCAGCAAACTAGTTAGTGGTAGTTTTGCTGTTGCAGGCGGGTGATAAATCCTGCTGGAAAAGGAAATCAACTTCTACATAAAGCTTCTGAACAGACAGACGCATGAAGTCTTCCAAAATTTTAAAAAGTGAACCAACACCAGCATATGACATGGCAGCCCAAATCATCACTGACCAAGATCCAAGCATTTTGTAATCTGTGCCTCTGTACTCTCCCTCCAAACTCTGGGACTTTGATTTCCATTTGAAATTTAAAAAAAAAGTACTTTTATCTGAAAAGAGGACTTTGGACCACTAAGCAACAATCCAGGCCTTTTTCTCCTTAGCCAAGGTAAGATGGTTCTCACATTGTCTCTGGTTCAGGAGTGGCTTGATACAAGGATTGCAACAGCCGTAGCCCATTTCCTGTAGAGGTTTGAGCATGGTGGCTCTTGATGCACTGTCTTGCACTTCTGTCTCACTCTACTCATTGAGAAGCTCTCCCAAGTTTTGATTTGCCTCTGCTTGACAAACTTCTTAAGCCTGCGGTCATCTCTGTTGCTTGTGCACCTTTTCCTACCACACTTGTCTCTTCCAGTCACTTTCCCATTATTATGTTTTTACACACCACTCAGCGACCAGCAAGCTCTTTGAGAGATGACCTTCTGTTGCTTACCCTACTCATGGAGGGTGTTGATGATCGTTTTGGCATCTGTCAAGTCAGCAGTCTTCCCCATGATTGTGATTGTGTGAACTGAACTAGACAGAGATAGATACACTGTATTCATAATCATTTACTCAAATTAAACTTTTTAGTATTTTTGAGTTCCTGGATTTTTGACTTTAGGAGCTGCAAGCTGTAATAAATGAAAAAAAAAAAAAAGGCTTATATACTTCGCATGCAATGAATCTTGAATATATGGAGTTTGACTTTTTGAATTAAATTGCAGAATTAAATCACTGTTATTGAGATGAACTGTATGTACTGTATGTACAGTATATGTACACTATATACACCGATCAGCCATAACATTGAAAACATTAATATTTAAAATGACCTTTAGGTTCTTCTTGTGATACCAAAACACCTCTGACCCCTCAAACATGGACTCCGTGACCTCCGTGGGGGTGTGGTGTGGTGTCTGGCAATGGGGTGCTGTGGGTTCACCTTAGCTAGTGTTATGGCTGGTCCGTGTAGAAATGTGCTTCCCTCTAGCAGAAATGTCCAGCATGCAGTACTAGTCCATGCCGTCGTTTTATATGGACTCATGTTGCAGTTGCAAGGATGGCTCAGCATATCAGTAATGAATAAACGGCATGAATCATTCATATTTACAGATCACTGTGACCGCCGTTCAGGTTAAAAAAACCAAAGGGGTACTTCTTACACCCTTATAGTCTACACTTACCACATGCACACAGTATATATATAATACATGCCTGTATACTACTTGTCCAGTTGCAAATAGCTAGTGAACCATTAGTAGTTCTTTACCCATAAGGCATATGTTTTCTTTTACTATACTTTTTTAATGCTACTCTAGATTCAATCATTAAAGAAAGCATCAATGAGGTGTTGGATGCAAAGACAAAAAAATAAAACCATTTGAAGGTACCTGATGCTGTTTAACAGCCAAATGTACAATCAAAGGCTGCCACCGAGGGGCAGTATCTACATACATTTCAGTCTAAAGCATCCTTTGAGGGCCTAGTTGCCTTGGGAGTTCTGCCAGTGCTCACAGAGCAGCACCAGTGGTTTGTTCATTCTGCACAGAACAAAAATGCTCTGTACTTGAAAAACAAATTTGATAAATATATTCATAAAAACTGAAACAATTAATTGTAGTTATCTAGCTGGGCTGGATTTATAAACATTATTCTTATAACTTATTTAATTTGGTTGGTAGATTGTTATAGGATTGAATAAAAAAGACACACACAGTAAGATTATAATTATGGTCTTAATGGTGTATATATTTTGGTAAAGCCAAGCCATATTCCTTTAGGTGTCCTATGGTTTGTCTTTAAAAACCCTATGTTTTCCCAATATGAAATATGATTATAAAATTAACATTAATATACATACAATATAACGATCAGAGCAAAAGATATTTTGTGTTTTAGGAAACTAGGGATATACATTTGATTGTTTTGCATGACTGTTCAAGATTCTGAGTTGAATCAACTCCAGTTCTCCAAAGTGAGAATGCACTCTGTTTGTTCTCTTGTCTTATTAATAGTTTTGTGGTTTGAGGTATATGTCTGTGTATGAAAAAGAGTCCTTGAGGGCTCTTGTTAAAGTTTTGAAAGAATGATATGATTATGAAACATTTGTTAAATGGAATAAAAAATATATAAATTTACAGCAGTTTACTCTGATTATTTCTTTATTCTGCGTTCACTTGGGATTCTGACTTTTTATAACCTTTTAATGATCTATGTTATTTGTAATGTGTAATTGTTGTTCTAATCTGTACATATAACTAACAAAACTTTTCCTGAAAAAGAAAAGATATTCTGTGCTAATTCTTTGCAGAAGTTATCACATTTTGTTTTTTCAGTATGTGGATATTGTATAATATATATGAATTAGGGTAAGCTTTTTTAAAAGTTACTTGAAATAATAAATTGGAAAATAAATCTAAAATAATTTAAATTCCCAACCCCTCCCTGATTTTGTGTAAATTAAATAACTGTTTTAACAATAATTATACATCTTCATTACTAATGAGGGG
>JAQQZT010000005.1:17196893-17212260 GCA_030068275.1 Clarias platycephalus
TGTGTGTGTGTGTGTGTGTGTATATGTATGTATATACTGTATGTATACTGTGCATTTAAGCACAATAATTCATCTGACTTCCTGGTGCATGGCGGGGAGTGTGCAGCTTCTGACTGGCAGGGTTAACTTTAGAACTTCCCCGTGGTGTTGCTCTCTCTGTGATAATAGCTACTGGCATAATGAAGAGCAGCCTACTAGCCAACAGGTGGTCCTTTTTAAAGAGCCCAGCCACTACTGCACTCAGGCTAGAGGGGGGGAAAAAACACCATGCTAAAATGTGTCAGAATCTAATGTTCTGCAGAATGAAAAACCTGTTTTTCTCTCCTTTGTTCAGAGCGAGAGATTCAGCCTTGTTCCTTATTGTTCACTACACAAACGAGCAACAGTCTTTTTTGACATGGAGCCATAGGGGAAGAAAGACTGAGGCTGACTAGTCACAGCAGGGCCGGGGGATTGGGGGGCAGGGGTAGGGGGTAGTTCTTCGCTTCTTCTTTCTGAAGGACTGAAGCCTATTAAGAGTTTGTGAGTTATGAATGGTTATGAGTCTCTCCCTCTTCCTCACACAATGTAAGAGGACATCAGGGGGAGGAAAAAGGAAAATCTGACTGGCTTTTCTTGGAGACTGCCAAGAAGTCTTAATCACATCCAATGGGAACAGAAGAGATATCACATGGGAGAGAAAGAGCATGAAAGTGTGGGACAGTGAGAAACCAGGGGGCAAATCAGGGCGGAAGTACCTATTGCCACAAGCAGAATGGAGGAGTAGAGTGGAGTGGGTGGGGAGGGGCGTAGAGAACGGAATAAATCCTCTTGGACTCAAAAATGCTGCCTTTAACATGAGTAATATGGCTGTTATAATGGTAATTAAAAAATATATATAATAATAATAACATTAAAACAATATATATTTCCACATATATAAGAAGCACATATGACTTTTTTTATTCATGACTTTCAAACTATTAAAATGACCTTTTTTGCTTGCTTATCCAAATCATTTCTTTTTTGGTAGTCAGAGCTGAACCTTGATCAGTGTCTATTTATTTAGCTTCAATAGATACTGCTCTGCTTTGCTGCTTCCGAAACAAGCCATAAAATGCTGGATTCTTTTTTTTTTTTACATTATTTTTACAAAATACAAATAAAATTGACATTCATTGAGAGGTCCTTCACCTGCCTATTAAGCTGCATTCTCAACTCAATGGCTGTGGGTCGAAGGGATCTTTGCCCGGTATATCTACGAACAAAAGCTTTTATTCACATCCATAATCCATCCGTTATTGTGCGACCAATTTGTTCTCGTTAAGCCACATAAGGGTCTCAAGACAGAGACAAAAGTTTCATGGCGAACAATGGCCAACTCCCCGTTTGCTTTGTCCATGTTTTCAAGTATGCACCTCCCATGGTGCATTGCAGGCCTTTTTGGGGCTCAGAAAAGTGAGAGTAGAGGAAAGAGTCCTGGCTGAACACCTGGAATAAACAGCTTTCACTTCCCTTCTTACTGGAAGATGAGATTGCCGGCCCTCACACAGAGAACTATGACAAATCCTATGTTTTGACAGGACCACCTTTAGACACTGAAAAGTTATTAAATGAGTGGAGAGGCTCGATGTGAAATGTAAAGCCTAACTTCCTAAGGTATATCACTCACTAAAAAGAAATTAACCATTCATTTTAACAACAGAAAAAAAGACAGAACTTGTCAAAGTCATTTGCAATCATCATCTCCAAGAGCACTCGTACAAGAAGTAGAACTTCCCATTAAACATATGCACTTAAACCACACAAACCCCATACAACTAAACTAATCCCATAAACACATTCTCAAATTGCTAATGTGGAACCCTTCGAGCATTCTGTGTCTTTTACCTAGAGTACTGCATATAGTTTAGCTTTAGCCCAAAAGTTCATTTATCATCTATGCACAATCATATTTGCTTTAATACATGTTAAAAATGCTGAAATGTTACGGTACCACACAGTGACAATGAAAGGTCAGTTTAGTATGCTTTTTCCCCACTAGACTGCAGAGTGAATGAAGAATCTTCTACTAAATACTTTAAGACAATAACCCCAAGTTATATACAAGAAAAACTGAAAACCGCTCATTACACGCTCAACAACAAATCTGTTTATTAACAATGAGTTTTTTATATATATATATATATATATATATATATATATATATATATAGTAAAAGACTGCAAAAAACCCACACCTGCCACAGCTGTACTGCTGCTACAGTACATTATATATGATTACACATTATTACAGTGCACATACCATGTGCTTTCAAAATGACCCCAGCAAATTCAAAGCCTTCTGTCCTGTACACCACTGTCAGCTTCGAATGTGATACTACCATTGATTAGTCATTGTTGTGTTAATCTTACCGTTCCACTCGTCTAAATTCTAATTTCCTCCACAACAAAAGAATCGTCTCATTAGTCATGAATTTCAAACACGGCAGACAGTGGTCAGCATATAATGCAATGAACACAGAGAGAGGCTCAAATCACTATAATCAACTGTGCCTAGAAAGGGCAAAATGTGACTGGAGCTCCTGGGTGAACTGCTGCACATGAGTCTTTACACAGGCTCTTGGTCAGAAGAAAGGGAGCAATCTTTGCAGACTAATTGTCTGTTCATAGCATAGGGAATCTGTAATCAGGTCATTTGTTGCAATGGCAGGCTGCAGAGGTGACCAGAAATGCACAACCGCACTCACACACTGCCTGCCACCTGACAATCAGTCCGTCCTCCCTCTCGCGCTCCACATGCTTTCTGTTCTGATGGTCACAATGCTATATTTTTCTATCATGCATCTTTAAGGCAGATGGCTGTTTGGCTACTAACCTGTTTTCACCACATCAACTGTAAAATCATTCATTTACAAATCAAAATTGTGTACGTCTAGACAACATCCATGTGCTAAAGGAAAGCTTGGTTTTGAGAACCAAATCAGTTTAAAGTAAATATTCCTTTTTTCTTTTTTAACATCTACAGATTAATCTTCAGGTTTCTTTGTTAAACTGTGGCACAGTCAGACAAAGTCAGTAGTGTTTGGCGCTTCATATGTTCTCCCCGTGTCCATGTGGGTTCCCTCCTGGTTCTGCAACTTCTTCAAACCTCCAAAAAAAAATAAAAAATGTCCCAGCATTTTTGTATACCTCGGGTGGATATGCTAGTGTTACTTGTTCCTAGGTATAAACGTGTGCGCGCGCATGTGTGTGTGTGTGTGCACCATGCCTCATGCTTCAGGTTTAAATTCTGAATGAATGAATAAATACTATTCTTAGAAATGGATTCAATGGACCAAAGCTAGCAGTGACAAATCACAGTTCTGTCAAATAACAGCCTCAGACATGAAGATGTGTGTGCTAGATATTCAAATACTTAAGATTTTTGCAGACAAAAATATATTTACAAAAATAAAAAATGACAGCAAGTACAGTTCCCTCATAAATGACAAAACAGATGAATAGTTAACGAAAACGGTTCATTTTCAATTCGTGATATCAAATGTACAAAACAGGACAACTCTTCAGGGTGGAGGTATAGTGTGCAACAACGGTGTGTTTGTCAGAATGGAAACTCCCTCACATCTCTGGACTGGAAGTCGCTCGCTCTCTTCAGTAAAGCAGTTCTAACTGCACTGATCTTTCCATCTAACTCGGACAGGCTGTAGTTCTGCAAAAACAAGGCAGCTTATTAGTCTGCATGCACAATTTAAACATGGTGACTCGTCATAATACTTAATAAACATTATAATGCGATTTTACCTGAGCAATGGAGACTTTCGGACGTTTGTGAGAGTAACTCTGAAAGGAGATTAGAGTGAACAGATTAGGATATAGTGAGGGGAACAAAACAAAAAACAAAAAGATTTTCTTTGGTCTCCCAAAAAAAACAGGAAGAAAGAAGCCTATTTTAGTCGTGTTATTACAGCAGTTGTTTAAGATCATTACCCGTTGTGTTAGGTTTATACTTCTGGGTTAAAATGTGTGCGCGTCTTTGTGTTGCGATGCAGATGTGTAAACATTTCATGAGTAGCCATGCTAGCATGTAGTACTTCCAGGAGCTAACACACTGGGCATCTGCTGTGATATGCAGTGTGCACAAACTAATTGGTTGGTGGGGGATTTGTGTTGTTTGTGTCCATGGAAACCATTTGAGGAGACTTTGCGAAATTAAGTTTTTAGACATTAAGATGTCTAAAACTGCATCCATAAAGCTAGTAGTCTTCAATATATGAGCTCCTTTAAGATGTTAAAACAGCTTGAGACGAATGAAAAGTGCTTTGTAAAATCATCAGTTTATACGTCTTTGTTAGAAATAAAAAAAGAATTCTACTAAACAAAAAATCTCTTATCCTGAACAGACAGCATAAATGAGCACGAGCAGGTTTTCCCCATGCATTTCATTTTGGCTTTATATACACACAGTAATAGGATTGTTTTACTGTATAAAAGATTTATTTATATAAAATTTCATTCATGATATAGGATCCGCACTTCAAATTCTCTTTCTTCAAGTGGACTCCCAGAAAACAAGTAGCTTAGATAATGTAAACCTCAGCACCTAAATAAAAACAAAAACTAAAGCATCCACTACATTTATATTTAGGCATATGGCAGACACCCTTATCCAGAGCAACTTACATTTGTATTTCATTATACGTGTGAGCAGCTGTGGATTAAGGGCCTTGCTCATGGGCCCAACAGGGCAGTTGTCGGATTCGAACCAGGGACCTCCCAAATTGTTCATGGCTATTCTGTGCTGTAAACTCTGCTGTGGTTCACATGACAGTGTCTTATTAAACATGATAACATTATATGTAAATATGAATGCTTTATGAATATAAACTTGCAATAGTTTAAAGAGGGCCTGTTATGAAAAATTAACTTTTTAGTCATTTTTAGATATTCTGATAAATCTTCAGTGGGCATGATAAAAAATAATAATAATAATAATAAAAAAAAAAACACATTCAGTGTTCACTAACTCGCTCATTCCCTGTACCGCTTATTCTGTACAGGGTCATGGGACGATTGGAGCATATCAGAGAAATATACGTCCTGGATGGGGTGCCAATCCATCACAGGGCATAAGCATGAACACACACACATTCACTCACTCATGCAGTATTTATAGAGCAATTTGGGAGCACCAATTAACTGAATCTGCATGTCTTTGGAATGTGGGAGGAAACCAGAGTACCTGGAGGAAACTCACCAAACACAGGGAGAACACGCAAACTTCACCCACACAAGACAGGACTCGAAGACTCGACCCAGTCCTGGAGGTGCGAGGCACCAGAGCAAACCACTACATCACCCTGCTGCCCACATTCCCTGCCATTCCCCTCTATTGTGATGTCATACAGGAAGAGACCCTCCCCAGCTGCTCTGCTCTGCTCTGGTCAGAGTTGGCTGAACAGTAATTAATTTACATAGATACTGACATGGCACATTCAGGAATTGGAGTGAAAGAGTCTGAGGGATGAGAAAATGCATTATCTGAGGGTTATTTCAGCTGGAACATTAACAGACACTTTGGGGGACTTGGATTGGACACCTGGATTAACTTGTAAGGAAATAAAATATGGGACCTGGAAATCGTCCTGCTCACTGATGACGTGAGGTGATTCCAATAAAATCCTGCCTGAATTTTTATAACAGACCGTTGCAGGAGTTCTCCAATTAGTCTCCAACTCCAAAGGAGTTGTCAGATTACACCATTAAGATCTTCTACTGGTGGACTTACAAGTAAAGAAAATTAATATGTTCGGCTTATTATCAACCAGATAATGTGGTCGTATAAATCATGTCCTCTGTATAACAGCAGTAAAATTATGCACAGAGAAAACATATCTTTAAAGGTGAAGAAGATGATATTTTTGGTATGCCATCATTAATTAATTTGAGCAAGTCAGTATTTTAAATAATCACATCTTCAAATTTTTTAAACATGCCTTGATAGGGCAAAATCTTTTAGCATTATAGGTTTTGTGTCCCCTAAGGATGAGATTTTAATTTTACCATACAATACAATTAAAAGCTCAGAGACAACAGTCTATGACTGTAGAATCCATTGGCTTTATTTCTTTTTTTCTCTTTCTGGCACTGGTTTTCTTGAATATTGGAAGAACAACCATTTATGTAGAAAACTCAAAATAACACTTCTTGCTTTTTAATCCTGCATTCTCCATTGTTTAATACAAACTTCTTAATTCCCATGGCAGTGAATCATTACTGAGTACACTATATGTGTGTGTAGCTGCATGACACATTATCTTAAACAGTCAAATCATAATGAAGTTCCTCTAGAGTCCGATCAGCTGGTTTTGTGACACGTTATGCTGTGCCAATGAGAGCACAGGGTTGCTGTGTTCAGAGAACGTGTGCATGTTTAAGTGCATGCAAAAAAATATATCACGCCATATTATTAGATGTATGTTTGTGCTTTTAGCCTTTTAACACATACTTGTAAACAACAACAACATGTTATGTTTCAGGTTTCCACGAGACTTTCTTTATCTTAAGTGCAAAGAAATAAAGAAGTTGTTGGTGTAACGGAGACAACACATTACATACTTCAAGACCACCAATACATATTGTCATGTTTTGTATTGCGATATATCGAATTTCCCTTTCCTAGTGCTTTTATATTTTATGTGCATTGCAGAAGCAGTCATTGATTTTAACCAAACATTTCTGACAATGCTAGAACTGTTTTGTCTAAATAACCTGCCGATGAACGTCACATTATTTGTTCTAAGCCCGCCAATCTCGACTTATCAGAGAATGTTGTCTTAAACATGAAACCTGAGCCAAAACCTGTACAGTGCAAACCTGCTTAACAAATATCCCAACGATTTTCCACTATGTACGAACATTTGTTTGAAAGATGAGAAAAAAACATTAGACAGAATTAATGTGACATGGCATGAACTTCATATACCATTAAACATTTTGCATTACATTGAAGCAAACCACAAAACTCCCATTACTGGCAATTGACTTATCAGCATTAACTCAGCCACTCGTTTGCACAGCACTGATTAGCATGATGGAGAAGAGGCCATCTACATTCACACTCCCCCAGAACCCCTCCTCATCTACTGTGTCCATGTCCTCTTATCACCCACTAGCAACTTGGATTATTTCAATCACTTTTCAGCATGGACATAAACACATTTGGGAACAAGAGCAAATCTGATTGGCTCCCGCATCGATGGCTCAATTAATTCATTGTTTTTGCTAAATTGGAGTAGCACAATGTGAAAAGTTTAACATATTGTACAGTGTACTCGATGCTCTGCTTTCTAGGCACTACACTCTCTCTCTCCAGCTCATTCTCTCTCTTTTGCACAGACACACACACACACAAAGAAACACACACACACACACACACACACACACACGGCCGCACGCGCATGTGCACACACGCACACAGAGTAAAGGACATGGAAATCAGCCAGCTCTCAGTGCAGCGCAGAACTAAGAGAAATAGAATGGAACAAGAGCCCTTACTCAGCTAACTTTGATAGGCTACAATCTGACATGGGTAAATTCTGAAGAGGAGGAAAAAATATCACACATATCAGATTTTAATGGCTTTGAAGAACTCTCTGATTGACCGTCATAAGTGGAGGGGGAAAAAAAAAAAAAACACCACGTAAGCCAAAAGTCTGTAGAACAGTTAAGAGAAAGTACTATTCAGCAGACAAAAGTGCCCATGTGGTCGATAAGCTGCTGGCATCAAAATAGCTTTTGCAGGTACTGTACTTGGACAGTGAGCAAGTCTAACAAGGGTTAATGTACTAATATTCCCTTTACTTAATTTGTTTTGATTCAACTGTATAGGCAGCATTACAAAACTCTGCATGCACATATATACGAGGGTGAGTTAAAAATTATCTGCACTCCGGTTATATTAAAATTCTATATTCTGTTGGCTACACTGTCCTACACTGTACATCAGGTAATTTCTAACTGCGGGGCAAGCAACTGGATGCCCCACTTGTGATGTGCACAAAAGAAGAGCAACGCGTATTGATTTTTCTGTGAATTTATTTATTTTTTATCTGAGGGTGTACCTGGTGCCGAAACAACTAATTGAAAAACAAACCGTAGCATTTGGGTATCTGCAAACAAAATTTGGACTAATAGTCAAAGGAAGGTGAAAGTTGAAAAAAGGTGAAACAGAACCATTACTCTTGTCGAATTCAACACTAACAGCCTGAGAGTAAGGAAGAAGAGAGTATGGAATGAAAACGTCCTCAATCGCAGACGATGTTCAAAAGTCAACCGTCAGCTTGAAAACTGATGCTTACAGTTTTCTGGGATCCTCAAAGGGCCAGTATTGGAACATTATCAGAGAAAAAGGTTCAACAACCAACAGTACTCATTACAGTGAGATGTTTATTAAAGAGCTGAAGCCTAAACTTCATATTAAATGCAGAGAACTGCTGTCCATGAGTGTTGTGATCTTGCACACTGTCGACACTCTGCAAAAACTTTGTTTTGATGTGTTAAAGCATCATCCCTATAGTCCTGATCTTGAAACATTTTAATGAGGGAATAAGCAAGCTTGTTGACAGAGGGACAAAGTGTATTGAAAAGCAAGGAAATTGCACTTTAATTCTCAAGAAGAATTAACTATATTTCTAAAAGTTAATTACAATCAATTCTACAGCCAGAGTGCAAATAATTTTTGACTCACCCTTAAATATTTAAATTGTTAAAAGGTAATCCTGAACCAAAAGCGCTACTACAAATCGTGCGGGAGACACGAGGAAGAACCAAATTCAAAAGTGAACCCATCCTCTTCTGTGCGGCAATGGACAGTGACATTATATAAAGCACTACAATTCCACAATTGTACACTATAAAGTCAGCCAGTAAAGTGGGTGTTAAAATGATGCCCAGTATAAGTTTCATGGTCGTTTTGATTACAGAAGCAGTTCCACGGTAAAAGTCTAAAGGGCAGATTATACAATAAAGAAAAGATGAGATTTGGAAAGTTTAGAGTATCCATGTGTGACCAAGATACAGTATGCACCATAACTCATAATACTGCCAAAATGACATCTATTTCTTAAAATGCACTTTAACTGCATCGGAACTGCATATTCTAGAGAGCTAGCATTTACTGAAGAATTCAATATGTATCTAGCATCCCCTTTTCAAAATACAAAAAAACATCCTCTCTATTTCCCTGCCTAGCACTTACCATGGCGTGGAAGTACTCTGGGGAAAGACCCTCAAGCTCCAAGATTCGATCCTCTAACTTCTTTAGTCGCTGGTAAATGCTCTGAGGTACAGGGCCTGCTACAAGTCACACAGAGGACACTGACATTTTAGCGCTGTATAGGACTGTTTAGAAATATATCATGCAACTATTATGTATTACTATATTAGACAGGCGGTTTTATTTCATTGAGATGCATTTATGACCACAGGGCTCACAGCTTAAAAAATTTTTTTTTTTTAATTAAAAAAAAAACTTCAGGGAAGTTAGATTGTCTTATAGCAGATATTTCATTTTCGACCTGCTGTTAGCTTCAGGTGAGCTTCTATGTTGTGCAGCCGCTCCTCGATGACAGGGTTTCCACAATTCCGGCTGTACGAGACTTGCTGCTGCTCTCCCTGCTCGGAGCGCCCACCTCGTGTTTGGGGACCGTATGTATTCACCACTCGGGTCACTGAAAGGCCAATTAATTAACAAGAAATTTAGCATATTCAACAACTTTCAATCAGCAGACCAAACAAATACACAAAGTGGACTCACCTTTGACATGACTTTTGAAACCTGGATAGGGTGTGAAGACTGCATCCGTTCTTGCACAACTGTTTTCTATAAAAGAATCAATTTTACCATAGCTCACTACCAAAAGCATTTCAAGTTCTCTTAAACCATTTCATAAAATGCACATACAAAAACCGCATAATATGTAAAACACATATGTAAATCAGCATATATGGGATCTTCTTGTATATTTGTCCATTCACATCTACTGTACACAAGCAAATAGATCTGATAATGTATTCTAGATTCTAACATCTATTTGACTTCTTTAAAGTGCTCAAATCAGGCCAAACTGGAAGCTAAAAAAAAAGGCAACATGACCTGTCACCAGCACTTTGTAAAAACATTGACTTCCACATGTCTCCTCTGGTGCCCTCGCATCCTCACCCTGATTGCAGTTGATCACATTGCAAAACTCCCGCACATTGTTTTCATTGATCTCCAGCTGTTTGCGCTCTATAAATGCTGAGATCCTACGTTCAATCTGACAGGGAAAAAGAGAGAGAGAGAGAGAGAGAGAGAGAGAGAGAGAGAGAGAGAAAAAGTGGGAGAAGAGAGAAGGATGTAAATGAGTGTCGAATTGATGAGCTATTGAAAGAAATCAATCTGCAGTCGGCTTTTTGTTGTTGAGTGATAATGAGGATCAGAATGCGGGGGGGTGGCTACATGAGTAACCGCGAATGCAGTGGACACAATTATGCCAAATATCAAAACATTTTACACTCTCAAACCATTTCAGAGAGCAGAGATTGCTCTGGTCATTTGGTTGTACTGTCCGTACGTTACAAAAAGTATAACCAATATAAAAATAAAGCTGTCCTTGTCTTTCGCCCACATTCAATTTTACTGAGTAATGAGCATCCACTTCATAATGCAGTGTGAGCCTGGACCTCTCTCAGGACTCTCCAACAGGCTGCCTATTCATTGCTCACTGAAGGAGAGCAAGCACAGAGAGAGTACTCCATTCACGATGCACTAGTTGCCTCCCAGGGCTAAAGCACAAATCAGAATTATTCAGTAACCACATGAACCACAAGACCACCTAGGGCTGATTCAATTTTGACAAAGCAATAGGTAACATTGGACAGATTAGCCTTAACTACTAATATCATTTAACAGCAGGCACTGATAATGTATAAAATGTACCTTTTTTTGCATTAGGTAATTTCAAATTAATCATCATTTTTTCATCATCTACACATCAATATTCAGCTGCCTCACACCACTGTTAAGCAGATGTAAAGTAAATGTATATTTAGACCCCTGAGTCACAATTTTAGAAAGAAAAAAATATGGATGGGAATATTAGTTATTGTGAGCCCCTCAGCAGGCTCACTGTTATTAAGGCATTATATTTGCCCTTCTGCATCATCACCTCCTGTCCAAAAACTCATTTGGTTATTCTGGGCTGGAAACTTTGCACTGGCGGATATAACAAGATTGCTCTGATTCTGATTGCTCAAATAAAAGGGCAAATGAGTATGTGTGTTATATATATATATATATATATATATATATATATACACAAACAAATAAAATACTTTTGAAAGGTTTCTGCTTTTAATTGCCTCTTGTTTATAGAATTTGACTGATTGGGTCATTGACTGAAATTATGAATTTCATCAGCTAGAAAACAATAATACTTAGCTTGCAACAAAATAAAATATTATGCAAGATTCTGCCATCTTTTCCTGCAGTTAAAGATGTTTGCCATTACATGACATATCATAAATGTTCGACCCACACCATGTTAAAATTCACGTCACATAGAAGCACGGGTGAAACAAAACCAATATGCCTCTAGAATATTATTAAAATAACAGTAGTTTTTAATGCACAAATTTTAACACACCAGATTTTACAGCATACTACATGTTGTGTATTATAGAAATGCTATCTGGTGGTACATTTTTCGAAACTTTTCTGTTGTATTTTCGAAACGTAGCCCCAAGAGGAAGCATATACAATGAAAACAAAATATACCCAATGTGAGGCCCTGAGGTACACCACAGGTGATGGCTGCTGAGGTGGAGAAAAACAAATTAACCAAGTCTAACAGAGGATGTTTTGTGTTTGTGATAATAGACATTACTTTATAGCACATTGGTCAATAATATCAATTGGGTAATACAATTTACTTCAAAATTATTGCCACCTTCATGAGAAAAGACAAAAATAAATAATATTGTCTCAAACTGCTTGTATTTTTGGTTATTCTTATGAAGTTGGAGTTATTTGCTTTGTCAACATTATTGTACAAATAATGCTTC
Organism: Clarias platycephalus; assembly: GCA_030068275.1. Taxonomy (NCBI): domain Eukaryota; kingdom Metazoa; phylum Chordata; class Actinopteri; order Siluriformes; family Clariidae; genus Clarias; species Clarias platycephalus. The sequence continues at coordinate 17,208,977 of JAQQZT010000005.1, forward strand.
AATATGTAAAAATGTGAGTATATTCATAGATATTGTGCGTATGTCAGTAACTAAATATTAGTCAGTATTTTACCTCAGCTTTTCCAGCTTTGATCTGAACACTGCGGTCATCATGTTGGGACATTCCAATGTCTTTCAAAGCAGCATGTTGGTGTGATGTAGAGGGAATTAGCTCTCTGTGTACCACTATCTCTTCTTCAGATGTTGCTGCCAAATTATCCATGTATTTCTCTGTTTTTTCATTACTGGTTAAATCGGCGTTCTTAGTATTTAATATTTGTTTCAGATGTGCAGAAACGAACTAGAAAGGGAAAGAAGGATATAGACAAACATAACAAAAAAATTAAGACTTCTAATTGTTGCACACATGTTTGGAGGTTAGGTTTAGGCAATTCAATGCATTGCTATAACAAAACATGGGTATATCCTACTAAACCCCAATGACTCAACAGAAATCTTCAGTGTTTCTGAAATATATGTGATGTGGTTGGTACTGTATTTTTATTATTAATTTAAATCTTTATCATTTGTTTGCCAGGCTGATATCACAGGGGATACTGGGATAACGATTTCCAGTTTTATCCTGAAATCTCCTGAAATCAAAAGAGCAAATTATTTTTTTTCCTACTCTGAGGTTTAAAAATATATATATATTACTGAGAAATTGGTGGTGACAACAAACATTGGAGTTGAAATTACATACTATCATATAGCTATATAACAAAGCTGCGACTCAGCTCTGCTAGTTAGCAATCTACAAGCTGAGATGCACACTGGCAATAACAGTATTAACATAAAAGGTAAAGCTTTGAAATCTGGTCTGTTTAAGCATGGCATACAGATGAGGAAGTGAGAGAAGTGGACAGATTAAATACATAATGTAGTCAAATGGCATTGTGGGAAATGTAGGAAACTGCTAATAAAAATAAAAATACACTGCCCGGCCCAAAAACAGTGCTGCTTCGATTATGGACATGGCATAATCTTGATAAACTTATGTAATGTCACAACATTTATTTAAATTCAGAGTTGCATTCATTTCTCTCCAAGATTTCGAATTTATGATGGAAGAGTTGTATAAAGTCTTTGTATGCACATCCCAAAGATTCTCAATGGGGTTATGAAATGCAATCTTTATAATAGCACATGAGCTTCATTAACATCTCATTCATGTTATAACAAAATGTTTCAGTTGAGCCCAATGAATTCTTGCATTGTCATATTGGAATACATTCGTGCCATCAGGGGAGAAAACTTTCCACCTACTGATGAAAAAACCTGGTCATTCAGTTTATTCAGGTAGTGAGTAATCTGACCTAATTTTTGGGCACACATTTCTGAACCTGACCAACAGAAGAAGCCCCAGATAATAACGCTGCCTCCAAAGGCTTGTATGATAGGAAAAGCTTTGAAAGGCATGACTAGGCATGATGGGTGCATCACTCTCATATGACCACATAACCTTTTCCCAATGCTCCACAGTCCATCCTTTATGCTGTCTAGCAAATTGAAGCCTTTTTTTAATTTAGCCTCACTGATAAGTGGTTTTCTTAAAGCTGCATAGCTGTTTAGTCTCAATCCCTTGAGTTCCTTTTGCTTTTGTGTACTTGCCACAAGTTTTTGTGTCTAACAATTAGATTTTACTAAGCATTTAAGCGATCTCCCATGACACTCATTCAGGATGTTTTTTCCACATTTCTTCCTTGAAGATGATCCTTCCAGGTTTTAATAAGGTTTTTTTTTTTTTTTTTACAGTTGTACCAATTTTTTGTAGTTTCAGCAAACTTCTTAGTTGCTCATTTTTAGCTTGATGCAGGCCAGTAACTTCTGAAACAGAGTAACATCTTTGACACAATGACAAGATATGTCTTTGGACATGGTTGTTTCAGAGATGAGAAGCTACTAACTGCTACTAATTTGTTGCCAGGCAAACCACATTAATCACATTGATCTGCACAGTAATCATCCAATGGGACACTCTTACTTATTTGCTTAGTTAAATATAGGTGGTGACCTTTTTTCAGCTAAGCAGTGTTTGTACACCAACATGTCAATAAGTAAAATAGGTCCAAACTAAAAAAAGAAGAAGAAATTAACATACCATTTCATTAAAACATAAATGAGATGTTACTGAAAATCATGTGCCATTATAAGGAATAGTTTTTTTTGTCTAACAAGCACACATCAAGCAACCACAGAGTCTTTTCTGACTTCTGATGTCTCCTTAATCTGGTATTTACCTGCAACTTGGAGATGTGCTTCTGTAAACAGTTGTACACATGCGATGGTTGTAGTTCAGTGAAATTAAGATCACTCACGCTGGCAGTGATGTTTAAAACCCCAGGGCTTAATTTTACCTAAAAAAAAACAAAACAAAAAAAAACCAAGTGGCATGCATGTCTAACATCATCCTGTTATACAGGTAAGCTTACACTTCTGACTTTATACAAATGGTCTATTCGCAGCTCACACACATATACTGCTAACTACTTGTGTTATATGCTATATGGAAGCATAATTATTGCAGAGCTTATTTTAGAAACAGAGACCACACTGTACTCTGTACTGCCTGTCTAAATCGACATGTTTTTGCAATAAACTAGCCGTGAGAATTTTTCCTCGGCTCGAGCTCTCCATAACATTACAATGGAATAAGTCAGAAATAAATGCTTTAACTAACCTCAGAGCTAAACTCTGCCATCGAACCGATTAAAGAAGAGAAACATTCTTGGAGGGAATGTTTAATCACCGCATCAGGACTCATTTCTCCGGCGCTTGCTTTCTGTTTATCATCCGTGCAGGACTCCTGAGTCGCTCCATTCGCCGCCATTGCACTTCCGTATGACGCGGCCGCGCTGATTGGCTGATCATAGGCTACGTCACAACCGGAAACACATCTAGACAAGACTCCTAAAAAAACGAAAATAGAACTTCGTAATTATTTAGTTAAACTGTAATCTGAACTGAACAAAAACTAAATCTGGAATGAACTGGTTAAACACTTTATTGACGTAAAATAGAGAAGGCTGGATGATTTTAAATTAGTTTAAAACCAATAAATTTGAGTAATTTCTTTCGATCAATTACTCTAACATACTGCTCTATCCAATATCGTTTTATAATAAGAATTGTCCTGGCAAAAAGTAAGATTTTTTGTTGTTGTTGTTGTATGTTAAAAACAGAGGTGGAAAGTAATGTATTACATTCACTCGCATTACTGTAATTGAGTAGATTTTTTTGTGTACTTCTACTTTTTAAAGTAGTTTTTAAAATCTGTAATTTTA
>JAQQZT010000005.1:17212360-17250609 GCA_030068275.1 Clarias platycephalus
GCGACCACTTTGATTTCAAGCACAACAAAGGGAACAGATTTATTATGCAAGTGTGTTCCATCCCCCATCCCACCCCCACTGTTAAAAAATTTTAACTCGGTAACTTTTACTCTGAGTAAATTTTTAATGAGCTACTTTTTACTTTTACTGTACTTGAGCAGATTTTTATATGGGTACCTTTACTTGTACGTCAGTAAAAGTTCACTGAAGTAACAGTACTTTTACTTGAGTACAAAATTTTATTACTCTTTCCACCTCTGGTAAAAAAAACGTATTTTGTGATACTTTTTTGATATTTTCCTATCCATTTACTAGAGTAAGTCAAAAATTATCCATAGTCCGGTTATATTAAATCTTCCATTGGCCGCACTGTCTCATCAGCGCTTTCCATTTACAAGGTTACTGTCTCCCCAATCACTGCTGTACAGATGTGAACATGTTACATCAGTTCATTTGGAGCTGCGGTGCGAGAAAAAATGGATGCCCCACTTGTGATTCTCACAAAAGAAGTGCACCGTGCAATGAATAGTTTTTTTTTTGCCCATGTCAGAGCATAAATGCAAGCATTTGAATATCTACAAACTAAATTTGGATCAATTGGAAGGTAAGAGTTTTTAAAAGAGAATCATTACTGGTGACAAATCCTGGATTCCTGAGTCTGAGAGTAAACAACAGAGTATGGAACAGAAACATCCTCAATCACTGACCAAGAAAAAGTAAAAAAAATAAAAAATCAAACATCAGCTGGAAAATTGCTGACAATTTTCTGGGATTCTCAAGGGCCAGTATTGGAACTTTACCAGAAAAAAGTTCAACAATCTACAGTGCTCATTACAGTGAGACGCTTACTGTTAAATGCAGAGGACTGCTACCTATGGGCGTTGTGATCTTGCATGACAATGCACGTCTGCACACTTTTGCCCAGACTTTCAACATTCTGTAAAATTTTTGTTTTGAGGTGTAGTCCCGATCTTGCTCCATTAGATGTTCCCCTTGTTTGGTGCAGCTCTGATGAAGAAGTGAAGACAGCGGTGCATTCGGCAGCTCAGCCTAAAACATTTTTAATGACGGAATATGAAAGCTTTGAAGAGCAAGGATATATGTCGAAAAATGATTAACTTTCTTTTCTAAAAGTTTATTTAAATAAATTCTACAGCCAGAGTGCGGATAATTTTTACTCACCCTCATACATTGTGTGCAACAATGGGAATGTAAGTTTCATTGCTTAGAAATTTTGCTTGAAAAGAAAATCATACAGTTCAATAAATCATAGGATGAACAGGATAATTATTTCTGAGCTGCTGAGAGTCAGTCTGGTAGTCCCTTAACAGTAATTCACAGATAGTGCTGGGTTATGGGTGTTGAAATAAACAGAAGGATATTTGTGTGCATACATGATATACCATCTTAGATACATCAGATTTCTGCATTTTGAAAGTGGTTGTTTGCTTTACATGCAGTATCATGTGCTAGGTTTTGTTCAAGCTTCATCAGATTAGCGAAGCAAGCTAACTCTACTAGCTACATACAATCAGAGGCACTGTTGACCTCTGCTACTTCCTCCCAAACTTTATTTTTCTTTGTACTGTCTCTATACCAATTTAATGAGATGTGGCATATTAAAGGATATGATGACTCCACAGGTTTAAGTGTTGAGTGAGAACTTGAAGAAATATCATACCAAGAGAAATTGGTTTAAACTAGAAATTACTAGAAATCTGCTAGAAATCTTTTCAGTAACATGTACAGTTCACAAAGTGATGTGACTTAAAAATTTTCAAGCCTCAAACTGTGCTAACACAGTCATTCAAACAGGTATGTGGAGTCATCTTTATTTCCATGTGTATTTAGCATTTTTTGTTGTTGTTGTCTAGATCAGCTAGGCTACATAACCTAATGTGCACAGATGTTATTCACTTAATTTAGATCAAGAAATAAATAGTGATTGATAGAGATTGATGCCACTCTCAGATCAGCATCTGTTAGGCTACATGTAAGAAAGCTCCACATGAAAGCTGTGATGAATGTAGGGAAGCTGCACATGAACAGTGTCTCATTATGTGTGGGCTATCAGTGGATAAACAACAGCAGAAATGTTTTAACATTTACTAACACATTAAAGGGAAAGGCAATTAATACATTCATTTATTTATTTACTCAATTCATGCAATCATTCCTCTCTTGTCTTTCTTCTCTATTACGGAGTGCTGCTGCACTTTGTCACACAACAATGTCTTACCATTAATAACATATATTAATGAAATGAAAAATTTTAAAAGATAACAGAAGAAAGATCAAATAGGCTATGTGCACCTGACTGTTAGGGTAAATAAAGTATGAGCTCCCTACAGTAAAACAAAACACATAGCATACAATATGGCAAATTTCACAGAATGGATTGCAGTGTGACATCAAAATGCCCGAGCCCTATGGTACAGTAAGTAGAGTGTTTAGTTCAGGTGCGAATGGGGTCCAGTGTCCTTCAGAGACACGTTTCGATCCGATCACTCGAAGTAACTTTGGAGGTGGATTTTGGATTCATATGACAACATACTATTTGTAGTGCGGATTCAAGTGTACCTGAGTGCATCTCAGACAGCAAAATGGACCAAATATTCACTGTGCCACTGCCCTAGCTGAAAAGATGTCCACCATTACAGTTAAAGCTTGGATTGAGAACCTTGGTAATTCATTCCTGAAGTGTGCTTGTATATCAAAGCACTCGAATATCAAAGCTAATTTCCCCATAAGAAATAATAGAAACTTAGATGATTTGTTCCACAACCCAAAAATATTCATATAAAAATTATTAATACAAAATACAAAGTAAAAATTAAACAAATTAACCTGCACTTTACATTGTAAAAGAATCGTGTAAGGCTGTAATTATATCCCGTAGTTGCTCCAAATATCTTAAATACTTTGAGTCTTTGGGGCGTAGTTTAGCCAGTAACACATGGCTGACAACAATCATTGAGTAAATAAATATTCCAACTTTTCCAAATATTCCAGTACCAGTTAAAAGTTTGGACACATCTTATTCAATGTTGTTTTCTTTAGTGTTATATTTTCTACATTCTAAAACAATTCTAGAGATTTCAAAACTATGAAATAACATATACGGAATAATTTAATTAGTTCAAAAACAACAACAATAATCGACTGACTGTTATTTTAAGACATGAAGGTCATTCTGGAACAGGACTTGCAAGAACAATATTTTGAAGTGTATTTGCAAAACCCATCAAGCACCATGATGAAATTGGCTCTCATGAAGAGCAGTCCATGAAAAAATGACCAAGACTTACCTCTGCTACAGAGGAGAAGTTCATATAGAATTACCAGCCTCAGATTACATCAGAGCATAAGTAGCAGACACATCTAAATATCAACTGTTCAAAGGACATTATTGCATATTGTGGACGCCTTCAGCATTGTTTTACAATGTAGAAAGAAATAGAAACCAGGAATGACTATGGAATTATAAGGTGTGTCCTAAACATTTGACGTACTATAACTACAATGGTTTAAAGTGGAATGTTAAATAAATAATGTTGTGTTGACCTCTTTAAAAATTAGCAAACATGCTACATGGAACATGTTGAGCCATAATATGTGCATGTTGTTCTAACATTGGCTATAGAGCATATGTGGAAGCAGCATCTCGAAGTGCATACTACTGCATTATTATTTTTTGCACATCAATGCACATCACTATTTAGGCAGATTTAGTGATGGTTGGAATGCAGTCTTGCATTCTCTTTATAAAGATTCTAACTTGCAACTTGCTGTTATAAGGTAACAGCTCAGTAGAGGGATCTACTGTACTACTTGTAGATTGTGATAGCATTTTTATACCACATGATGGAATTCCAACATGCTGCTTTAAGGTCATTTTCACTGACATTGAAGAGGAAATGATCATGTAGTTCAGAATAATTTGTTCATGTGTCAATGTGTGCTCACTCATTAAATCTTTGAAATATTTGTTTTAAATTATCTTTTCCCTGCCTTTCTCTGGGTTGATGAATTTGACACCATGTCAATATCAACCATGTCAGTTGATGCCCTTCTGGTGATATTGTGTTACTTTCTTTCTTGTTTCTTTTTTCTTCCCAAGGAACACTTTGAAAAGCTTGTCTATCATTTATAGTAGGATGAACTGACAAACAAATGTGTAATGGAGTTCAGAATGGGAGGCTGCCCACAATGGTGTATTTTTCTTTGCTGAAAGGCTGTGGGAAAATCTCCTTTCCCTATTCATACATCTTTTCTTCTTCTTTTTATATAATGAGGGGAGACTGATGAACGCAACAACAGGGGAAAAAAGAACAATTACCATCAACCACAAAGCTCTCGGTTCTAAACTCCAAAATGTTCTCTGGACAGGTTAATCATTTTAGGAAGGGTTTGGAGACAAGCTTTTCAGCTCTAGTTCTTTCTGGGGTGCAGTTTAATTCTTTCAGGGATAAGGGAACTGTAGCACTTGACATCTTTTTGTAATTTGCTTGTTGCTTTCAGTATTCCCACGGAGCAAGGCAGAATAAAACTGCTCATTTTAGCAGGCAGGCTTGTCATTAATTAAAAATTTAACATTATTATTAATATGTTTATAAACTTTCTAATCTTAAAATTGTATTTGTCCATCCCTAATTCAACACAATCTTGATGCAATACACAGCACAATTTAATTGCCAGGTATAGTACAGTATAGACTATTTTGTTTTATTAAAAAGATTTTAGTCATTTTAATATCTCTCTCTTAACAGCTTTACATGTAGATAAAACATATATTTGGCCAGTATATTGATTTTTAAGATTGATAAAAATTGTCCTGACTTTTAGAAACAAATAATTTTATAAATATATATTCAATTATATTGACCTCACCATAAAACATCTGTAGAGGACCAATATATGCACTACATTTATTCCCCTATTTTTGTCTCCTATTTTTGACTCAACATTATTTTCTGCTAAGTATTCAAAAGCAATGTAAACTCTGATATTTTAGGGGGGGAATTGTAGGGAAAAAATTTTCAATAAACGGTGATGATCTCATACAGGTTTTCTATTTCTTTAATTTTCTATATTTCTTGTCCTGTTATACTGGAATGTAGAGTTAAATATTTAAAACACCAGAATCTTTCAGTCTGGTTATTTAACAAATTACAAGCTTTTTTTCAGCAATGAATATCATGCAATACATTGGAAGAACTTAATTGAAAATCCATCTACTCCATAATTTCTTTTTGGGTGGTGGTGGGGGGTCTCCAGACTCTGAGCGCTGCTAAGTTTTCTCACTCCTTCTCTCACCCCCCTGACCCCCCACCTTCTCCTGGGTGACTGCACCTGTCACCTGGGGGCCCCTGCCTGCACTCAGGATCAATTTACATAACCTCATTTAGCAGTTCACAAATCAGAGCCATTAAGAGCCGCTAACAGGAACCAAGGGTTCTAATTTAGCCTGCTTTTCACAGTGGGAAAATTGGGCAGCTCAGGCCTACAAATAAAGACTCAGGTCTTGGCTTTGATTGTTGATTGTGATGGTAAATGTACGGATGATTAGAGCAGATTTTCCCCTTTATTGATTTTCTGCCAAAACACAGCATGGCATGGTCCTGTACTAGAAAGCTAACATAGCTTTGGGAAGGAGGGTGGGGGTGAGTGGGAAAGACAAGGGCTTATGGGATGCAATGTGTTCATAAAGCCAAATAAAGCTCACCTCTCATTTGGGGTAAGGTCAAAATAGAGTAATGAAGAAATAAGCGAACTGTGTGCATGTGTCTATGTGTGTGTGTGTGTGTGTGTGTGTGTGTGTGTCTGTGTGTTATTTTATACAAATTACAAAAAATGTCATTACTATAAAACAATCAATATTTAGTATGAAGTTGTTTACTATATTCCAAGTTCTGTTGGAACTGTGAATAGAGTCAAAAATATGTCTGCAGTACTCTAGTGTCATTTGCTCCGTCCAAGCCTGCTTGATTGCTTTCTGAACATCATGTACAGACGATGGTTTCTTGACTGCTCCTGTTTTCTTCACCATTGTGCAGGGTTTAGGCCTTGAGATGACCGAGATGGCCATGGCTCCAGAAGTGTTACATAACCATTTTTTAACTAGTTTTTTCTGGAACTAATTAGTGAAATCACCTGTTTTGTCATGTTTTATGTTAATGTTAGCTTCGTGATTACCACTGTTCCTTCACACCTCCAGAATTGGGATTCAAATCTTGCCCTGGTCTGTGTGCTTTAGTTTGCATGGTCTACTTTTGTACTTTTGCCAAACACATGCAATGTTGGCTGACTAGTGTTTCCAAAATGCCTGTAGTGTATTATTGGGTGTGTAAGTATGTGTTTGATTGTGCTCTGTGGTAGGTAGGGTGTACCCTGCCCTGTTCCCTGAGCTCTCTGGGATAGGCCTCAAGCCTACATATACACACATATTCTTTTAGACTGGTTCAATGAACACAAGAAAAATGTACTATTTTAATCATTATTTATGGTTAAAACATGACCGCCGATAGTTATTTGAAGGGTTCATTTAAACTCTTTTTGTTTACTCAGTAAATTTAAGTATGTCATTACATCCCTGATGTCAAGTACTCAGAATGACTCTCAGTTGGTTGTGAATTTGGCAAAGATCAGCTGGCAAAACGGTATAAAAGGGTTGATTCGAGTTCACACGTTCTCTGCCAAAATTGTGTGTGTGAAGGGTTGTTGCTGGTGACAGTTGGTGTATCACCATTTTATTTTTATTATTTTATTATTAGGATTATTTTAGAATTGCCCGTAAAGGACATCAAAGTTTGGATATCCACGTATTCGGTTAATAGATTACATTTTTCTAAAGTATTAAACGCCGAGGCTGCAGGTAAATTCTTTGTTGGAACATTAAATGCACTAACTAGTATAGTGAAATGTCCAGATGGCTTATCGTCACAATAAAGTTGTCACTCTTTGCTTTTTAAAACCAAGGAAAACAATCAACTGTTGTCACTTGCAGCCTCTATGTTTAATTGACTTTAGTGCAGAAGTAATTGCTTGGGATAGTGTCGGCAGTCTCAAAACAAACACGAGGTACAATTGATTTGCATCCCCCTCGCTTTGTGTGAGCTCTGGCATTGTCCAGGCGCGCTATTGATCGGTTCCAGTGTATCGCCCTGCATGTGTTTGCCTTCATTAACAGATAACTGGTTGCTGATGACTGCCATTCCCGGCCCTAATTCGCCCTAATGGCTACTTTGTTCTCGTGTCATGGCGGAGGGCAGCCGCAATAATGAGGAGGTGGGTGGACTCTGTTTTGCCGATCAGTGCTCCGTGCATTCAAACTGCTGGTTCTACACGGAAGAGGTTAGAATAGCAAGACCTTTACGGTCAGGATTACACATATAATAGAAGGAGCAACTGTTTTATGTCATTCCGAATATCATCAAGATATCTTCATTTTATATGAATGTTTTTAATGACGCCTTGGGTGCTCTTTCCTCTGCATTACCTCTATGTTGATATGGCGCTACTGAGCAAGAAGCAGAAAATTCAATAAAATGTGGCATTCGTGATGCACTTTAACTTTTCAGGGTGTTCGGAATCTGAAACAAGGCACAAGGCTTTACAACTTATTATAGACAAGTTCTCCACAAAAATAAATAAATAAATAAGATTACAGTAATTTTGAGGAAGAGGATAGGTATTGTGCATTCGTGGTAAACTGACGGTATAATTGCCACGAATTTATGTTTATTATAACAAGAGAAATCATTTTAGCTGTTTTTGGTTTTAAGGACAACTTTTTTGCATGAGTGTATGAAAACATACGGGTGGGGGTGCGGAGGGAGGGGGGCTATCTCCTACACCCGTTTAAAAAAAAAAGGACCCATTTGATTTTCAGACTGCTCTGAATGCTCCGGAAACAGTAGCACCAATCAGAGGGACTCTAATGATGAACGCGCGCCCTGATTTCCTTTGCCACGGAGTTGTGAAAGGAGCGTGGAAATGACAAATGATACGCTATACATGCGACTTGTCCGTGTAATACAATGGTCACACAACGACGAGCCTCCGTGCCTCACAGAGGGAATTGCATGTTAGCTAATTGTTAATTTGGGCGACTTGGCGCCGGCTAATTATGTAGGCACCGCCAATCCTTTTGCATGATGGACCTGCCACCTGCCTCGATGCGCCACAGCCCGCTGCCCGGGCAAACTATATAATTACCGAACAGCAGTGGGGCAATTTTGACTGCCGTTCCTTTTGTGTCACATGAATTCTTCCTAATGACATATTTTATTAGGGCAAATAGCATACCTCCTCTTGGTTCTGCAGTAAAAAAAAAAAAAAAAAAAAAAGACATAATCTCAACAGGTCTTAATGTTAAGTCAGGCACACAGCATACTAGGCCTCGTCTTTTGTACTTGGCACTGCATTCTTCTAAGGACCTATGGTCTGTTTATTATATATCTTACCTATTTATATCGCCCCTGAAAGGACGTTCTAGTCAAACATATATTTAAAGTTTTTTCTTCTTTTCCTGAAATCACAGTACTTTGGTGGTCTGTGCGGATTTCTTTTGGAGCAAGACACATTCATAGTCCTGTTACTCGACTGTCGCTCTTTTTATACCTCCAAGCCAGCTCTCACTGTAATCTGTAATGTTAAATTAACACTTATACAATGCGCAGTGTTAACTGTTTCCATGCAAATATACAAATAAACACCTTCTTATTTTTATAGCAAGATTACATAAACCCTTAATCAATTATTCAGACATATAATCTTTAGACAAGCTTATACACAGAGACAGCAAAAAAAATTTTTATATTATATTACAGGAAAATGAAAACTTATATATAAATAAAATATGTATATGTATAAATATTTTAATACAAAATGTATTGCTATACGTTATATATGATATTATAATATTAATATAATATACATCATACTATTTTTATTTTCCTGAAATGTGTATACCTTTTTGGGCTGACACGTTCCTTGAGTTTACCCTTTACCTTTGTGCCTTTAAAATGTGTATTTGACCTGTAAATTTGGAGATAATGTCATTTTAAATACTTTTTAGATATTTTAATAATATCAAAATAAAAGCGTTGAAGGTAAATTATGTGCACATCTTTAGTAGAACCTGAGAGTGAGTTGCAAACAATAGCAACATTTCTGCAGAGAGTAATGTGTTTATTAGGCTAAAATTCACACTCATGGCTATGGGCACACAGTGCCTCAAATGCCATAACAAGAAGTTAATGTAATCCACTAGCTGTTAGAGAGACAGTAACATCACTGCCAGTGTTTATATGTCTGCCAGTGTAGGCAGACAGAATAGAATAGGCGCTTATTGCGATCAGGGTTACTCCTCTCGTTCAGAACAGCCTCCATTTCGTTTTAATGATTATTACCTCTGAAAATACGGCTAAGCAAACTGCCTGTGTTTAGACAACAAAAAGTTGATGAAAAAAGCAGCGGGTGAGTGATTATACGCCATTTAGTGACAGCCCCGACCCTAACACGGTTAGTGATGGTTCGATGACCACCAAAGGATTCCCGCTGGTACAGTATAAGAACAGGGAGGAGTACCACTTCTCTGCTTCGCATTTCTCTTGTTAAACCATTATATTTACTATGTTAGAGTCGATGAGCCCAAAGAGCTGATTTCCAAAAGTGTGAGCTTAATTTACGCCACAAATCTCCGTCTTCCAATTGTTATTCACTGACTGGCAGGTTTTTGGTATCACTTTAAGGTTTGCATCCAAGTACTAACTTCGAAATCATGTACAATTTGATGATGGTCAAAGTGATTTATCGTTTAATACCGTATAGCTATAAAAATCACTCTGTGAGCTTATTTCACTATATGCGAACATCTGCGCAAATTATGAGCACTTGTACTGTTTTTTTTTTTCTCGTTTTTTATGTGGATTGAACGACTGTGGTCATTAAAAGAATAATTTTCTACGTAAAGAAACAAAACCAAAAACGATAAAGAAAGACGAGGTATGAAAATGTGACGCTTTTTGTTCATCGCATGGGAAAGGCTCCATTCACATAACACTGAATGCGATGCATTTCATTGCAGCCACAATTACACTGAAAGGTCAAGTATTACAGCATCATGCATTCTGCTTTGCAGGCTAAGTATTTCTTCTCACAAATGACCTGTTTTGTATGCACTGTACAATAGCTTCAACAAGCAGATGCCGGACAATTAAAGAATTTTTAGTAAGATTTAATAAAGGAAGTGATTGCAGTTGATTTGTAATTGTGCAATTTGTCACGTACATTTTGGAATGTAAGGTAAAATGAGGGATGTGGAAGGAAAATAGAGCTTTGATGTATTTTGTGATTTTATCCAGATTTTTTTTTATTTTTTATTTTTTACAAATTTAGTGCAAGAGGCAGACTAACACAATCACCAGTATTGAGTAAACTCTTACAGTGTTTCTGTACGTTATCATGGGCGCAAATTAACGTTTTGAATAGGAAGCCTAATGCTGTGGATTAATTTACCGTGCAGTTGCTGACGAAATTTGAATTAAGTCGACGTATAGGCCCTTGTTGTTAAGAGCTATATGTAAAGGGGGCTGTGGTGGGGTGTAGAATGGATGTAGCACAGAATTAAGCAAGGGTGAAAACGGTCAATACGGACATTTGACTTTCATTTTAGTAATAATGACAAAATTACATAGCGTTGATCCACATGGTAATTTATCATTTTTACGGCCAGTCACCCAAGATTATTCTGGCAAATAAGATGGACAATATATATATATAAAGATATATAGATATAGATATAGATATAGATATATTAAAAACAATAACAATTAAACTCCAAACTTTACGTATTTTGATTAGATTATAAAATTGTAATTATTATTATTATTATTATTATTATTAAAATAACTTTAAGAATAAGAACAATAATGAAAGAAATCAACTACTAAACTTTATGTGAATTTCACAATTCACGTTTTTCTCTAAATCGGTTATAAACTTATTCGCCACGTATTTTTAATTTTTTTTATTATTTCCCTATTAACCGGAGTTTGTTTTATTTATATCCAGGGTGTCGCTCAATTTGCTGGAAGAAGAGATACATTTAGACCACGTTAGACTTTTCTGGTAGCCTATGTTTCAAAGACATAGGTCAAAGAAACTATGCAGTTTAAAATGTTTTGTCTGTGTTAGTCTACAGTCCATGTCTGCAAATTCTAGACTGTCAAATTGCGCAACCTGTAGACTAATATAATTTTGTAAGCTGTTCTTGACGTTATAATATGCTTACTTAGAATAATGTAGATGTTTTCATATAAGCTCGCAGTATACACAAAATGAACTTGCAGCATTGTTTTATGGACGCATACAGCTTTAGTGTAAATGCTTTCTACGGTAGGACTCTTTGATAAGGTAGGACAAATCGTTTCAACAAATATGTTGCTCTGCAGTGGAAAAATTTTAGGTTTAATAGCGTTTAACCAATCAAATGGAACGTAAAAAAACGTTTGCTATAACAAAATTCAAGTAATCCAGCAGCAACGACAGTATGTACAAACAGATCCACGTGTATACCGGGCACGCGAGATGGCCACCCAAATTTCACTGTGACTATTGCCACTCCTGGCCCCAGTCCCCACCTCCCGAAATGGAATAACCATTTGTTTATGTATATTTTAACAATGACTGACAACTTACATGAATTTAATAAATTGCCAGTTTTGCTTGTACATTTACCTGTGTGTTGCTTATAGGATAAACAATCTGCTATAAGTCTGAAAGCTCTAATTATGGATTATCAAACTATGTAGCATCAAATCATTGTCTAACTGTACCTTTTTGAATAGTCTGGATAAGTAGAACCCAACAGGAGAATTGTACTATTCCATTTAAAAATCTTGAATATGAAAAAAAAAAAAACTTTTCCAAGAAATATTAAAAAACTTTTTACGTAGCCTAAATAGTGTAACAGGTATATCAGTGGACTTTTGTAGAGGATTCTATTATTGGGCAATTTTGTAGACTAAATCAAAAGTTTATTGTATGTTGTCACAAAATATTTCAATGTACAGCTGACATCAAGCGTACAACGTTATAGGTGAAAGGAGATGTAAATGAATGACATTTGAACCTTCCACTTACCATAACTGCATGGCCTATTCCTCTTTGTGTTATTAATAAATATGAGCTGCAGTCAGGTTTAAACATTGGGTATTGGGAATTTATGTCATTTTATTACAAAGTATAATATGCTTTTTTTTCACTCATGATTGGTAAGGTGGAATATTTCAGCACCACGGACAGCTCTAAATGCCGCGTCTAAAATGTCTGCTCACTTGGTCTTTCGATTAAATAAAAAAAATAATAAAAATCCAACGTTAAATCAGCGATCAAGTGAGCTGTCACACTGTACTCCATATGTCGGATACTTAGTCAATTGTAGTTTTTTCACGTTATGACTATAACACTTTGCCATGTTGGCATGTTGATTTGTTTACAGCCTTAAAACATATCAAAAACCCAAAATGAAAAAGACAAATAATATAAAAAAAAATCTAATGTACCTCGATTTCCAGTGGCGTCAACTAACCGCATATTAGCTGCCGAATAAAAAAATTAATACTGTGATTAGAAATCAGAATAGAAAATGTTAAATGTAAGACAATTAGTTTCCATTATTTCCATTATTCCCTTATTTTCCAGTAGCCTATTTCTGTGTTTTCCATTAGTGACCATGAAATATGGATAAAAATTACAAAGGGCTCAATGAATATATACACACTTATAAACTAATAGGAAATTCAGCACTATACTAACAACCTAACAAGTTCACCACAAGTCTCGAGTAAGTATAATAAAATGTGCCGAAATTTCTTCATTAAACAAAAACTAATTTAGGCTTTTTAAGCCACAGTCTTCAAGTTGGTGGTAATTACTTAAGAGAGAAATTTAATCTATTGCTAAAACGATCAGTACAAATGTATTATTTCCGCTGAGATCGTAGGTCATAGCTGACCTAGAGTCATAAAAAAATGTGTCATAAAAAAAAAAATCAAAGACGCAGATCCCAAACACACCCTGTCTCTTTTATGATTACGTTGGAATTAGGGACTAATTGATGGCAGAGACCGAGACCTTTGCTCATAATACAGTGAGGACTGTCCGTAGTTGTCTGTAGTTGTGCACCGTATGTGCTGAAAGACAGCGAGGAGAGCACACACGCTTCACATAAGCTCCACACAAAGACCACACACCAAGCCTCAGACATGTAAATTTAATCTGTAGTCTTTCACGGCGGATTCAACAAAAAGTCTCTAACAGAACTTAATAGAATCTCTTGGCGCATCAAGATTGCTGTTGAACATAGTTACATTTGCACGGAGATTAAAAGGGAACTCGAATATGTTTTCTATTATTTGGCTAGGTACTCGATTTAAGAGAGTGATTTAATTGGGCGCCAGTCAATTTTCAGTCACATGCTGTGGAATATTTAATGCCATCCATCAAACGCCCGGGAATTTCCTTTGCCTGTCTCCAGTGGAGATTAAGTCGCATAACAAATTTAAACGGATTTTAAAGCTCTTGTCAAGACACGAGGGGTCAGATGTAAGCACTGTAACTTTAGAGCTAAAATGTGAATTTTGTAAGAATTTTTAGTGATTTTTTTTCACTCCCAATTTTTGAAGTGCACTTCTTGGCTCAAAGTAACTCAACCAATAGTACAGTAGGTGGACGTTAAAGATAATGAAGTAAAAGCTCGCTGAAGGGCCGTGGCAGTATAATTTTAGACCCGAACGTTAGAATGAATTGATACGTATAAAGGCAGTCACTGATTTAACGACTCATCATCCAAAAGAAGTGCGCGATTACAGTAAGAGGCTCATTAAACAGTGCGACATACAGCCTCCGTAGCTGGACCTTTTTGTCCATCTTAAATCTTCGTAATGGTTTCAAAGAAATGTAGAAACAGGTAAAAACGATTACGTGTATTCCTATGTTTAGAAAGTTCTCAGAAAGTTTAATAAATTTACCACGCAAATCTGGACACTGTATTTATTTTGAGCTCGTCTTCCTTCTCTAAACACGAAGTGACACGAACAGTGATATGGGTACAGGTCTTAAAGTAGTAGATTAACCCATGTCAAAACAGCTGGAGGCATTAACTTTTCTAGAACCCATTTATATGCAGATAGAATAATCTGTCAACACACATGCATCCAGGTGGAACAAACAGCTGTCTCCATTCAGTCAAAATAGTGCGCATAACGAAGAAAAGTAACTCCAGTATACAACTAAAATTAGCATAAACCACGTCGGTTGCATCTAGCACATATATCCTACTTGATAAGGAAATCGTTTTAATCTCCTCCTTATTCCATTTGATTTAATTTATAATGTGTAGAATTGTCAGGATTCAACAAAATCAAAATCCCCTGCCATATCACGTAAGCTTTGACGTGAACAATCAAAGCATTTAACATTATAACTGTTCAACTGAATTGTTAAAACTTATCATTTACGATCCACAGCTTGTTGAGAAAAGCGCGTTTTGTTAAGTATTTTCGGGTTTGATTTTTTCCGGAAAGCACTCTCTTGATTAATATTTTAAACTGAAAAAGCGCACTTATTAGGTGTGCAAGACAGGGGAAGCAACTCTGCACGCATTGTCAGATGTTCCTGTCAAAGACACCTGAAATATATAGCCTACTGCGACATGCAATGTAAGTGGACTTTTGATTTAATTTATCTTAAGTTTTTAGGTTTAATTTTCTATTGGACACATGAACAGTTTAGAATAGTTTCTAATCGTTTACGTAACCTTATTATTTTCAGTTATTTCTTGCGAACTAACCAGTACACACGATTTTACTCGTTTCCCCCCTCCTGCTACTCTATTTAACACCCACCCTCTTGTCTCCGGTGATGTTTATGAACTTTATCATTGCGTAAACAATTGGAGCTTAGCATCCACAAACGCATGATATAGACAGAGGCTGTTCTGATAATTCAGTGTCTATTGTGTCGCACGGTTCTTTGGGTGAACTCTGGTTTGTTTGGCCAGGGATCTGATTGATAAGCTTGCTTTCGGGAGCGTTTGTTTGATGTGCGCACACATCACCTTCACTGACTCACACTCCCGCGAAAGAAGAAACCTCAAAAAGGCGCCGACATTACAAAGGCCTGACTTTTGGTACACATTACATGCAACGTTTCCAAGGTTTTAATTATCAAATTTAATAAACATAAAATGATGAGATGTTTTTAAAAATGTTGCATTCAATATTGCGAATAAGATATATTAAACATTCCTGCAAGAAAGGCTCTCAGTGATCCCTACACCCTTTAGTGTAAAAAGAGGTTTAAATTGTATGCACGATTATGACCGTTTCTTGTCATTCAGCGGCATAATTTAGACCTACATAAAGTTTTACCGCGTTTTGACCTGTTTGCTTTATCCTGTCTCTCGAAATGTGCGTGAAATAGCAAGAGTAACGATATTAAAATGTGCCGTGTTTTGTGAGGCACATGGGAGGTTGCAATTAAAATTGATATTATATATCGCATTACTTCTGCGAGGAATGCTAAAATCCATTGTAATCGGTGTAAATTAACACAACATTTACATCATTGTAAAGGAAAGTCAGGCGTACTTGTAATGTTTGGGGTAAAATATATAAGAATCATTGCAGTTTGTCCTTGTCCTCAAAATTCTGAGTATTACAAAATAAGTCGTTGCACAAATCATCAGCTATTTATTCTCATTAATATATTTAGGTATAATTAAAACTTTTTTCTTTTTTCAACAAACGTTAGAAAAATGTATGAAAAACTAAAATGAATTGATTTCGGTTAGATGAGACCGTATTAATTCTTGCAACCATTAATAATAAGGATGTGTCATTTTCATAATTTATTAATATGATTGTATGACTGCGCTTAAGTCAAATATCTATAAGTTACAAGAAAATGAAACGTACAAATACCAGTAAAACTCAAATAACATAGAACCCTCAATATCGATAAAAAATATTATACATATACATATCGCTAAAAACTATGTATTAAATCCAAACCGTTTACAGGAGTGTACAAGCTACGGCTTACATTGCAATCTATAAGAATCAGAAATGTACTGTAGCAGTCAGAATGTGAGGCGGCGTCTTAAAGTGCCAACTGAGGCTGTTTTTTATTTCACCCGTCGGAATGATGTGATTTTTATATATTGTCTCCGCTTAAAAGCTATATAAATAATTCCATCTTCATCGCCATCTTTGGACGCACATCCTCATAATAAAAGACTGGGCAAATGCTATTTTCTCATTCTGCCTTGATCAACCTTTTCTCTCCCTCCACCCTTCCAGTCTGGATTTTGAGAGGACGGAGGACAAAAAGTAAGAACAAGCGGTTCAAAACGGTTACAGAGTATTTCATATTTTGTGTTGCTGCTGACTCGGTCAAAGCAGGCGTCGAGGTCAAAATGCCTACAGATATTGTCTATCCGTCTGCGGTCTGTCCTGTCGTCACCACGTCCTGCCGTACAGCAAAGCTGAACAGGGCAAGGCCGTACCGTAGTCAGCGCCAGAGGAGTTCAGGTGTGATAGACCAGTCACGGGTGTTTGCAGGGAAGAGGGACTGGTACCGTGCTGGCCCAAATCTGGAGACTGGCCTGCGCTGCCTACCTGCTGACTCGGATGCTGGCCCATTGCGCCATTGTTAGCCATGAGCATGACGTTAGCGCCTTGATGATGATGGTTTTGTGCCGCGCTAGTGGGAGTATGACCGCCGCCTTGGCACGGTTTGCCGTCCTTTACCAACACGGGCACGGCTACCCGTCGCGGAGACTGCTGCTGCTGCTGGCATGAACCGCTCTCTTGTTGCATCTGTTGCTGGGACACTTTGTCTTTGGCCTGTCTTTTCATTTTGTAGCGGTGATTCTGGAACCAGATTTTCACCTGTGTCGGGGTCAAGTGGATCATGCTGGCTAGGTGCTCCCTTTCCGGCGCCGAGAGGTACTTCTGTTGCTTGAAGCGGCGCTCGAGCTCATAGACCTGCGCCTGCGAGAAGAGCACGCGTCTCTTTCTCCTCGGTGCGCTGCTTAGGGATCCCATGCCTTTACCCACATCTGCCAAGGAGCCAAGGCTGCTCATGTTCATGCCGGAAGAGGAGCCCATAAAGCGAGAGACTGCAAGTGAAAAATCGTTATTAATTACAACATTTATCACACAAAATACTACTACTAGTACTACTACCACTGCTACTACTACTACTGCTACTACTACTACTACTACTACTAATAATAATAATAATAACAATAATACCGAAACAATCGTGTTCATGTTCAGCTGTAGTTGATCATATAGCAAATAGGCAATACACATGCATTATTGTCTGTGTGCCATTTCTTTTGTTATTTATGCCTAAAACTGGATTGTTAAAAGTCCATTCATTTATTTTTGGTTAGGTGTCCACAGCTGGATAATATGGTTCTAAAGCAAAGTGCCTGCTGTTCACCCTCGTGTTAAATGGCTACAAACACTGCGTGCGTCTAGGAAACGCTGACTAAAGTACTTGAACAGGTAGGATATGTAAGATATGTATTTGTTTTAACAATCAACTAAACATATAGTCGAATACAAATCAGCCGTTTTCCGTCTGTAAACATTAAACTAAAACGGAGCGCACTGAGGTTTACGAAAAATCACAAGCGCACTTGCGGTTTACGAAAAATCACGATCGAGTTCACTTACTGGTCGAAAAGCGCGGGTCAGGGTTTGCTCCGTACCAGCTTGTGGCTGTCGTGCTGCCCCTCATTCCGTCCTGATAAGCCGGCAGGTCGCTCATGTTGCCCAGATTGCCGTTGCAGTAGCCTCCCATAGCTGTGTGGGACAGCTGTGGCACTCCCGTGGCTGTCATGTGGTAGGCAGCGGGCACAGCGGCTCCGTTGTGGCCCATGTGATGCTGCTGCATCGCAGTCTGTGTGACCTGCGGTTGCCGGTACGCGGCGAGAGGAGCCCCCAAACTGTTCCCCTCCATGCTTACTTTTTTGTAGCTCTCCTCAAGAGGACTTAAGATATCGGACACAGAAAAGGGAGTCGTATGCTTAGGACTCATCGACATTGTTCTGTGTTGGAGAAATCAGAAGGCAAAGGAACCTGTCCTTCTTCTTCTTCTTGTTCTCTTTTTTTGGCCAGCTCCGCTGTTCCTGTTGCTTCAGCCTCGACACAGCGAGATAGACACGTAAGAGGGCGCGTGAAGTCCGCCTTAATTGGCTTGAGTGGGAGCTCGAGACTGACTTTCGTTTGTTTTAGCTGGGTGCCAGGTTTAAGGCTACCGTCAGAGGCGGGGCATCAGCAGCTAAGGCAACAATACAAATCAACGCTGTCATCTGTACACCAGCGCATAATTCGTAGGACATGGCTGTAAGCTGACTCGATGCAAATAAACATAACCACACAACGTTAAAAAAAAAAAAAAAACATTTGGGCATGCATGCACTGATACGTAAAGTCAATTGTGCGTAAAATGCACGCTCAAGTTCTAATACCGCTTTTACTCAGCTGAAGATATGGATGAAACGTTGACATTTTAGAGTGATGTTTATGAGGACCACTTAATGAGAGCGAGTATGAGAACTTGAATCTTCGAGAACCACTCAATCCCTAAAAAACTCGAGTTGAACTCCTGACTTTTAATGGTCACAAGAGGCCTCTAGTGATTGCAGACTTATTTACATTATGACCCATCGTGCTTTGAGTTGTAAAAGTGCCCTTGCAACGAGGAAGGAACACCGACCGATAAATAAATAAATACATATGCGCTGGGTAAGAGACTGCGTGAATGATTAACTTCTTTTCTGTCTGAGATTATTGGATGTGAGCAGGTCGCCGTTTAAATTCTCATCCACTTGTCACAGACAGCCAGTCCAAAACAACCGTACACGGGAGGAGGAGGAGGAGAGCCTCTCAGGTAAAGTTAACGGCACTCAAGTAGGTAGGCAACCCAGCAGTCAACTCAGTTATGCGCTTAAATCCGTTCTTCTACTTTGAGTTAAAATTGTTTAAAACGATAATAGGATTGCACACAATAACTGTACTAATGCAAAAAGCGAAATATTGATACAATAATAATAATAATAATAATAATAATTATTATTATTATTATTATTATTATTGTACTCTTATTGTTGTTGTAGTCGCTGCATGTGGTCTTAAACGTGCAAATTAGTTTTACCACTTGTTTTAATACATAATTTTATTTTCAATCATTTAAAAATGAATCTTCCTATTTACAAACGTTACATTACATTATTCAACCCCTTAATCCTGATTTTAAGGATTTAATCTAGGTGAGAATTACTGAATTCTGTTATGCTCCAATCAGTTTTATACATCCTGGTTATGATTTTAGCACCTGCTATTCGCAGGAAACTGTAATCGGTTTGTATTTCTGAATAGACACACTAAGTCTGTTAACTGAGTGAATGAGAGTAACTCATATAATTAGCCTAAACATATTCCTTATGGAAAACTGAAAATCGTTTAAAATGGAGGAAATAATAATTGTTTTTAGTCGGTTTTATTCATAATCACTAACACTGGAGGGTTACTGAGAAACTCTCTCTCTCTCTCGTTCGCTCTTTCTGTTGATCCAGAGGATAGACAGCGTCTTCTGGTGGCTGCATTTTAACAAAAAAAAAAAAAAAAGTAATAATAATAATAATTCTGAATTTCATGGAAAAATAAAAAGCAGTGTTCCTGAATGTGCATGTGTCCTTTACTGCCTGTTTTTAAAATCAACATCCATATGAACGCAATGGCATTTTACTGCATTTAGTTCTTTACCAATATGCCAGCATTTAATTTATCTGGGTGTAGAAGCAGGTGAGTGCACCTTGCGCACCTCACGGTGATAATTAAGTGTGCTTCGCACACGCAATTATGACAATTAGAATCATAACATGCTTTCTTCGAAGTCTTCGGCCTCCTTAATCCGGTTTTCAAAAGGCTCTCTTAATTATCTAAATCAGGCTTGCTCCTCTGAGCTGGAGCACGGCTATCATGGTCAATTAGCGGTAATTAGACAGAAAGCATTTACTCGTTCTTTGGAACAAAAATGCTAATATTTCAAATGATATTTCAGCTTGAAAGAGTTTGTTACTATTTCTGATGCTGTTTCTGATGTACGCAGAGTAAAATTTGATACCGATCTTGTCCAAATAAAAATAATTATGAATTATGACCAAATTAACACTTATCTCTCTGCCTTTCTCTGTTAACTCTGCGATTTGGAATTTAAATAACATTATACTTGAGCGTCTCCTTCAGTCTGGACATGGACTGAACTGATGGGACAGTAGAAGCCTACTGTTCCGACTGGCTACTGAAAATCCTTTGCGGTCCAGTAGTGTGATGGGGGCGGGAGGGAATGGGTAGCAGTCGCTAAACAACAACGTATAGTGCTAGTCTGACATCTAGTGGGTCATGTTAGTATTTTCATTAATGTCTTGTGCGTGTGTTTGTGTGTGTGTGTGTGTGTGTGTGTGTGTGTGTGTGTGTACTGTATAAGAGAGAGAGAGAGAGAGAGAGAGAGAGAGAGAGAGAGAGAGAGAAAGTTGCACGTGTTATTCATCAAATCTTCCTTAAATATAAATATGCATACAGCTTTACATTAAACTTAAGTATTTACATTAGCATTTAAAACAATTTTAAATTAAGAACAGAATGTCCACTCAAGTAAACAAAAATAAATAGTGGCAAATAATGGTAAAATTGCCCATGTTTATGTTAAACTTATTAAATGCAATTTACAAAGTTAATTAGTTTTTGTAAAATTGACATATCAATAAAGCTATGCAAAGCCAACATAAAAATTCTTTAGTTTATAGGCAAATAAAAAATGTTAATGCAGTATTTAACGGATAGTTTTATAAAGTTAGTTATTTACTTAGTTACTTAGTATAAAAGGAAGACAGTGGATGCCAACTGTAATAATAATAATAATAATAAAAATTAAATAATAATAATAATAATAATAATAATAATAATAATAGTAATCAACATCATGGTGATTATTATTATTATTATTATTATAAGAAGAAGAACTTTTGATTAAATTTGAAGGTTAAATTAGTAGCTGAATTGAGCCGGGAAAAAATAGATTTTTGTGACTAATATTCATGACCAGTCGTTTTCTCCAGGCTTTGGCTCATGAGACCTCTTGGCAACGACGTACAGTAGCGAGAATAATTGACCTGGGAGTAATTAGATGACCTATACAGAATTTATTCATCTATTGTTTATTATAATTTTTTAGTTTTTTAGATTAACATTGTTATTTAGATTACATGCCTGGACAAATATGCAGTCCTCTTGTTCATGTTTTTATTAATAAACTTTTTATTAATATTAAATACTTAAGCTATAAATTCTAATCTAATCAACTATTTAACATTTCCGTTCTCACTGCTGATTGCCAGCAATAATTACTTTATTACTAAGCTTTCCAAGCTGTTTTTCATCCCACTTTAACGTTATTTCCAACTGATAAGAGTTTTTAAATAATTTTCTCTGTTTAAAAATATCAGTCAGCAGTACGCAGACATAGAATAAGTAAACAGAGAACTTATTCTGTTTCCATGAAAAAATGTAAGCGTCAATTAGCTTTTAATTAAAGGTTTAGCTGTTAACATACATTAATACACTTGACTTCATAAGAAACAATTTGTCTAGTAGAAGGTTATTTTCAACAGATTTTCAAACAGCATGAAGTCATCTTTCAGAAGACCCAGGTCGAACAGGTCGTGACACCGTTAGTGTTTTACCCTCTTCTTCAAACTGAACTACAATCCTTTAAACAATAGGCCACACTTTCTTGATATTTGTTTCTGAGACAGTCCTCAGACGGAACACTTTTGAAAACCAGAGTTGTATTCCACTTCATGGGTATATTTCAGGCTGAAAAGAAGGCATCATATTTTGTTGCATGCATTTTATTATGAAACTGGCTGTCTGTGTCATGCTTGTCTGTGAATATTGAAGGAAATTGTAGTTAACATGGATAAAGCATTAAGAGAATTGGCCTTCCCTCTGTTTTCAGTAAAACTGTAGAAACTCTACTTTCTAGAAGCTTTGTCGCTTTTAAAGCCTAAATCACCATTGTGTTGTTAAACCCCATAAATTTGTCACCAGGGACTGATTAAACATCACGAGAATTGAGGCGCTGAGGATTTTGTCTAGGTCCCTTTAGATAGCACACAATGGTCCATTCAGACTCAGACATGCAAAGTGTTGGAGGGGAGATGTAGACCGAGACAGCTTCAGTCACTGTCCTCTCCATATGGACCAGAGAGAGAGGGACAAAGGGCCAGGTGACACCAATGATGCGCACTGAGAATTAGGATGAGTTTGGGGGTCGTGGATGCATGAGAAATCACAGCCTATCCATGACAGCAGAGCATTTTACTTTCATACATAAACTTTCCCTATCACTGTTTCGGTCATTTTCCCACTTCGAGAATTTAGCTTAGATACACTGATTCTTAGCCTTATACACACAATATTGCATTAGTTTGTACTGGTATTGTGATAAATACTCAACTCTGAATACTGAACTCCGATAAAGACATCTCTGGAAGTGGTTTCAAAAGCATCACCACTGGGGCAGACCAGCGGCAAGCCAATACACGTTCAGGCCTAATCCTGTGTTTGCTCACTATTATTATGCTTAGTATACGCTTGAAGTTTGTAATTTGTCTCTGCTGTCCTGGATTGAAGATAACGTCTTAACATTATAAAAGACTCAAATGTCTTGCTGAGCGCTAGTATGCCCCTGTAAGTAACATCTGAATGCATTCATACGAATAACGGGACTCGGCTTAACAAAATTAACCCAAACTTTATTAAGGCATAAAAGAGCATTTTACATTGTAACTATTTTAAGTCATTATTGTATATATGTACATGATTGTATAACAACCATATCCAGTATATTCAGTTAACAGTACCACAACGACATCGATTGAAAGAAAAAAATATTTAATAGTTGAATAGTTTGTACAATGTTGAGGCAATGGGACATCAACCTTTAGAAGTCTTAACGCTGTAAATTGATGTAACCCGTTTTGTGTTACCAAAAATCTTGTAGTCCATACAACATGTCCTTCAGCCTATATAAAAATATATATATATATATATTTTTTTTTAATTCTTAACTACCATATATACATTTGGTTTAAAACAAAATTAGTCCTTTTTACTGTACTGTAGTCGAGTGTCATCACCGTTACAAAAAAATCAGATCAAAGAACAACTATATCTAACTATAAAATAAAATATGTGCAAATGGCATTATCTCAGTTACTGTGTACACTACACGTGTAAATAAAAACATGTATTCTTAGTCCACAGTGGACAGTCTCACCAAATGAAATGGTGTGTGGAAACAGGTGGGTTTGTAAAGTGCTGGTACTGCGGAAGAAGCGCAAAAGTTGGTGGCTGAAAACGCTGGAACCCACGAGCGCCGCATGACGATGGCGTAACAATGCAGCCTCCTTTCTCGGTCTCTCCAATGCAGCTCTGATATGGTTTACCATCCCGCACTAGAATCGGCACCACGACCCTGCGTACCACCGGAGGAGGACCGAGGTCATGTACACACTCGACCCGCGCTCGTTTCATCTTATACCTATGGTTCTGAAACCAGATCTTGACCTGCGTGGGCGTGAGACGAAGGAGATGCGCGAGTTGCTCTCGCTCCTGAGCAGACAGGTAGCGCTGCTGCCGGAAGCGCCTCTCCAGCTCATAAGTCTGGGCCTTGGAGAACAACACACGCCGTTTCTTCTTCTTCTTCTCCTGATCTGCCTCGGTGGGGGGATCATTGGACCCGGCCGAATCAGGGAACGATTCCAGATTGCTCTCATCTGAGGCTAAAAAAAATTAAAATACCACGTTGAAACAACAAAAATGTTTATAATTTAACTCTTTTTCCAGTTATATAATCCATGAAGGCTGTAATTTTACAGAAAAGTATAAAGAGTTGGGCCTTAATTATATACAATTGTACTTTGGGACCACTATAAGCCGATAACATACACACACACACACACACACACTTTATCACTTTATTACAAGATGGATAGCCACATTTATGGCTTGCGCACATAAATAATAAAAAATAGAAAAAGAGTTTGGAATGCAAAAGTAATGTGGCAGTTATACGGCAAAAAAGACTAAAAAAAAACTGGATAAATGCTCTCGTAAAATAAATAGCATGAAGAAACCATCCCAGCGATAAGAAAACATACACTCTGTTGCCTTTATTTCTGAGCGGGGGAAAACTTACACATGCAGTGGCCTCTTTCGCTGTCTGCCCAGGTTGAGTAAGGAGAGCCAGAGAGCGAATGGAGTGGCAGAAGATGCGCTGCGCTCTCGCTGTCACTTTCTGGTAAATCCAAAATACTCCTCACGGTAAAGCTGAGTCTGGCAGGCACGGCCATGTTACGACAGAGCCGAATGTGCTTGTCTTAAATAGCTTGAATCCAAGGACGAGCAGTGGATTGGTGCTTGATCTGACTCCAAGTGATAATGTGTACACTGGCGTGGCGCTGTTTATATAAACACCACTTAGCGCAGCTAAACAGTAGCCGCCTCCCTATTCGGCCACAAAGCACCTGAATGACTCGAGTGCTTAAGTCCCAGCGACGGTAGGTGTGAACTCGGCTAAGAATAGGCCAGTATTTTCACAATGACTGAAGGAAACCCTCTTCATCATTACCGATTCGCCCAAGTCGTGAAAAGTAGGACACAGATAATGGTAATTGTTGAGGCTGAATCACGTCTTGGGTGGCAAGTGACAACAAGAGAGCATCCCCTCCCTCTCCCGCCCAAATAACATATCGGATATTTGCATACAAAGTGATGCACTAAGTGGTCATCTAGCGTTCTATATTAGTTTGTTTTTTTTGTCCCTGATAGTTTATCAGTGTATAGGATGTGCGAGAAATAATGGGCGAATGGTTATGCAATTAAATAAACTGCATTAAAAAAACAAAAAAGGTCAGAGAATTAATTAAGAGGAGTCTAAAGCACAATAAGTGTAAAATCAGGATGAGCATTGCTGCATATAAATTGATCTTAAGTTGTCAATAAATTTCAGCGTTCCACCATTTCAAATGAGCATGTTTATCTAAAATAGGCTATAATGTAAGTAATTTTCAAGTGATTAACACAATCTAACGGTTTGTTTGATATGATAGAGTTTAATACAGACAAATATTTACAGTAACGAGATAACTCATAGAAATGCGATTTTCGTTTAATGAATTAGTTAATTAGTTAATTTAATTAATTGGTTAATTAAGTAATTAATATTTTTTGTTTTTGTGGGGGGATAAAGATACTAAAATAGGCTGATGCTGGGTCGAGACTCTCACTTCAGCAGAGAAGGTAATGAGACAGGCAGTGAACTGTTTTCCGCACGATGCTCTAGGCGGCGGGCTGCATCCTATCATTCGTTTGGTACTATCCGTATTGTACTAAAGAGTGTGCCAAAAAGTACGCCACCAGTGAAGTGCATTTTAATCTTTTGTTTGAAATATGACTTTTTAAAACTGAACTGTTTATATCCGATGTCATGAAATCCAGGCGTGACTTAAAGAGGTTTACACAAAGACATCAATGCCATACGAGGTGCAGTGTTACTAAAACCAGCATAATATAAAGTAAGATTATTGGCCTGTACAAAAAAGTAAACCCAGTACACTACAAAGCAAGACAATTAGACAATACTAAAAACAAAAATTCATACCCTTGAAAGTAAGATGCGTAGGCTATAATAAAAAAGTAGGTTCAGGATAACAGAACTTAAGTAAATAACGTGCCATTACACTATTTCTTTCGTCATTTTCGGACAGAGTTTCATAAGGCACCTGGACGATAGCCTATATACACTTTCGTATGAGTGCGTATATCCCTCCTCTGGTCGTCCTGGGTGGTCGGGCGAAGGAGAAAAGGGAACACAAATACATGCCAACCAGCGACTGGGAACAAAAGAGGGAAATGTAGCCCCGCGTCCGAGACCCGTTGGAAGCATTTGTTCCAGTCAAGATTTTGCATTTGTTCAGTGCTTGAATAATGCTTGATTGACGCCCCTGCACAATGTCCTTTAACTCTCTGGAATAAATCCGGGGTTGTTCCGTGTTGTCATGGTTTTGAATGGGATCTGGGCTACTATCTTCGCTATCTACTGCTCTGCATCTCCACCGGCTTACAAGTCAACACGAAATTATGGGTGTAAAAGCTGATTCAACAGACTTATCGTTATCCAATTGTTGTCTTGTTACACCTACGTTTAATGAGAAACAAATGAAATGGTCGTGGTTTCGTCGTTAATATCGTGGGCTTAAAATGCTTAACATTTTAGACCAAAGGTCATGAAATAAAGAACTAAGTGAGAATGAAATTAAACGAAAAGATGTCCCTCAATCAATACAATTTTAATCTGTTACACAACCTACATAATATCTACAAAAAATGCCTATTGTTTGTAATTCAGTGCTAAGCATTTGCATGTACATCTGTGGGGGTGCTGATTCACGGATTACAGTGCTTATGCAACGCGTGTCCGAAAGTTTGCCAAGCTCTTTGCACAAGTGCGAACTCTCAAGCGCAAAAGTAAAGCTTTTTCAAATTCTTTCTAACGCCCCTTTTATGCCCTTAATCTATTACACACCTACAGATGAGTGAGGACTTTTCTGAGAGTGGATACTCTCCCCAATCCCAAAGAGCTCTTCAGAGCCAAATATTTGCCCTAGCAGGCACTTCAGATCACCGACCAACATAATCGAAAGAAAACACGTTAAGCCTATAGGTCCAAATGTGTAATAAAACACAAAAACAACATACAACAGTCATGTAACATAGAAAATCTAATTTAAAGTTGTCCGAAAACTGTAGATGCTCATGTAAGATAATATATAATATATAATATAGTAGAGTATAATAATTTTCATTCAAATGTAGCATTTAAATTCAGATTTTATCATTCTTGACGTCCCTATAAAATTTGTACAATTTACAGGGTTTCTATTAAAATAATGTTTTTTCTCAAAATTTACAAAAATAGATTACTGATTGCTAAAGCGTATTAAAAAAATTATGGATAAATCATGAATGATAAAATGTTTTATTTAAAAAATGTTTCAAATATGATGTCAGTTAATTGTGAACAACCACTGTAAGTTAATAATATAACTTTTTTTTTTTTTTTTAATATGCAGAATTCACATCGCATAAGTTTACAAAACATATGAACCTCTTATTTTAAATCTTAGGCTTGACTTTGATATAACACATGTTCCTATTATGGAAACTTCAGTTTGCGCCATATGCTTCAGTGCTGCATGAGCTTCAGTGCTACATATATCTTTCTTTCCAGTTCTAAGCTCTAATCACTGGGGTCTTTTTTATTTTATTTTTATTTTTTACATTTCATCGTACGAAGTAAGACTGGAGTTGTTCTCACAACGACTATATGTAAAAGTCATTATTTCATAATACCCAAACCTCTCAACTTAAAAGGTTTATGTTTATTCGAAACAACTCTGAAGCTTACTTACAAAATAGCAGCGAGGAAGTGTCAGAGAAGGAAGGCCGTTGTGTGGCGCATGGAGACAACCGGTGTCCTCGAACCAAACATAGCAGGGAAAACCTATGTAAAATGACTTCATCTGCCTTGATTGATTGATAATGACAAACTAATTGTTTTTGTATCTTGACAAAACGTTGACGTTTGTGAAGAAATATTCCCTAAAGAAGAATTCCCTAATTTCTAAATTAATAAATTGATCAATTCACTTCGTTATTATTGGCTATATTCTCCCGAAAATAATCTTTAAATGACACTAAGTTTGCTTGTTTACTTCCAAAGCAGCAAAAAAAAAAAAAAAATCTAAATTAGCTAGATCATTATTTCATGCTCTGGCATATAAATCCTCAGTAATTGCATTATCGGCAGGATCTGGAATATTCTTATCTCAGGAAAGTGGTTCTGTTTTGACCAGTGCAGCTTTGGAAACTAGAAGAATCCAGAGGAAACTCATGCAGACTTGAGGAGAAAGTTATGTGCACAGGATAAAACCAGAGCCACCGTGCAATAAATTACAGTCCTAATTTAGATCACTTTAACGTTACATTTTAGGGTAATTTCTTGGATTTGGCAGCTTTTGGACCTGATTCTTTTTGTGGTTTATTTTTATTTTACTATAAAAAGGGATATGTTAAACATTTCAAAACCATTTGTCTAGCTCAATCATAAAATCTGTACTTTTTATTTGAAGATTTTAATAAACTCTATATAATCCAGGATATCCATACTTAAACTTACATCACATCTAAGAGTTAGTAAATGTTTAAAATGTTGAAAAAGTGAAATCATCCTTTTTTAAGTGACTTCATCCTTTTTAATTTGACTATTTTACAATTATGAAATTTTCTCACTTTATTACAAACTTTCTCCTAACAAAGTGGACATGTTATAGTTGGCAATCACAGACTGACATGATAAAATAAAAAATAGACACTAAATGGAGGAGTTAGTCACTCACCTTCATCAGGTTTATTCCCTTCAAAAATATGATGTGAGCTTGAGGAAATTATATCAATAATGAGGCATTATTTAAAGAGACAGTGGCCAGAAATAACAGGTTGGATGATAAATCTTAAAACAGAAAAATGTCTAGTGTCTGATGAATAAAAACCAGTGTAAAATGAACAAACTAAATATTTTCAACATTTAACATTTGAGAAGTGTTAAATTTTTTTGTAAGACTTTCAATTAATTATATTGTTAAGCATTTTACATAAGGATTACCATAAACTGTATACTGGGAATGCAAAAGGCATATATGCCTATAGTAAATTTCAATACTTTATTACATTGCTTTAGTGATGCATACTGGCTTCAGAGAAAAGGGCTTGTGATGTGATTATTGCCAAATGGCCACGACACTACCAAAGATGCACCCACTGGACCATAAACCATAAAAATATAAATTAATTTAATGAATTGACTGCAAAGCAACAAATTTTAAAAATCACAAACTGAAGTGATACCAAGGCCTTCTTGTAGTAGCAGATGCTGCTACAATGCAACATTTCCCTTTATAAGGAAAAGCCCCTCCTAATGACTCATCTCACTGAAAACCAACAACTGTTGCATAGTCAACCCTTTCCTTATTCTTAAATTTGACCAATATTGGCACTTGACCAATACCTACATACATGTTACCAGGAATTCCTACATGGCAGCTGTACATAAGACTGTTGAGGTGTACATTGGAATAAGTTATATATTCCAACGTCCTGTTTAAAGCTTACCCAGCTGGGTACATGGACAGTAATACTGTATCAATGAACTTACTAGCGGCATAACTTTTTTTTTTTTTTTTTTTTTTTTGTGGTTTCCCCTGTAACCAACCAAAGTAGCATCCTTATTTTACCCCTGGATGCCCTGTTAATCTATAAGTACTAGAATTGCTACATTTAAGCACACCCCTAAAAGAATTTCATTTAGAAATAGTGTGTCGCATAGCACACTCAAGTTGAACAACTCCGGGCAGTTGAGTCTATAGAGAAACAATGTTACCATTACAGATGCTGTATGCTCTTTTATTACGTGTACCAAGAAGTTAAGCACAATATGTTTTTTTTTTTAATATATTTTATGGCCAAATCATAATGTTGTTGTCCAATCCGCAAGTTGGCACATGTTTCATGCAGGATATATTTCGAACCCACCCCACCCATTTATTCAGGCTTGGGACCATCATTGTATTCAGTATTTGGGCCTTGGTTGAGAATCCAACCTGGGCCTTCCACATGGCGGACGAGACACAGACAGCCAAATCATAATGTGAAAGACTGAAATCGAGTGAATAATAATAATAATAATAATAATAATAATAATAATACAATGTGCACAGAAGTTAGCAACCTCTGAAGTTTTGAGGCACATAAGCCCTGAGGCACATAAGTACACATAGAGACATGTAAACCCAGAGGCACATAAGTACACATACAGGCACATAAGCCCAGACCCATATTATATTGAAGGTGAATTAGCAACAAGCAGGGTTTATAAATTTGGCAGATTAGAACCAATTTTTTAAAACTGAAACTTGAGGCCTATGCATTCTTGCCTGCCTTTTTTCTATAGAATGCATTAAACATTTTCTCAGGCACCAATGACATGAATGTCTTAGAGACATTCCCTGATGTCCATACTCAGGCCAGTCTGAACAAACTTAAATTGGCCTAAAAATATGTTTTTGTTTTAATTAAGGTCCGAATATATCATTACATAATTAGGGAATCATGACAATCCTTGGGGAGCCCCTGCCTCATATCCCTTCTATCATGTACTGATTAAAAAAACACATTCCTGGAGTTTAATCGATGCCTATTTTATTACTCCATTCCATGTCTTTAGCCTTTGAGCCAGATATCACATAAAGCCCATCACCTTAAGATGTCAGTACTTTATCTGTACAAAGATGCTCAAGAAGAGAAAGGACAGGAGGCCTTTTCTGCAACTTCTTTTGTTACTACAAAGATGGTGACCACATTGCAAGCCACTGACTGAGCTGCAGATGGTTAGCAGTAGCCAATTTTTTTTTTAATCTACTCAGTTTGCAACTACTGGGGTTTAATTTGATGGTGCTTATGTAATAAATGACTGACCAAAATAAAAAGTAATGAAAAGTACTTTGGGAAAAGTAATGAAAATGTTAAAAGTCACTGTATGTGTCTTAAAAAAAAGAAATCCACATGAGAATTTAAAAAATGTGCATAATAGGATTAAGTTGAAACAATTGTGGGCTAAAATGTTATAATTAATATTTTTGTAATATAGGGGTGACCACATAGGGTTGTAATACCTTTAGCTTTTTGCTCATTCTTGAATTGGTAAGAGTTCTCAAACCTTTATACACATGGCACTAATTCTAACCTCTGCAAGAATCAAAGACATAGTTAGTCAAAATACATGGTGTTGCTTTGTTGCAGTCTACCCCACTACCAATTAGGTGGTAACAAATGCTGGGGTAACAAGTTGCATCAATTAGATAAAACAGAGGCCATATGTGTATGGTTTACTAGAACAAAAGGCCTTAAAGGTATGTATGCTTAATGAACACACTATTGTAATGTACCTGTGTATGTGCAGGTCTATCATAGAACATGTGTGTGTGCGTAATTGTGTGTGTGTGTGTGTGTGTGTGTGTGTGTGTGTGTGTGTGTGTTTTTTCATAATCCCCAGTTTCTTTTGTTTTGAATTGCAACATGGCTCTGTACAAACAACACACATGGTCTCAGAGTCCTCAACACTAGCTTTCAAAATTTTCATTGAATTTCTTGGTTTCAAGGAAAGTAGCACAATCCCGTTTCTTTTCCAAAGTTGTCTTTTGGTTTCATGTGTTTTGCACATTTTTTAGGGAAAATGCATCATTTTCCCTAAACATATTCAGGCTTAATTTCTTGGCATTAATAAATAAATGAAACAAGAACTTTTTGTTTGGTACATTAGGAAAATTTGGTACATTTTTAGTTGGGGTAGTGGTGGCACAATCAGTTAAGGCTATGGGTTACTGGGTGACTGATTGCCAGCCCAGGTCGATACATCAATACTGTGCTCTGACCCCAGCTTACTAACAGGGATATGTGAAAAAAAAAAATCCAGTGAGCTCCAAATCCACATTGAGCAGTGGTGGCTCAGTGTGTTAAGGCTCTGAGTTAATGATCAGAAGGTCGGCGATCAAGTCCCAGCTTCACCAGGTTGCAACCGTTACTCCCTTGACCATGGCTCTTAACCCTGTCTGCTCCAGAGGCTCAGTATAATGGCTGAGCCTGAGCTCTGACCCCAGCCTACAAACAAGAAGCTGGGATATGCCAAGAATTAAAA
Organism: Clarias platycephalus; assembly: GCA_030068275.1. Classification (NCBI taxonomy): domain Eukaryota; kingdom Metazoa; phylum Chordata; class Actinopteri; order Siluriformes; family Clariidae; genus Clarias; species Clarias platycephalus. The sequence continues at coordinate 17,244,320 of JAQQZT010000005.1, forward strand.
AAAAAATCAGTGTGCAGTAATGTATAATAAAAAAACTTAAACTTAACTTAAAGTTAAATATGTTTGTTCACATGGGAGACAGCAAGCTTGTTAGCTAAATGAGATGTCTTAATTAAGCAACTTCGCTAGATGATAAACTCGCTTACATTATGGCAAATTTTAGCTACATCACAAACATAAATGCTGTCTTAAACACTTAAGAATTTTAAGCAGTTTCCATATGATAATTCATTTTCCCAAGTCAGATACATTTTATTTTTAGTCTTAGTTACTGTCTTTATTTATTTATTTATTTTTCATTTTTTTTCAATTACCTAAGATGCAGCCATGTGTCTGAAAATTCTGAAACATCTATGTGGGTGCATAATGGGCATTATGATTTTGTTATAGTTTCATTTAATTACTTATTATCTTTGTTAAGAAAGCTCACTACAATATAGACCTTTCATATGGCACGATGTCAGATCCCTATGTCAATATTACAATAATAAGATAGTAACCATGCACCTAAAAACTGCATAATTTGAAATGGTATTGTAGTTGGTCATTCTTCTCGGACCTATCAAGAAGGTGTTTCCACTATAATAATATTTTGTTGTATGGGGTGAGCTGGATGGTTGTTGAGAGTCCCAGCCTTATTTTTTGTCACAGTCCTGCCCTGTCCATCAAAACCCCTGGCACAGGACTAGAATCATTGCAACACTGACTGCAAGGGATACTGGAATATGTCACAATGGCATACGTGCGTCACATTTAATCTTTTCTTCTTGCGCATGTTGTCTACAACGGAATTGGTGTATATGAGTTCAACCATAAAACAAAGCAGAAGTAGGATCCTAACAGGTTTGATATATCTACAACAAGACCTTGCAGAATAGTAGCTTTCCTCTAGATGGCGCCGTAGGCCCTCTATTCAAATAATACACTCCCTGGCTCAAACAAGGTCGCCATTTCATAAGGGTCAATTCATTTGGGCTGCATCAAGGAAACGAAAAGAATAAGGGGATTTGAAATGACTGGAACTGAATTAAGAATTATTAAAAGCATTAGCAAAATCTGGAAAGATAATGATGTAAATAACTGTACAAGAATCGGGAAAAGGTCATGTGGTCTGATGACTTCAGATTGACCCTATTTCAGAGCGATGGCTGCGTCAGGGTAAGAATGAAAGCACCTAATGCATGTTTCCCACTGTATATATAATTATGTGAGAAATTATAATTAAATCAATGGATCATTTTATTTTAGTTCAGAAAATCAGGGAAACGCGACCAACAGTTTACGAGTCAGACATTTTGTAATGTTTAAAAAAAAATGGACCGTTTAATGGCCTGTTATAGCCTACTGATTTTAATATATACGCTCTAATAGTTCTTAAATGTTTTAATATTAAAAAATAATAATAATAAAACGTATTGATAATAATGTTCACGTGTTTTCAGAAACAAGTCGATGAAAATTCGATGCATATTCGATGAAAATTCGATGCATTGCAATAGTGTACTACCAGCGGCAGATGGAGCTGCATCTCCATAAAAGTAGTCTGGCTTAGCCTATTTTCAACACGTTTTTTTACTTCGCGGGATTCTGATCGTGGCAAGGCAATTTACACAGTTATAAAAATGTTTTTAACAGTTTCAACAAACCAAAACAGATTCCCACTGTTGCAGTACATTTTCCTTTATTGTGTAAAAATTATGCATGCTTTCCTTCTGTAAACGGATTTCTTTCGTTTTCTTTTCTTTTTTTTTTTTAATACAACAGAACTGAACTGGCCATGACGAGTCACAATCAAAACACCACGATATGTAAGGGAAAGCAACTCCATTGTTCCTTACTCATTTTGAAACAGAGGTATATTGTAGTGGAATGTAATCTTTAAGACTAATGAAGTCCATGTGGTGGGACTGAAGCTGTCAGTGTGATCGATGCTTAAAAGAGTCGTAAATATTGTTGCTTTTGTGCGTCTGAAGCGAAAGAGCGGTGCTGGCCCTGCAAACAGCCGTACACACGTCGTTAACCTGCTGTCCTGCTCATTACGGCTGGATTTAAGTTACAGGAGCAGTCAACCTTTGAGAGGTGTTAACCTGCAAAGCCGTTTAATGGTGTCAATCCTGTTTAGAAGATAAAGGTTACACTCATCAGTCATCCAATGATACTTTAAAATGTTACTGCAAGACCCTTGTCAAATTGGTTGCCTTAACTTTTCGACAGTTCAGATAAGTAGGAAAATGTAATGTTGAACCTAACGTTATGTTCGATATTTTATAGTTTGGTAGTAGGGGTACTATAATATAATATTATATATAAAACGTAATATTATTTATAAGAAATAAATAATAAAAATAACAACAACTTTAAATTTGCACAATTTAAAGAGTTATTAAAGAGATATTTAAAGATTTGTTGGATGATTATAGGTTCTGTTTGGTGCCCATTCTTGTACACTTTGTGTACAAGAATGGGCACCAAAAGAAAGGTGCTCTTTTCTCCAGGCTTATGTACAGTTCTACATAGATTATGTGAGGATTCTTCCAAAAGGAACACCGACCAGTTCTTAAACGTTATAAATTGTAAGAGTGAAACTATAGCATGTATTTTTTTTTTCACTAAATCCACAGCCTGTAAATAGATTTTCTTCTTTGCGCAATGAGCAACCAAAACTTTGATTTTGTTCTTTAGAATGTGTTTTAAGAGAGCAAAGGCCCTCGGTGTGGTGTAGGTTATTTCCATGAAAAGCCTGTAGTAAAATTCAGAGGGAGGCTTGTTATTGCAATGCTTTCACTGACTCTCTGAGGACAGGTTTGTCACACGTTTTATCTTTTTTATTTTTTTTGAGGGAACAGTGTTAATTATATTAACCGTTCATAGTTAGACAATGACTTGCTTTTTATTTTTAAAAAAATCTAAAATTAAATAAGATCTTGGCGAAACATTAACAAACACGTGGCCAAAATTAAACAGAAAAAATGGACAACCACTAGGAGCAGTTATTATGGTGATGTTAATAAAAAACCTGGAAAAAATCTATTACAGCACCGCCTGCACAGACCGGCAATATTAAACCATTTCATAGACTAGGTTATGCCATTGTGTGTAATAACGACATTTTCGACACAAAATATTTATAATAAAATATACACTTCAGTATGTTAAATAGGCCTACATAAAATTGACTGTATCAGCTGTAACAATCGACTTTTTCCAGTAGACCTATATACTGGTAACGTAAATAAAATGTATATTGCACGTACAAAATTATAAGATTGGTTTATCAAAACGAGTAATTAAATAGCTAATTAAATAAATAACTTTCATCAACTGTATTGTGCATTTTTATTTGTATTGCCATCTGACACAAATTCTGTATATTTAACAAAACTTCAGGTTAAAGAGTCATATATTTAGTAGTGATATATTCAGCAGTATACGGTTTTAAAATACGTCTCTGTTAAACTTAAACAATAAATAGGTAACTAGTCAATGTAAGCAGATGTTATATAGCTAGCAAATGCCCTATAAATAATGAAATTATTTATAAACAGAAGAGATACTGAGCTTTTAAAAAGCATACGTTTGTACACACACACACACACACACACACACAACCCCAGCAAATAGACAATCAAAAGCATATATATATATATATATATATATATATATATTTATTTATTTATTTTTTTTTTTAAGAAACAGGTTGAGATCATTGACTGCTTGCTCACTCGCAAAGGTAAAAAAAAGAAAAAAGAAAAAAGACTTGCTTATAAAACAGAGCTGCTGGAAAGACAAAATCATTTTCAGTTGCTCTTGCGTGTTATTGCATCCTGTAAGACAAACTACTGTTTGATAGGAATATAGCCTATGGTGTAATTGGTCACAGGCAATGCCAAAATGCTATATGTGCTTGATGTCAACTAGTAGCCCATTGATTTTGTTTGTTTTGTTTCCTTACTTTTCAAGTTACTTTTACTTTTTTACTTACTGTTCACCTATACTATAGGAGACCCGGATTCAGATTCAACCAAGCTCTAAATCCATTCTTCACGTGTATTAAGATAAACGACTAACCTTTCAAAATAGTGTGCCCGCATTGTAAAGAAAATGTCAAGCGATTTCTTGATTATCGGACCCCCACCCCCGCTTATTATTTTGTACAACAAAAGAAAATAATATGAACAGTGTTAATTCATCCCTGATTGCTCTAAGAAAACTGCGCAAGCGTTAATGCAGGTGCTAATTCAACACTGAACATTTTCCTGCGACCGAACAAGTTTTTGGTACACTCTTATATTAAATGCAATAGCTATATTAAAGGCAGTTATGTGCTTTCTGTCTCAGATCCCGCCATACCCCCTGCGTTACAACTGCAAGCTGTATTGAATCTGCCTACACAGAAAACCCAGACAAATGCAGTGGACCAATGCATTCCTAGACAAGAGAAATACACAATTTAGTGTATATTGTTACTATTACCCATGACAAAAATTTTAGTTATTGTTATATTGACTCCTCATATCTCCTTACAAACTTTACAGACACTGCTCTGATTGATGACTCGAGCATCCTTTGCAAGTATAAATTATATTGTTTCTGTATTTGTGCCCGCTTCCAGAATAAACGCCAAAAACTTAAATCCCAGCTTCGTGAAATCCCAGTTCTTGTCGCTTTTTCTATACACGAATAACATCGCCATGTGCTCAAGACATTCCATACAATTGAAAGACAACTGACTTCTTAATTTTATGTTTTGTTAGCCATTCTCCAAGCTTGCTCAGTGACGTAAACCACCTTAATGCGCAAAGTCATTACCATCAGAGCATGAGATGAATTCAAGATGAAGGATCGAGGAGGGAACAGCCATCAAAGCGCGCATGGTGCATCAACATAAACTGACATTTCCCTTACGAGCTGTATTAGCAAGGAATCTACATTCAATAATATCTACTATCATACAGTCATGAACGTAAGGACTATTTCCTGCTTAATCCATACGGTTGACGGTACGTCGCTAAATAACGATTATTACAGTGTCGACATTGACTAAATGTTCTTTAAAGGACACATGTTACTATCTATTTAAAAATAAAACATTTGTGCATTTTGGAATTTCCACAAACAAACAAATAAATACCTTATAGGTTTCGGTTACTACCTCCATTCTCTGTGATCTTAAGGCTGGGAAAAACGCGAAGTTATGTAGTAATAGAATTTCTCTTATTTATTGGGTCGCTAGCGCAAAAATCAGTGCTGTCAATGTGAATTCTAATGGTCTTGCCCAGACAGATTCTTAGCACAAATAGCTGAATTAGCTGTTAATTAAAGCGTTGTATGTTGCTGAGATGGAAAGATTGATCACACTGTTTATGAAAAAAAAATGTTCCGACCCACTAAAATTACAATATATCAATTGCAACAGAGAATTCGATAGGCTCAAACCTATAGTTCCAATAAATCATTGCCGTACAGAATACATGGTGTTTTGTTATAAACTAAATCCATTCAATGTTACTTGAATAGGATATATTATACTAAACGAATAAGGAAGCATTGTAGAGGTCAAGCGTAGCAAGAAGAGACCATATTATTAGCTAAATTGTTATTCTTATGTTTTAATTTATTATTGCTGGCCAGCGACAGTTATTCATTGTTTAAAGGTGAAAAATCATATAATTCCTTCAACCGCAACCTGACAATTTAGTCTTTGTAATCTGGCCACTGCTATAGGCTCGAGTTGTTAACGTGTAAACTGGGCCGCCGCGCTTTGTAAACTCGCCTCCACGCCGCATCAAATCACTTTCCTGTTCACAGCAACACAGACGTGTAACGCTATCTCACTATATTTAGAACAAAACTCATTCCGAGAACGTAATTATTCACAAAATTACTCTTGACATTTGTGTGTCTGGTAGCATCTGATGTCTCATTTTTTTCTGAGCTTCCTCATTTTTGTGCTCAATCGGACACAATGAAGAGGAACTGATGTTCTGAGTTCTGAATACACTGGTGTTGGTAGTGATGATCAAACTTACAGCGAGTATAAACTGAGGTCGAAGTTACTGGTAAATGGTAACCTATCTGATGATGTATTGATATCATGAGCGCTGAATTTGTTTGCTGATGTGGTTCTGTATTACCTGTAAGTAGATAAGTTCTAAGGTATATCAAGTTATTTAAATAATTCGTTTACAGGCTCTTCCACAAATAATTTATATTCACACACACACACACACACACACACACACACACACACACACACACACACACACACAAAAAATATATATATATATATA
>JAQQZT010000005.1:17250709-17280491 GCA_030068275.1 Clarias platycephalus
ATAACCAGAAAACACACACACACACACACACACACACACACACACACACACACACACACATATATATATATAAAATTTTATTATTTATACAATGATAATAATAACAATAATAGTAATAATAATTAAAGTCTATGATATTTGTGCTTTTTGTTTTTTACAAATAATACATAAAACAGCTTGTTTTAAAATGAAAGCTTACTGCAAAGCCTTAAAATGGAGAAACAGCCGACTTCTCTGCGCTTCACTACCAGTGGCTGACATTTTATTATGCTTTAACTATGCATTCAGATTAATCTAACACAAATGTTTAAAAGGTAATATTTTTCAGAAGCTCTTCTGGTGCCTAAAATCGTTTAAATTATTATCTTGTGTCTCTCAGGTATATTTAAATTTTGAGATATGTTATCCTTGTATTATCTCAAAAGTTATCTTTAAACGAGCGTGTGGGGCAGGTCAAATCTTTCTATTCAGCATACTGCTATTTCATGCATTTTAGAAGAGCAAAATGAAATGTGAATATTAGCCGGCCTAGAAGAACACACAACATATTATATGTTTCCCATTAAAAGTTTTAAAAGAGAAACATTTCCAACAATTTTGAGAGCACATCATGTGATGGTTATTACTACATTCATTTAGAGCACGAAAACAGATGATTAGAGAGAGAAAAAAAGATAAATAAATGTAAAATGTAAATGTTACAAATAAATGTTAAAAATAAAATGTTAAGGTGTACCTGTCTGTGCCCACTACAGAGTGTAAAGTGACCCGTGGAGCAGAAAAAGGCATGCTCAGACGGGAAAGGACAAATCAAACAGCGATAGAAGCCCGTGAAAATGTTCCCTTGGGTAAACAGGAAACAGTGATACAAATGACCCTTGAGCATCTTAGGCTCCCTATGCAAAGACTTTTAGACTGTTCAAATAGACCGAAATGCAAGGGAACAATAGCCTCCTACACCTGACACCAGGGCCACAGAAAGAACTCTACAATGCTCCATGATCTGTCCGCAAGAAAAACAGTGGCACTGATTAAAACAGGAAACAAAAAATTAAATACAACAAACAAACAAACAAGCAACCAAAAACACTGCATTTGCGCTATATCAACGAACAGCCTTGTATCGAAACTGTTAGATTACAGAAATATGATTTAACATTTTAATAGCCTAATAATAAAATATAAATTACAATAAAAATGTTTATTTACATGTTTATTTCATGTCCAAAAAAGTTAATGTGAAAATATGTAGCTTCAGATAAGTATTTTTTATTTATTTATACCATATAGAATATGGACAGATTGCAGTTGGTGTTCAGTGGTTTTATAATGCTGCTTTATTAAGTTACACTTCGATTAATTTTAGTGCAATTCTTTTATGAATCTGATGAACGTAAGTCCTATAGATAAATGTCTAATTTCTCGTTGTTGTTGTTTCAAATTAACATGTATGTTCTTGTGTGTATATCTGTCTAGTTTATTTCATATTTGTATGTCTCTCTAATTTACGTCATATTTAAACTTGCTTATGAGAAAATAATAACTCTTACAATAAATACATTCGAAAAACTGCATTATTTTTTTTTTATTGAAAAGAGGAAACTTACTGCACTGCGCCGGCTTGTCATGTCAAACTTCTTAAGCCAATAGCTGAGCAGTGTAGTGTAAAGACGAGTGGTGATTGGAGGACTTGACTTCGCTTTGGAGAAAAGTTCGGAAGGCCGTCCCATCATAGCCGCGGATTGAAATGTAAGCCTGTCCTCCTTGCCATCAGGAAACACAACGCGAATTTGCCTCCCTCGCAACTAATCGCTATAGCTTCTGCGTCAGCCTATCGATTTTCCCTGCTTCAGCTGCAGGCCTATAGAGACATAAACTGGAACCGGAGCTGCTCAGAATACATCACTGTTGGGGTTTCTGTTTATCATCGGAGGCGTACACGCAATGGGTAAGAACAAGAGCGTGTCTTTTTTTCCTCCTCAGTACAGAGCGTTTGTAAACAATTAACTCAAGAATAATGTCATGAGATGAAGACTTTGGATAATTTAACATGATTCATTTTCACAGTACCCTTAAAATGGCGTTTTTTTTCCGTTGAGGTATTCACACGCTGTTCTTACAAGGGCGGTACCAGTACCGTATGTGCAATGCGTATGATTCGGGCAAGCATATCACTTTGACAATTATAAACAGTAAAGTGTTGAAATGCATTACAGAATGTGTCAAGGACACGCGTTAGTAAACACACTCCCGCATCAGACCCTGCGAGACTGTCGGCTGTGATGTGATGTAAAACAAAGGTGGAGACGGGACTGCTCTTTACCTTAAACAAATCGTGGTTAGATTGGAAATTCAAGGCCTCTGTTTAAAGCTTGATGACACCTTAGGTTTAACCATTTGTTTTTCGCATCGCACACCTAATAATGTCCAGCGTTTAATGCATTCTGTAAGCACGTAAACACATAACACTTTTTGGTTCCTTTTCTCACCAGAACCAGCGTTTGGGGAGGTGAACCAGCTCGGCGGTGTGTTTGTAAACGGAAGACCGCTACCCAACGCCATCCGCCTCAGGATTGTAGAGTTGGCACAGTTGGGAATCAGGCCGTGTGATATCAGCAGGCAGCTGCGGGTTTCTCATGGCTGTGTGAGCAAGATTCTAGCCCGCTACAATGAGACAGGCTCCATTCTGCCCGGCGCTATCGGCGGCAGCAAGCCACGAGTCACCACCCCTACCGTAGTCAAGCACATTAGGACTTACAAACAACGGGACCCAGGCATTTTCGCCTGGGAAATTCGGGACAGACTGCTAGCCGACGGCGTGTGTGACAAATTCAATCTACCTTCTGTCAGCTCGATTAGCCGGATCCTGCGCAACAAGATCGGGAATCTGTCGCAGCAAAGCCAGTATGAGCCGAGCAAGCAAACTTCTCACCCTCAGCCGCAGCCCACGCTGCCCTATAACCACTTATACTCTTACCCAACTCCGATCGCAGCCACAGGGACTAAAGTACCAACTCCCCCTGGCATGGCCGCTCTTCCGGGACATATGGCTATGCACAGAATATGGCCCTCTTCTCACTCTGTCACAGACATACTTGGCATTCGATCAATAACGGAGCAGCAAAGTAAGCATTCTCTCAGTTTTTGGTAATGGAAACTACTTTTTATTGCCTCAGTTAACTTAATGTGCGTGTGAGTGTGTGTTTGTGTGAGTGTGAGTGTGTGTGTATATACGGTAATTTGGTTAGAAGACTGAAGATTATAAAACTTACAAACTATAGCCTTCTGTGTCTTAACAGCACTATAACACTTGTTTAAATAAAATACCACATTAAGAGAGAGTAGAAAAGAGGAAACATTGAGATAAGGCAATTCACAGAGAAAAATGGTCTTGTGATCATTTTCAGATATTTCTCTACGTGAAGTCGTAAAGAAAATTTTCTATTTATTTTAATTCATATGGCTACTATAAAACAAATGACCGCAGGAATATTATAAGCGGATAAGCGACGAGTCAAGTGACTGTGAGAAAAGCAGAAATCAAATGTGGTGTTTAAAATTTACATAATTAAAAAAGTGACACTACACTGCCTGTTTGAGATTTTTTTTTTACATGTATTGAGGTAAAACTGCAAGATGAGCATAAGGTCTTTCCCTGATTTTAAAAGTAGCCTATATTACACAAATGACACATACCTATGCTAGCTACAAATATATGGTTTATTACAAATGATATACATTTAAAAATCTGTTATTTTTTAAGTAATGCCACAACGTTTGTGCTTCTATCCATAACAGTTATGAGATATGATTGCACATAATCAGAGAAGGATTTTATGCTCATCCTGTATATTTATATGTCACAGCACATTACAGTCACCTCACTGTGCTTCAACTTAATAATGATAATTAATATGAAAAAGTGGCCTCTCCGGTAAAACTTGAGGAAAAATCAAACCGCTTTGAATCCTGCGAGGTTTTTTTTTTTTTCAAATCGATTATTTAGCTCAGGAGAGAAGAGGTATATGAAATACAGCTACTGTCTCGGCTCCCTTGTGATTATAGAAGAAGGTCTATCTTCCCAAAGACCTTAACCCAGGTAGCTCACATTTAATCAATCTAATCAGCACAACTCTTTTCAAAGGCGACGCTTATATTCGTACCGAACAAGAAATACCAGCGAGGAATGTGTTCTCAAAGGCAGACTTTATAAACAATTTATGCGTTTCTAAATGATTCGCAGATGTTTGCGGCAGGTTCTGAAAGCTGAAGTAAAGTATATTATACACTATGCGGAGGAAGACATTTTAGTACTAAGACAACTGCGTCACAACACAGTCCGTTTATTAATAAATGTAAAAACAAATCATTCATGTGATCTAGATATTTAAGTAGATATATACGTTTTTTGTTGGAATACAGACTCATAGGCCTACACCGCCAAAACACACATACATAGACAAACACATACACACACACTGCAGAATTCTCACTTAAGAATTAACACCTACGGCGTTGAATTAACACCCACAGCGTTCATTTCTGTGTGTCCAGCTGGAATTATATAAACACTCCAGGTGTTAATGAAACATTTTTTCTTTCTTAAATGACCTAAAATAATAAGAATATACTGATCTCGCGTTGGGGAAAACAACTAAACCAGTCTTACTATACTCCCCCTCCCGTTCTCGTGTTACAGTCCTGGTGGCCTTCCTTTTCCAATTTCAACCTTTAGAAAGCATGTATAATATAATATCCATCACGGACAAAACTAAAGTGGTTAGAGTAAATCTAATTTGGCCTCACAGGAAGACGCTCAGTGAATGTTCCTGGTCATTACAACTAAAGAAGTGACATACTTCCAGTGTGCTGCAAGCGAAGTTTGACCAGCGCACCACACACACACACACACACACACACACACACGGTCACACAGATTTTATAAAACGGTGCTGTGCTCAGCGCAGAAAAAGTAAAGTTCCATAACGTTACATCTATAAGAGCAACGGCTTTTCCTCTAAGCCCAACGCCCGGATGAACAGGACTGAGACAGAGGGACTGGAAGCCTGTAGGCTGGAGCTGGAACTGTTCGACTGGAACCCGTGCACGTGTGCCTCCTGTCATTGCCATCTTCCTTGTCTGTGTTTTGCCCCCCTCAGTTAGTGACAGTGCGTCCTTTCCCAGCGCCAAACTAGGAGAATGGAGCGCAATAAGCAGGAGTAATTTCTCGTCAGCGAGCTCTCCACTAGTCAATGGCGTGGATAAGCCTCACTTAAAAGCTGACGCGAAATTCTTTCAGGTAAAAAAAAATAAAAAAGTAACATCCTAATACATCCTCATTTAAAATGAAAAGAATAAAGAATAAAAAATGCGGTTGTTAATTTTTTTTAGCAGCACTCACAACTACAGATGTGTGTGCGTGTGTGTGTGTGTCTGTGTGTGTGTGTGTGGTACGTGTAGTTGTTTAGTGCGTCTCCTCTATGACCTAGACTTATCTTTGGACATCTTGTATCATCTGAGACACACAAATACTATGCTTTAGAATTTAATTTTTATTTTTATTTTTATTATAACAACAACAACAACAACAACAACAACAACAATAATAATAATAATAATAATTATTATTATTATTATTTCTTCCATCCACATAACAAATTAAAAATACATCTGCCACTAAATAAAATGACCATAGTTTGATTACCTTTAATCATAATCCTTTCGCTCTGTATGTACGAAACGCCCTAAATGTATTTTAACACCGTTTATGCTTTTGACTGTGTATGACGTGTGTGCTTTTGTTTAAACATATTCAAGTCCATCGTAAAATATTAAATAACCCTGTTAGTTATTTACTAATGCACTATTTCGAATGACTTACTAAATCTATTAATAAAAAAACAGTCTATTAGACTGTTTAAAATATGTCTAAATAGAATGATAAATTAGCAACTGTACACGAAATTACAACATGCGTAATTTCTTTTTGAAGAACCTTTAATATTTACTTTTAAATGTTATTAATAACTTTTAAATATTTCTATGGGGAAAGCTATTTGTCATTACTGATTTTAAAATACAGTTTAGATTAAACAAACAGTGACGTTGGCAATATTCATATATTATCTTAAATGTTACTCATTTGTCTGATTTTAAATATTGCGTGAATACTATATGCGAAGAAGACATTTCGCTGTGCTGTAAAAAGTACATGTGACAAATAATTGAATATTCTTCTTCTTCTTCAGTATAAAATAACTAATTAAAGTCCTGAAGGCCAAGCACTCTAATGCCAACTGAAAGGGATTGGTTATTTATTTATGTAAAGCGGTTTATAACAGTTTTTTCGTCTTTTGGGATGCACTAACAGAGAGAGAGAAAGAGAGAGAGAGAGAGAGAGAGAGAGAGGAAGAAGGCACATTTTTCAAACAGAGTTTAAAACTCTTTTTGGCTTTTTTTATTGTCTGAACGTGTATCATTTATTATGCTCATACCTATAGTAGTTTGTCGTAATAAAAGCTAATCTTTCCGAGCAGATTTGTGCAGTCTTTAGTAATATTTAGACATTTATTGAATCCAAGTCCATGTGGTTAACCTTTTTTCGCTCTGACTAACATCGCACTGTCAGTGCCGCGAGAAGCGTGCGTATTTGAGGATCGTTTGAGTTGCGCAGCTGCGCACTTTTACCTCTTTGTCAAACACGTCCGTATTTAGCTGTATGGAAAAAACAATACGCTACCATTAGTAATTCAACACAAGGATCGTAGCCTGTTATTCTAAAAGACAGCTTTTTAAGAGTATGGCATTATGCGGCTTTGCACAGCATAATAATAATAACAACAACAACAATAATAATAATAATAATAATAATAATAAAAGAATAACAACAACAACAACAACAACAATAATAATAATAGAGCTGGATAAGACAAGCGGAATTGATGATGAGGTAGAGGCACTGGAGCGCCATGAAGCAATTGATTAATCGATTATTACAGGAGATTAGAGGTTTATGTCTCGTGGATTACGACGGAATAAATCTTTATTACCGGTGCATGAGCGCTGCCTAGACTGTCAGGCTATTATGACTCTTCAGAAAAACCGACTTCAAAGACAACTTCTCAGCTGTCTATAGAGCTATGCTATGGAACATTAAAACCGTGTTTAGTCCCATATTTGGGTATGTCTTTGACAATAAATGACCAGATACCACTAAAACTTGGATTACATAACAGACCAGAGCAGAAGCCAAAGGTTCCAGAGTGTGACAAGAAAGCAAGAAAGAAAACCATTTTTTAGGAAAGAAAGCAAGCTAATTGCTAAATTGTACTAAGTTGTGCTAAGTCCGAATGATGATGATAACGATATAATAATAATGTAATAATAAATTATAATAATATAGATAGATAGATAGATGGATAGATAGATGGATAGATAGATAACTATTAAAGGAAATTATACTGAAAAGTGTTTCCGAGACAAACAGTAGTATGTTATTAATGAAACATCACAGGTAATATATGTAAATGCATGTATTTGTTTTTTACACATTGCTCTTGACCTCTATAACGTTTAGTTCCTAAAAAGCATCGTAAAGTTCAGATGATTTTAACTGATAAAGTGATTGCTGTCTTTGTGATGCTCGCTCTGCCAAGTTATGCAGAGAAAAAAGGGTGGAAAAAAATGATTTCATCCTTCAGAACAACAACAACAACAATAATAATAATAAAAAAAAAAGTAATAATAGTATATGCCTTGCCAAATTCCATCAATTATTTGTGCCTTTATAAATTCAGACGCAGTACTGACGTCCAGGTGAATCCAACAGACAAGGTCTTGTGAACTTGTGTATCGGCTCCTTATGTTTTATTTCTTCTTCCACAATTTTAGTAGCTGTGGTTATCACCTGAGAAAAGACAAGCCAGGTTATTTAAAACCCATTGATAATTTTGCTCATAATTTTTTATATGCTTGTGGGCTTATATACCAAGCCTATATGCTTGTTATAATGCCTGTAGGCATTTGTAGTAAGCCAATACGTATGGCTCATATTAATTTCATGATTACAGTAAGGCATAGAAAATCCCTAGACACTTCTCTGAGAAACGTGAGTGAGGAAATGGTTGACATGAAATGCAAGTCTAAATCAGTGAACAGCCAATCTAACACAAAAAAGCATCAGAATAGCTCTACTCTATTTCATTTTGGTTTCTGTTTAATTGGTGTGGTTTCCTTACATGCAGCAAAGGTGAATTTTAACTTGGGCTTAACAAGCAATTCAGGTGTGAGTTAAATGTTTTGAAATTCTTTCATGAATCATTGCTCACCCAAGTGTCCTTTCTTTGAACATTTGGTATTCAAAAAGTGAAAAACAATTGGTGAGAACTTATGGGTATATCATGAGCAAGTCCAGGGGAGAAAATATTTGTAATCAGTGGAGAAGTTAAATTAAATAACCCATACTTTTGAATGTTTTGAAAAACCTTTTTTGCCAAACGTTGTTTGTATACGTCCTAAATAGTTATGTCCTAAATTATCGGTTTTCCACAGAAAATCTTATACTTTTTATTATTCTGTATCCATCTTTCTGATTAAATCCATCTTTATTATTTTGAACATTCTTTCTCATTTTTATGGGGATTATGATAGAATATTTCTTGCTGGTTGTCCATTTATTCTCACTTATGCTTCACCCTGACTCTCTGTCCCTTATAGATGCCGAATGGATTGCCCACAGTGAACAACTATGTCACAGCTCCCAGCATCCATCCCTACCATCCTCCCACCCAAGTGTCGCCTTACATGGGGTACAGCGGCACCACGTCGGCCTATGTGACCGGCCCCACATGGCAGCCACCCAGTGGCAGTGCTCTCTCTCCCCGCAGCTGTGACATCACTGCCCCGTTGGCTTTCAAGAGTATGGCAGCCTCCCGGGACTCCATGCACCCTGTCACTGCCTCTGCTATCTGATTTAAAGCAGGAGGACAGCATATGTGGGAAAGGACTTCCAGAAAAGCCAATGCTGGATGGACTTATGTCACCTCTCTGATATATATTTATGAATGACTTGCCTGAGGAGTCCAGCTCTTCGCTGGCCTAATCCCTATAAACTCCATGTTTGCTAGAGAGAGAGAGAGAAAGTCAATGGTAGTTCTGTCTGTCCATGGTGCAGAGGAGTGTGTCCTCATTGTCCACGTTGCAGATCAGAGCACAGTGAACCTCATCAAAAGGATTTATTGCTAACTCAACTTCAGTGATGTTCTTTCTGTGAATATATATACTGAATAAGCATTATGTAAAAGAACCGGTCAGTCTGCATTTAAGTGTTTCAGGGTGTTATAACTAACTAAAGTTGAAATGTTTTGCTTTTGTTATTGTCACAATTTGATAAAAATACCATTTTTAGGATACCAATTTCACTTCTCTTCTAATGTATGCCAGAACTCTTGGGAGAAGTTATTACATTTATTTATTAATCTGTAAGGTACGTTGAATGCTGTGCAATTATTACACATCAATGCAAGCGGAGCCAGTGTGAGAGAGAGAGTGATGCACATTCTGACACCACCGGCATTCATAAATGCTACGTTAATGACCAGTAAAGCTGCACACTTCCAAACGTTGCACAAT
Source organism: Clarias platycephalus (assembly GCA_030068275.1). NCBI lineage: Eukaryota > Metazoa > Chordata > Actinopteri > Siluriformes > Clariidae > Clarias > Clarias platycephalus. The sequence continues at coordinate 17,260,340 of JAQQZT010000005.1, forward strand.
GAAATTGAATGTATCTTATTAAATGAGACAAATGACAGATCTCAATTTATGGATTATTTGTCCAAGTGTTCCTTGCCATCTACATATTCCATTCCTATTATTATTATTGAATATTCATCAGTATACTATGAAAATACCAAGTATACATATCAAGGTCCATATTTGTGATACTATCAAATTATAAACTCAGTCACATTTTCTTTTAAAGTTTAAAATGAATAGTTTATCAATAAGTAAATTAAGGTACAAAACAGTAAGCATTCACATGAGTTTGATGCGGATAAGATGATTTTATAGGTCAGGACAAGTGTACTGACATCACGTTTGTTTTAAAGGGCCAATTGTTTCGGTGTCATTGTTGCTCTGCTTGATTTGTTCCAGATTTTGGCAGCTTCCTTGAGTTAGTCCCCAAGTTCAAAGTTTTAAGAAATCATAGATCATCACTATAAAAATTTAAAGTAGGAATTAAATGATTTCTTTATTTTTTTAAATCAACTTCAAACAAACTTAACAATATATTTTTCATTAATTCCACAGAGCTCCCACACACATGTATGTATATTCATGTTGTAAACAAAATCACAAATAAGTCAAATAAGGGGGTTTAATTATATTATAGACAGATAATATTGCATACGAATCTATTTGGATATCTAAAAATAAACCAGAGTGCATGATTAAAAGGACATTTTAACATTAGGCCGTAAACACATACTTTTAAAAAGGCATGCACAATTGCTGAAAGCATTTTACTTTATGATGTATAAAGATCAACATTTTTTTATAGGTTTGCCTGTGCCTCATACATGTCCCATGTGCCTGTTTTCCTGAATTAAAATGTAGAAAGCCAACAGCGAAGTTACAACTTACCCACATGTTGCAACAGTCCGCACATGTTGTAGTGTAAACAGCTGACCTAGTGCTGCTGCTGCTGATTTGACTTGGAAAACACTTACACCCTGGCACCGTGGTCACGGACCGTTGCTTCAGAATCGCAGTGACCGTATATGAACCACCAAAAAAGCACCACACGTACAGTGCATTACAGCCGCCACACACATTCTGGTGACGTCATTGTATTCAAACGAGGAGCTTTGAATGCCATTTACGTGTCTCCAGGGTTCAGGGACACGGACGTTGACACTACACCTGCATGGATTTAACATACCGATTGCGACCAGGAATTCTACATACTAACCACATATTTACTTTGTATATGCAACTTTATGTGATCAAGGCTGAATAATATTTATGTTCAGTCTTGTGTTCTGCATTGGTATATTTTTGCTAAGCTAAAATAGATTCAAATTAGAAGAAAAAGAGTCTAACTGAAACGAGCATTAACTCACTTAGGACATGTCTTAATTTTGAAGAAATTGTGAAACATGATATTCTTCCTTTACATACAGCTCACAGGAAATGCATGAGAGAATATGACAGAAGAAACACTTAAACTTTCATGTACCTACCATGCCATTACATGTAACTACACACACACCCACACACACACATCTGTTTAAAATTAATTCATATAGAAAGCAATGTTAAATGTCACATGGTTATCTTTAGCTGACTGTGTGCAATCAGGCTTTAGACAGAAGTGTGGGTATGGTAACATTAAACAGGGTCTAAAACAATACTGGAGAACATGGTGAACGTGCTAGCTTGATTTAATAATGACCATAAGCAGACTGTTTTCCCTGGTGTATTAGAAAAGCATGTTCTAAACACACACAGGTGAGTTTGTGCCTCCTGGTCTGAACAGATCCACTTATGGAAAGCACAGCCCCATTGTTCGTGCTGATTGCATTTCACACTGTTCAGGTTAAGAATGCTAGGAAAAAGCCCAGCAACTATATACAATGCAATCAAGTTAAAGTGTGAGGTGGAGTAAAAAGGATGCGGAGGAAATTTAGTCAGAATGGCTGTTTTTACTTTTTATTTCATTAAGGTTTTTCAAACCATATTTTATATACAAGTTCTGCTGTTATTTTATATATACACAGTCAGAAGTTACTTTACATTACTGAAGTAATGCAAGGAATTCTTGAGAATCGAATGGAGGCTAATGATGACGGATGGAATGTTCTGGAATACAGAGACTTCAATATATGGCTGAAAAACCCTGGTAGTTCATAATGCTGGAGACAAGCTGAGAAGACAAAGTGACGTTACAGCATAGCATTCCATCACATAGCAGAACTGCTGAGTGTCTATGACTTTAAACTTCACTGCTTAGACCTGATATCACATGCCCATAAGAAAAAAAATCTGAAGTCGTAGCTAATGAGCCTTGTGACTTATTGCATTATAGACCTAAAACAAATTACAGCCAGCCAGTGAGACATAAAGATGTAAACTGCAAGATACTGCCCATTGTATTGAATGCTGCCAGCGACAGAAACAAAGAGCTACAGCTCTTGTGTTTTCAAGCAAGACCATCTTAGATGTAGAAACACAAAGCTGGTTGGAAGAATGAGTATAATGGACAGGACTGAACAAGACAGAGAAAGGGGAAGGAAAGAATTTTCAGTAAGGGTAAGATTTGATACCAGACAGATGAGCCGCTACAGATTCTGGGGACTTTTGAAAGCCTAACATATTGGGCCCCCAATCTTGATAAAATCACCCCTTTTCAACTGCCATAGCAATTGAAACTCAGCGGCCCTTAGAATTGTCCCTACACCCTTTAAAGGCACCTTTCCTGTCGCAATCCACACAATTTCTCAGAGATTTGGAACGGCAATGAATATCAGGGACTGGGTCTACAGTACATTTGAGCAGTTGGGTTGAAGAGCCTTGCTTAAGGGCCCAATGGGAGCGACTCAGTATTGGTGTGGCTCAAACACCATAAATATGTCTATTAATGTCCTTTTCAGGCTTGGGTGTCCATAAGCCTATAATCCTTTATGTGTACATAACAGGCGCACAGTGAGTGGGTGTACAGCAAGGTGGTACAGTGCAAAAGAGTTTGTTCATTCATTTGTCAACATATGTGCATTTCATGGCTTTGTTATTTTAACGTGAGCTAAGTTATGCTGCATCAGCCTTCAGGCTAGAGGAGCTGACTGACAATTTGTTCTTAGCTCTAACAGCTGTGATGGCTGACAGGCATCCACAAAGCTTGAGTCACCATGCTTCCCAGAGGAGATCGAAAAGACACCTTAAAAAAATAATAAAAGAATATTTTTTAAATTGACACAAAAATCGATTTGTGTGTAGAAAATTATCAAAGGAAAACATGAAAGAGAAACTAAAGAGCTGACCAAGTGTATGACAATAAAATACATCATAATAGAAATCTGAGGATTTTATTTTAAAGGTCTCCAACAAACATCTTCATTAAAGACTAACTCATAAAGAGGTTCGTTGTGAAATCAAAAACATACATATCACATTTTAGGATTTCTACACAGTTCTCTGGTTCCACTATTACTTCTGCTTCTTTATTGTGTTGATTAAGCACAGCCTTTAAAAAAAATCAGTTCATCCCATTTAATCAGTTTGCAGCTCATCTACGGCAGAGTTTTAAACAAAATTAAAAATCAAAAGCAACTATTCAAGTCCGACATTGACTAGCCATGTTTAGGTATAGAGGTTTAAGTTACAAACATCGTGAATAATTGTAAACTGTATTGTAAAACAATCTTCGATAAAATATTTTTAATTCAATGCTCATATAATTGCTATCATGTTTATCACACATTAAGATCAAATTAAAATTAAATTGCTACACATTTGACTGAATGCTACTTTGAATGGTATTAATGTAAATTGATATCAAATTACAAAGAATCAAGAACAAAATAAACGTGACATACTTTTTTTTTTGCCTTATTCAAATTTCACAAACAACACCTGGATACATATTCACAAAATTGACTTGTAAATACAAACATCTGACTAATCATTAAGTGTTGCAGAGCTCAACATCACCCTCGTTAGTATGGGTGTTGGAGCTTAAAAGGATTCTGTGGTGGTGTTTCTGCAGAAAGAATGTGAGCTTTTCATTAAAAGTGATGAGATTCTGAATCTGATTCCACTTCCTGTGTGTTGTGAATAAAAAAAAAACTGCCATTGCGTGTGTTTAAAGTTCTGTTGTTGTTACAGTACCAGTGCATATTAGATTCCCTTGACATCAACGCAACATTTGCATATTTCTCTCAACATCCATTTGCGCAGAATGAGATATAAATGCATCGTTTTGTAGTTCAGGGCTAAGTTTTGCCAATTATTGATATTAATCAATTTTATACTTTTTTTTAAGAAGACACTGGTATGTTTTGACAGCTGACTGATGCACGTACTTGTGACAAATAGAGTGAAATTTGGCTGCCGTTTGACAGCTCTTATCACCAGTTTGTTTGCAGCCAGCCGGTGACATACTCGTACACTAGCAGCATGACAGCACCTCCTACACACAGAGAACCACATGGCATGATAGTCAATCAACATGACACAAGACATTATAGCTAAATTTATTCTGGAGTATATGCCATTTTAGAATACCTGGTCCAAGTCTCATGATCTTGGGAATGAGACCTTTATATAATGCAAGATATCTATAAAACAAAATTCAGAGACAATGTGTGTAAAACTTGTGCTTTAGAAATCAACACCAAAGGAAATGCAAACACACACACACACACACACACACACACACACACACACACACGCACACGCACACGCACACGCACAGGCACACACACTGAGTCAGCCAAAAAATGTATACACACTTTATGAAAATACAAATAGTACAATGTATATGATAATATATTAATATATAATATACATTAATATATAACATAGCAATACATTTAGTATTAAAGTACATTTAGTAATAAAGTTTATCTTTAATTTAATTTAAGTTTATATATATATGAACACATACATATATACATACACGCAGTATGTATTAAATAATATATAGACAGTTTATATATAAATATAATTTCGTGCACGGGCGGTCCAGGAAATCCTTTAATGGCATGTGGAACGAACATGTGGAAATGGCTTGGAGCAATGTCAGAACTGTATGAGGGATGTGGCAATAAATCACAGCTGAGTTTGTGCAAGTGGTGTTTGTGAATGAGACAAATGTGAGTGTGTATAGTTCTGATGTGTCCCTTCCAAAATTTGGCGAAGAAAATTATGTCAGTTTCCGAGGATCAAGCGTTCCCCTGAATGTTTGAGGGAATGACCACAGTGGGTTCCAAGTCACCTCGTCTGGGATAGTTATTCAAAGCTGTACGGTCATGTTTATTTATGTTTGCACAATATAAATAAATAAATAAATATTTTTATTTACACACATTTTATATATATTTATTTTTATTTACACACAAATATTTCATTTAAGAAAAAATGTGTTCTATCCAGTTTTATAAATCTGTGAGTTGTTACAGTAGAGAACAGTAGTATTAGAATAAAAGGATTATGCAGATGCACTGTGGTGCTTAAGCAGAGGTACAGTCCTAAAATCTAGCCATTTTGTGTACCTGCCTCTAATGTGTTCAAGCTGATCTTTAGCTCGGGGTCACCACTCTCCGTGTCCCAGCCACTGTCCCCTGCCTCTGTTGGCGTTAATAAGGCTTAAGCCACTTCCTCCCTGCCCCGCTGTCTGATTAAACTGACCTGTTAAGCGCCGTGCGCCTCGTTAGGACTTGCTTAACAACGTCTCCCATAGGGACCACTAATTAACTAGGACTGTGTTGTGTTAGAGGTTCGGGCAAAATAGGGTAGAGGGGGTACCCTCTCAGCACCCCAAAGCTCAAACGGCTGCATTTAGTGGCTCAGTCTCAGACACACAGAAAATGACACACACACACACACACACACCCAACCCCACCTTAACCCAGGCAGGCCCCAACTGATCTAATAAGAAGCAGTCTGCCAGTCTCCATGAGTAAAAGAAGTAAAGAAAAAGAAAAAGAAGCAAATCACGACCCTAAAGGCTCATAAAAGCAATGAATTCACTCGCAAGCTTGTCAAGTAAAAGAGACTCTGCATCTACTACAGCAGTGACACTCAGGACCTCAGACAAACAAAATCACATGTATTAATACGTATAAAGAGTTGAGGAGTATTTCAATGTGTATATATTGTAAATGAGTATGCTATAAAAAAATCTAATTAATTAAAGCAATGTAAATTGCATCAGGATTCATGACAATAAAAAGTACAGTAAATATCTAGGGAAAAATATCAATGTTGGTCAGATGAAGCTAGGGGTATTGATACATTAATATTTAGTGTATAAACAAAAGGTACTTTTTGGTGCTTCACTTGTAGTGACACAGTAAAGTCAGAGGTGAAGTTAAAGTACAAAACAAATTAAGGTCAAATGGGAGTATTTTCTTAAAATTTTATCCCAAACCACACTATGATACAAATGTTATAAACAAATAATAATAATTAATTAATTTGGAAAATGGTTTGTAGTGTTTGTCCATCCTGAATATCTAATAATTAAAAAAAAAAAAAAAGTACTGTAGATCTCACCCTTCTTCACGATAAACCAGAGTCATGGTCTGGAAGCAGGTCCTGTACTTTATCTCGCCTGGGACAGGCTGTGGACCCTGGATACGGCTCTTAGCCACATCAAAGGGGATGTTCACACAGGATGAGATGGTTCCTGACAGCAAACCTATAGTAAACTTTCTCATAAACTCCAGGCGAGGATCCTTTCAGAGAAACAAAAAAGAAAAATATGAAAAAGGAGATACTGGGAAGAATCTAAATGAATCTGAAAGTAGAAGAGCTAGATATTTTATAATCCAGAGCACAAAAGATCAGTTTCATTTCAGTAAACGGTTCTGAACATTCATGGCAGGGAATTCTGAAGCAATTGCAGGATTAGTAACATATTGTTTTGGAAAGCTAAACATGATTCCAATGTTTGTGTAGAAAATGAGATTTCAGAGCTGAATTTCAAAAACATAAACCAGGCATATAGAACACAAAACAGCTGGCCACCAAAGTATGCAGTGGTTGTCATTTTATATTTCTGAATTTGACTTAATTATCTTCTTTGAAAAATACAGACCAGCAAATGTGGAGTCAATGAACAGTGGAAAATGTCCCACTGAGGGACATCCCTCATGGCTACAGAAACTAAATTGAAGGAGTGAAGGAGTAGTAAAAAGACAGCGAGTAACAAAGGAAGGAGAACAGGAACGGTGGTGGTGGTGGTGGTGGGTTCATGGATATGACTGCAAAGCTGGCATGAAAGCTCAGATCATTTTATGGTAGCAGGAGGCAGATTAGAGTTTCCTAAGAACAATGTGGCTTTTCTATTGGCTGAGGCGCATCACATGACACAGGGCAAGCTTTGGCGATAGGATTTATAAACAGGGTTCATGCAGGCAGACTGGGCAGGCATATGGGGACAATTTGTGTAATTGGGCTGTGACTCGGCACCAGAGCATTACAGTACCAAAAAAAGGTCAGACCCACGCAGCTCTGACAGCTAATTGGCCAGGATATTTTTACAAATGACAGCAGCCTTGCTGTGTCCGGCCTTTCTCAAAGCAGTGGACACCCCGAGTGACGACCTGAATCAACAGCTAATCTAAAAGTCTGCTGCGGTGTGGAGCACTGTTCTGAAAAGCACTACCCCAGCACTGGACCATACTACTACAGTATACACCCAGCATGCCATTCAGTCCTTCTAACATTCCTCATTTTTATCACACAGGACCATGGTTCTTGTGGGATGCCCCCTACAGCCAAATTCAGTATTAAACCGTAATTGGGTCAGGAGTTTTCACTGCAGCGTTACTGTAAAAATAGCACTCAGTACACATAGTCAGATGGCCATGCTCACTTGTGGCCAGAAACCACCAGAGGAGATGAATCACTAATTAATCTCGATCTGGCTACATGAATCTTAATGTCTATAGAATGACTCAGGCTGAAACCTCAAAGCCCTCAAAGTTCAGCTTTCATCAACAATTTTGCTCGTCTCTTTGGAGTAGTACATATTGGGTTCATCAGCTTTTTAGACAATTGCATTCTGAGTCCAGAGCTACAGGAGGATATAAAAAGCTCTCATAGTGTATAGAGCAACTCTCCAACATTCTTATAGTGTAACCTCTCCAATACTGAAACAATACCACCGATACCACTGTCTGCTTCCAATTAGTTAATTGGAGTTAATCTAATGCTCCAGTATATACATGTGGAGCATATGGCTCCGTTTCAATTTAACAAAATTAACTTTTGTTTGGGAGTAGAACCCTGCCGGATATGTAATGTGAACCGTTGAGGATGTGACAGAGAACAAACATAGAAAGGATTAGTACGGTTGATCTTAGCAGCTCTTTTCCTCTACACCTCTACCTCCAACGTCTCTCTTCCTACACAGCTTATTAGACAGATTTAAAATGTATAAAAATCTACAACGTAAACATCAGTTTGCACCATTATTACAGTTCTTGCTCTATAGGCGTCATTAAAAACAAAGCCACAACTTTGTGCTGTCAGAATTACACCCACCACCCCAAAGGTACATTTTTTTTTTTTACCTGGCTGGCAGGAATGGCATTTTTAACATTGAAGTAGAAGCCAAAGTAGATCATGTTGAAGACTCCATGGCGTCCTAGAGTGGAAGTCAGGCCCTTATTTAGTCCACGCAGTCCAAAGCCATCTGAATTAATGATCATTCGAGCCTGGCCGAATGTGGATGGCTGCTGGAGAGAGAACCGGACACGAGGGCAGAAGATGCTTACAGTTAAAATCTATCCCATAACATTAGATCATCTCAAAACACTATTGCCACTGTTGCCTCTTACCACGTTGAAAGAATCCCTGTTGGCCTGAAGGCTCACTTTTACTACCTCGAATGGATTAACCACCACAGCTTCCGTTAAACCTGAGCCGAGCCCAGCTAGGGAGAGAGCCTGTTACAGATAGAAAAAAGATGCAAGCTGCCAAAAGACTGAAAGAGCTATGAAAGACAGCTTTTGCATCATATCCAAATGCACAGTATATATTGTAAGATCAGTCAATGCTCTAGGTATGAGTGTCAGACCAACACTGTGATTCATTGTGAACAATGCAACAGTGATATTAAGCTTGCTAAGAATGTGTTTGTTTAGAAGGAGGGCTTGACTTTAACCTACTAGCTAAAAGAAACTGCTTCCATCTTTCATTCACACAGGAAAGAATGGGGACGGAGACAGAGTGAATGAATTGGTTCAGACAAATTGACAGGAACAAAGATCAATTTGTCCAGATGCAGAAATAAAAGCTTAACGTGAATGGCTTGAATAACTCAGATTTTCATATCCCAAAGGACCATTATTCCTAAAATGAATAGATAGCTTGTTTATTTGTTTAACCAGTCCCGACTTCACATTCCCTAGATCTTATGTATTGTAACAGAGGAAACCATGGAAATTTATATCATTCTTAACGTCAACGTATGTATATGCATGTTACGTGCCACTGTTTTCACAAACGGCAGCAAATCTGAATATGTATATACTGAACCCGTATGTATATTTGTGTACTTGTGTAAGTGTCTGCGTCTGTACTGGTGTAATGGGAAAATGTCAGGGCTGTGTATATTTCTCATTACTCTCCCTCAGTTTCTATCCCCTCCCCATCACACCACGCTGGACCATCATCTCAAACAGCCTCAGCCATGTTTACACAGCTAGCCATCCACTCTTTCATTTGCTATTTGTATTATTACTGCATACGTCCTCATCCATCAAGCTGAGCCCTCTCAGCTGCGCTGAACAGGAAGAGGGGGCTCTGCCACGCTACTCAAACATACTCCTTCATAATTTCAGGCCAATGCTAATGATCGTACCTATCCTCATTGTGTCATATATTTCACAGTGTATACCAGATCCTCCAGCTGCCTAGGTAGGCACAGTTTGACATGTTAAGGGAGGATGGGAGAAAGCTGGGCTTAGGGCTGTAATGGATGGGCCAGGTAAATATTTCCCATACTAGGGCTGTACAAACAAATTATAAATGGAAAATGTAGAGAGATATAGAGAGGGGTATGTGCGTGTCAATGCAGAGAGAGCTCATCTATTGGGCTGTCACAGTAATGGATCATCTGTCACACACTTCGCTTGGCTAACATTCATATCTTCCTTTCTGCAAGCAGTCTTAGCAATGCTGGAGGCAATACTGAGCTTGCAGTCATTTATTACTCTAAGCACTGGACTTACTGAGGCAATATATTAACCGGTAATTGTAGATTGCCTTTAACTGTGTGTGTTTCTCAAAAACAGCTTTACCACACCCTGGACAGATTTCTAAAGTATCAAAGACAAACACGGTATGCACTATGGTCGTTGGTGTGCGTGTGTGCATTTGTGTGCGTGAGTGTGTGTCTATGCATATAGTATATGTGTTAATTTGCTTACCAGACCCTGAGATAAGGCAGTATAACTTAGCAGGTTCTTGTATTGTTCAAAGGTGAAAAACTGTAGTGAAGACAGGACGAATAATCAGGATCAGCATAGGACACAGACTGACATCAGCATATGTATATAGCAACTTACATGCATGTGTGCAAACACACAGACACACACAAACAGACAGAGAGAGAGAGAGAGAGAGAGAGATGCAAGTCATGCCACCACCCTGAGTAAACACAGCTCACACACAGACCATGAAGATCATAACAGCAACATGCTCTCACGTGCCCATGCAGCATACACACTAATGAGATATACAGCTATTAGCAGTGGTCATTGTGAAATTAAGAAAGAAAGAAAGAAAGAAAGAAAAGGAGGAAGGAAGGATGAAAGAAAAAAAGAAAGAACAGGCACTATATGTAATTTTCATGCACAGCTATCTTACAGTTTTCACAACCTGGTGCGAAAGACAAAAATCATCCAGTGAGCAGCACTTCTGCTGGCAGAAATGCCTTGTTGATGAATGAGGTCAAGATGACTGGATACAGTAACCGGTAGGCCAAATGTAAATTAAATAACCACAATGAGCAGAAAAGCATCTTAGAATGCACATGTCAAATAGTAAGACGGATGGGCTATGACTGCAGATGACCACTTCAGTTCCACTCCCATCAGCCTCAAACAGAAAGCTGTGGCTGCAGGTTCACAGGCACTGGTCAGCTGAAAATGAGTAAAATACCAGGGAAAGTTTTTCCAATCCTAAACTGTCCTATTTTGGTGAACTTGTGCCCGCTGTAACCACAGATCCCTCTAGAGTCTGTCGTGCATTTAAATCAGCAAATCAGGAAATTAGCAGTCTAATATACTCAAATCAACGCATCTGATACCAGCAATCATAGCAAAGCCATAGCCAAAGTCATTGAGATCACATTTTCCTATATTCTGATGTTAAACGTCAAGATTAACTGAAACTGCAGACATATATCTATATAATTTGATGCACTGTACAGACTGGCTGTTTAAATAACTGTATGAAGGGTACAGTCACAATTAAACTAGCCAGTCAATGTAGATGATACAATAATCTTTAAATATAATATGCAATAGTATAATCAGTTAGACCAAACATTTAAGTCTCCTCCAGCAGTCTGATCCGTGATGCTCGACTGGCATGTAAGTCAATATTGAAGGTGCAGAGCAAATATACAGAGTGTGAGGATAAACAGAGAAAGAAACCTTGTGCTGGATCCTTCATGCTTCAGGTGAAAGACTACTCACTGCTGCACCCAGGACTATGGTAGTGCGTTTATCGTGTACATCATTAGTCCGTTTTTTTTTTTTTTTTTTTTTGTCAGACAGCTGTTACCTTAACTGCTCTCTTTGGTGTCTCAGCTAGAATGGGTGGCAGGATTCCCTTGTAAAAACCATACACTCTGTAAACAGAGGACAAATCCATTAACACTTACAAACAGGTATGAAGAATTCATCCAAAGTTAGTTTTTGCTTAATTGGATTCAGGATAAAGAAGGAAGTTGATCAAGAAAATGTGCACAATTATCCAAACATTTCACAAAACGTGCTGAGAGATCTGTGAACACCTGTTAACCATTCAATCCTAATACATGTTTACATAATTCACGAGTCGTCAAAATGGTAGGGACTTCCACGGAAATGTGCACTGCTGGCCAGATGTTTTCAGAATGAATGGAGGACGGCACCGTTCATGCACAATTAATCTATTTCAGCTCAAACTCTGCAAGGGTAAAATCACATTACATTAAAGTAATGCTGCACTCGCTACAACAAAAAGCATAAACAGTCAGTACACAATACTTAGGCGAAACAATAGAGTGAGAAGTAGTTTGGCAATTATTCCACCTGTTGCCAACAGAAGCATGTTTGTCAGTTTCAGTACGAAACTTCTGTGGAAAACCGCCCCTATCATCAATGATACATACTGCTGACTATCTTGACAGAGCTTCAACTGTTCTTGTCTGTTTGTTTCAAAAGCAATTGTTTCCTGCCTAGAAACAGGTTTAACTGGTCTATAAGCTTCAACAAGCAAAAACTGATCCGCAAAGTGGAAATAGTGGACATAATTATTACTTTTTTTTTTTTATCTCATCATTGCAACAGGTGAAATGGCTGAAGGTTCATCTCTAGGTTTTAGTTCAGCTTCATTTACAAACATTTACTTTATGAAACGACTGACTAAATATTGGGGTTGATACAAACCTGCAACAGGCCTTATGTGTATTCAACAGTACAGCGATGATATTAAGAGTCAACATAGTTAATAACTTCTGCTGGTGAGGTTATACAACAAGGAATACATTTTTTAAATAACCATAATTATTACAAATCTCCGAAAATACAGCATTTAGCATGTAGAAAACTGAACGCATTTTTGACTAACCAAATTGTATTAATATTTAATATGAAACTTCATAATAAGGAATTTATCTTCTGTTCATCTCCTGTTAAAAGCTTGTAATCAACACCACCGACAAAACGGCAATGTGCTCCTGTAATCTAAATATTCTCACTTTCGTTCTTTTCAAGCAGACTGATAGGCAGTCCTTGTTTAGACAGCGCATATATACATTTCTGCAGTTTGAAACCTGACTCTGTTTTCTTAATCTTAATGCCAGGACAAGCCTGAGCACGGGAAACTCCTCTCTCTCTGTCTGCAACAACACCACTGCGGGAGAGGAGAAATGTTTGAGTTTAGGAAGATTCCTGGATATGACCTAAAAAACCTGTAACTACATTTCTTTTTACCTCGTGGCGTTTCTTATTTTTATTTAAATCAGTAATTATAACCACAAAGTAAACAAAATGATACCTAATGAGTTGCTTTTCTGTAAGTTTAAATCATAGTGGAGTTTATTAACTGTTCGCTCTCAGATACTAATGAGACTCTACATGAGTGCTTTATTGAATGCAGACACACTTGGAGCGAATATTAACTATAAAACATAAATAAGTGGTGCGCTACAAATGCCTTATTAGAGCAGCATAGTAAAGTAGAGTAGAGTTGAGCAGAGTATAAGACTTTGACTTTTTTCCATTGAACTATATATAGATGAAAAAAAAATTCTCTCAAACTCGCTGGTTCGATTTTTCATATAAACAATCAAACATAAAGAAGGAAATATATAGGTTGTTTAGTTGTTGTTTTTTTTTTTACTTGTAGCATATAATCACAAGATTATATATGCACATTTAAAAGTAATATGGTTTTCACACTAATAAATATTTTCCTATGAATATCTGTTCTTTGTGTTAAAACAAACAAAGCACATGTTGCGTGTAAAATAGAAAAAGGCAATCTAATTCCAGCACTAATTGTATATGTTTCAGGAGGAGCCAAAAGAGCCTTAAAGTATGCTCAAGTACATTAATATATTAACGCTCTCCAAATCAGGTGGGTTGTGCTAAGAATGTAAAACTGAAAGAGAAAGTTAAGAGAACAGAAAAGGTTTTTAGAGTAGCAAATCATTCATATGTTGATACTGAACACATTTTTGTGGACAGACAGGACAGTGTAGCATGACCTCCGAGTGTGAAACCCACCACACAACTGTATTGTGAAAACATGAGCCAGAAGCAATGAAAAGAGATGCTCTCGTCTGATGGCTTCTGGGTGTAAATATTGTTGTTTCTGCAAACAAAGATGGGTCGATTACCTCAAGCTTTACCACAACCCATTTCGAAAGCCCACTACTCGCTCTGACAAACAAATCACTTCTTCACTGGGATGTGTTGTATCAATTTTCTGCCCATTTATGTTTACTCTGGCAACTGAACGGCTGCTGCGCTGACAAAAGTGAACTTTCGTGAGGGTGAGAGTGTACAGTCAAAAAGGAAGCCCCTTCTCAGATGCATGCAAACTCGCTTCCCGGGAGTGGTTAGTCAGAGAAATCATCAGGTGGTGAGATAAAGCTCAGATTTGTAACACACACACTCAAGACCCCATTTGACTGAGCCTGGTTTGAATGCTGATTTGACTCTAAATGTAAAGCACACGCAAGGTCTCCACTAGGCCTCCGTAAACAAATCCATTCCCATTTAGGATCTGTGTGGGTCCAGCTGCCCGTGTTTGTATAGGTGTGATTTGTCTTTGATTTCCATAAACCCATTTTGTCCCATTCAACACAGAGCCACATAACTCATCATAACAAAAAGGGAGGAAGGAAACAACGCATTAACCAAATTGGATAATGAGACATATGTTTGATTCCAGTCTAGGTTTGGATACTGACTTCAAATAACCAATGGATATTTACACTTTACTATCCCTTAAGTATGCACAGTCTTGTGCAGGCGACAGCCCAGGTGCCCTATCGTCACCAAACAGCCTGCATGCTTCATCTGCAAATATTACTATTTATTTAAAAGAAGCTCTAACCGTGTCCTGGCCAAAAATAACACAAAAATCACCAATCATGAAATAGCAAGCAGAGACACAGAAACATCTACTGTTATAGTTGCCAAAGACAGTCAAAATAGACGAAACTTAGAATGAATTCATTGTGGCAAGTAAGAGCCTGTTGTACCTTTATCATCACCTGAACATGTTTTTGAAAACAAGTTATTGCAGACTCATTCCTCATTCATGATGGTGCTCAGGATGGAAAAACAAAAACTTACTTGGGTACAATCAAGCAAAAAGTTGATATTTCTTGCTTTGTGTCCAAGATCCATATATTTCTTAGAAAAAGCCTACACAGTATTTGAAAAATATTTTTATCTGAAGTTAAGTTGAATCTGAAATTTCAATTGCCGCCTCAGGTCTGTGTGCATAATGGAGTTTGCATGTTCTCCCCGTGCTCGATGGGTTTACTTTGGTTTCCTCCCACAGTTCAAAGACATGCAGATTAGGTTAATTAGCTTTCCCAAATTGCCCGTAGAGTATGTTTGTGTGTGTGTGCGCGCGTGTGTGTTTGTGCATACAATGGACTGGCACCCTGTCCAGGGTGTACACCATCTGCCACCCAGTACACAGGATAAGTGGTATAGAAGATGAAATTAATGAAAAATTCTTAACCTTGGATATTTAAATATTATTAATTATACTGATACTTTCAAACATGTCAATGATAATATTTGACATCACTGCAATGAAAAAATGCAATGATAAAATCCTTTGGACGAAAATTCTTTGCCACATTGGTTGACTTCAATCCTGGTAACTTGGCTAACATGAATTGCTAAGAAGCTGACCAAATGCCAAACATAAAATAGAAATATGGACTCACTGGACTTTCGATCCATTTATTCAGGATCATCAAAGTATTCTGTAGAACCTTAAATTTTAAACAAATATTACAAACAACTGTTTATATTGTTCAGTTTCAAATCATGTAGCTGATTATTTCAGACCTTTTTAGTAACTAAAGAAAAAGATCTACATGGATGAAAATTTTGAATATGATCGTTGTGTTAACCAACTAAAGAAAGAATTTTAAAAAGGGTTAAACAATAACACACTTAATGGATTTTAAACATTAAATAAATGGTCATGGATTGCAGGTAGCTGCAAGAAAATGCATGTACGATCAAAATGATCGAAGGAAGTATAATCACGAATTAGAACAAGTACTAAGCACTAATGCATAAAATACAACAGCACAGTTAACATAACAGATGCAAGACCAAGACAGCCTAGAATGTAAAAAGACAACCTAATTTGGGACAAACCCAAAGCAGGTGCACGTGATTACAAGCATGCAACACACAGGAGCTGAACCGTCCTATGGTTCAGCACATGCTGCTTACCTGAGACAAATCTAAAGCAAAAGCAGTTACATTTATTTTGTAATTCAAAAGCATTTATATTTATTTAGTAATTAAAAATAAAAGTTTTTCCTTTGATTCATTTGATGATTACAATAAAAAAATAAAAGTTCTGTTAAGTTGCGAACAAATAATGATCAAGCTCCTTTTACAGTATAGAGAAATTCGTACATCTGCCTTCACCCAGACTAAATCACATAAACTAGAGCCAGATTAATAGATTACAACACAGTGCCTTGGGCACTGGCAACTAGCTTGACATCTTAACACGTTCAGGAACAATTGTCCTGTCAATCACTGAGTACAACATGTGCAATAATTGTGCACACTTTATTAACGTTAAGTACATAATACAGTACATATCTACATTACTACTGTTCAAAAGGTGTCATCCTCTCTTGCTCAAATGGATCTAAATGCTCAAAATCTAAGCAAAGCCAGAGCATATTGTGGTAAATTTGTTTCTAGTAATAACCCCACACCAAGTGGCTTTCTCCACAGTTTGTGTAAATTATAAATAAACTGTCTTGGCCCGTGGCTATAACAATAGTTTTCCTGGCCTGTAATTATATCGCACAGATATACCAGGGGTGATAATAGGGGTGGAAAAAAGAAGTGCTGGTGTCTGCACGTGCTGACTGCACTGCTGACAGCTCCAAAGAAAGTGAGAATGGTATGCAGTATTTGTGAGCTGGTGAAGGATCTCACAGCAGTCTCTCCCTGCTGCTGTTTCACTGTCACCTATGGCCACACACATGCACACGAAACCACACCTCCACAACGGATTAGTTATATTACTATAAAACTGTCAACGCTACAAAATGCACAATATACAAAATGGCAAGAAGTCTTTGCAGATACATATATCTGTAAAAAAAATACGATCTGGTAAGTCTGTTAGTGTCTGCTTCAAAATGTGAGTGCTACATGCCAGCTGCCATTCTTACAACAATACAATCTATACTCAATAATTTATTATTTTTTTACATGAGCATAAGAAAGTGTTATTTATTATTATATTATATATTATATTATATAATTATTATTATTATTATAATATTGATGATGATAAACAGGAAGCAGAGCTAGAGATGTTACGATTTGCTGTAAAAGTGACAAGAATGGACAGAATTAGGAATGAGTATATTAGAGGGACAGTGCAGGTAGGAAGGTTTGGGGACAAAGTTAGAGAGGCCAGATTGGACATGTGCAAAGGAGTATATCGGGAGGAGAATGTTTGAGATAGAGCTGCTAGGCAGGAGAAGAAGAGGAAGGCCCAGGAGGAAGTTTATGGATGTGGTGAGGGAGGACATGCAGGAGGCTGGAGTGACAAAGGAAGGTGTGGTAGACAGAGTTAGGTGGGGATAAATGGTCAGATGTGGCAACCCCTAACAGAAGCAGCCGAAATAATAATAATAATAAGAAGAAAATTTACATGTGGTGTATAGAAAGTATTTTCATGTAAAAGTTAATTTTACTTAGTCTAACCAGTTAGGTTTAAACAGATTGAAGTACTGTAAACTTTTTTTCCACTTACGGTAAATCCATTAAGTTTAAAGAACCAATTGACTTTTAAACTCCTAAAATAGTCAAGTGTGACTATAAGGCTTTTTTTTTGTTAATCAAAAAAAGAAAAAAACAACAACGAAAACCTCTCTCTCTCTCTTCACTCAACCTCATCTTAGATGCAATTTCGTTCCATCAATCTGCCTACTGGAACAAAGAGAACATGTGAAAAAATAATGCAAAAAGGGCCCCCTCGAATTGTAAGTTTGCAGTGCTACCAATTATACATGACATTTCTTATTTTAGTGTAATTAAGATAAAAAAATTACTGTTGTCACAATTTTGTTATGATAGTCACTTATCCTGACCTTTATATTTAATATTTTCAAGCCATTTTAAGATACCCAGATGGGTCTCTCCTGTGCATTTACAAACAAAACTGTTCGGAAAAATATTCCCTGTTTTTTGTCCATCTTCCATTTTGTATATGCCAGACCTAAATAAGCCAATTAGATTTCCCCCTTATTGTCACCTCATACAAGACGACACCCTTTACCGGCTTGTTCCTTAGCTCTGCTGTTTTCTGATCAGGTGTGGCTCAGTAGGAGCTCATTTATATAGTCACTGCATCAGCATATTTGGAGGAGGAGCAAAATAAAGGAAGTTTAAGATATGAAGAAATTCACCATCAGAGAGGCATTTCAGCTGGACCAATAACATAACCGTCTCTGAAACCTTTGTCAACGTGTTAAAGAAACAGAAAAATAGGGATTTTATGTAACTAGACAACTTTTTATTTCATATCTTTTGTTTACATCGTTCACTTACGGTTACTGAATAAAGGTTGAGTGACCAAACATTTAAAAAATGGATTCATGCATCAGGTGTAGAGGGGAAATTTGAAAGGTTTGGTTTAAACTGCCTAGCCACATCGCAAAGTCTATTCTCCATAAAGTTATCTGACATATAATAACCAGGTGGTCCCTATATAAATAAAAGCCAACAAATAACAAATAATGTTGTGTCACAAGAGTTTTAAAATTACAATAGCTGAAAAATCTACTTCGGTAGACATGTTGTATTTCCCACATTAAAGCACTCAAACAGACACATGCAAGCGAAAGCAAACAGCAAACATTTCTAAGTACCCATCAATACATGGTGTAGCACAAGCAAGGTACAGAAATATAGGAAAACAGTTAGACATAATGTATATTTGGCTACAGCTGAAAGCTAAACGCTTACCCCTCTTTGTAAAATATGGTCTTGAAACAGTCCCCCAGGCCTTTATAGCTGTTTGGGTCACTCACTCCACGTTGAATTTGGAACCTGAGAACACATGTTGACAGTTCATTACTGGTGTTATTTATTAATATTTTTCCATTAAATATCCCCATATGCCTTACTAGTAAAGATAAAAAATTCATTAGAAAGCATAGCAGCTATTCACAAAATGTATGCATGCTAATTTATGTAGTAAAAAAAACAAACTTGAAACTTGTTTTATAATTCGTGAGTTACAGGAACTTTAATCTTTCACTTTGAACTCTATTCAACACTAGCTATTCTAGCATTCTGGATGCAAAAATACGCATCCATCCACCAATTCATCCATCTGTATGCATTCTGTATTCATCCATCCATCCATGCATTTTGTATCCATCCATCCATCTGCTTGCAGCCATACATGTTTGTTTTAATAAGTCTCACTGTTAGAGAGAAATATACAAATACAAACTGATTAATCAATAACATCACAATTTGATTCTCTTATAACAGAAAATAATGTGTGTTCTTTGTTTTATTTCAGTTGATTTCTGAATAAAATATGCTAAAATACATACTTCACCTATTTTATGATTTCACTGTATGATTTTACTATATTTCAATTAGATAATTTGCAATGAGGATTGAATAATAATAAATAATTTCAATTTGCAATAAGGATTAAATTGATCCACTAACACCTAATAAATAAAAAAAACCCAAAAATATAATGACAGTATTTGGTTAATTTTTCCAACATGAAATAAAGGAATTCAGACTAATCTGTGTAAAAGTCTAAACGTCCACTGGTTTGTAAGTGGCGCCAGAGTCTGTCCTAGAACTTTAAGCCTGATGGATAATTCAAACATTTACTTAACCCATATTTTCCAATTAGCCCTTGCTTCCCCATAGCAGGCCTTCAGGCTACAAATTCTCCCGTTTCCTGCTAGTAACCTAGTTAGAACTGTGCAACTACATTCATATTTAGAATATAATAGCTAATCCATATTTTAACTATTAACTTGCATATAAACATAATCTAACTCTGTGTAAATGTTTAATTTATGGTGCAATTGATACTCTTTACTACATTATCCAATTTCATTGTACAGACACTAATGAAAGAAGACAACACACACACACACACACACACACACACACACACACACACACACACACACACACACACACACACACACACA
>JAQQZT010000005.1:17296116-17306383 GCA_030068275.1 Clarias platycephalus
TATAAAACCAATATAGAACCAAATGATGAGTATTTACCTCTTTTCATTATAATGAAAGCATTTACTTTCGCCCTCATACAGATAGTCCAAAAAAAAAAAAAAAAAAGATATTCCAGCATAAAAATGATGTTATTCATGATGAGCACTTATGTTATTTGTCAATAGTATTCCATAGTGCAGCACTGCAATGCTTTAGCCTTACCTGTCAATTTGATTTGTTTTGTTGATTGGTTGTATTATTATTACTGTTGCATCAATGCTGTATCACTGCAATGCCCAGCATACTTCACTGTTACTCAAATACTGTAATCATTTAGAATCCTCAAGAGGTAAGCACTCCTTTGTGGTACAATACTTGTGAGTAAGAATTAGTACAGGTAGTTAATTGTAGCTTAGGATGCGAGATATAAATTGACTGAAGGGATGACATTACAGCACAAAAATATTATACTCAATACTTTGTAGTTTCCCCTTATGCCCTTCCCCTTGGGGGTGGGGTGTGTGTGGGGGGGTTGTGAGAGGTGAGCTATGGTGCACTGTATGTTCTGGTGCCTTTCAGCATTGACGTGTTTTCAGAGAGTTGTGCTGCGTTGGCTTTTCTGTGGGATCGAATGCTAGGCTAAATAAGCCTTGGGTGCCTGTGATCCTATTTACTGGTATATAATTGATAATCTGTGTTAATGTGTTAATGTTAAGGCTGACTGGTGTATATTAATCCTGAAATAAAGTTTTTTTTTTAGCAAAGACAACAGTTAAGTTAGTACAGCATGATCAAATACAAATCGATAAAATTTCATGATTATTTTTTTAAGTATTTTTGTAAACATATGTAATTCACAAATTATGACATAACATGCATTTAATGTTCCATTAGCATTCCAGTATGGAATTATTGGGAAATGCAAAGAAAAATATTATAAAGGAAACTAATTCCATCCAAAACGGATGCAGGTGGCAAGCTGCATTGGCCTCAAGGGAAGTGCGCCAAAGCTAAAAAGAAGTTATGCTAGCTTGTTGACTTTTGCACTACGCATTAACCATTAAAAATGTACTGCAATCAAAATGTTAATTATGCACTCTACTTATTTTGTCAACACCTGTTTCTTATTACATGGTTTGTAGTTGGTTTTGAAGGTTGTTGAGATTCGAAATTGAAATCTGATTGCAAATATACTTGCATTCTGAAGGCAGAATGGTCTCTAATGTAATGCTGATTTAAAGAAAGATAATCAGCCTCTTAGTAGTCACTTTATGTACCATTTGTATTTATCTTACTTCTGCATTAAAAACTAAGACAGCTAAACGATAAGCTGCCTCAAAGCAGAGGTTCGCTAAACGTTCTTACACCTAAAATAAATGTTAAAACGCTGAGGTTAGGGTATAATGTCACCATTAAGTGGGGCTGGAGAAATGAATAATAAGATCTCAGATTCATATATGCTACACGGACAAAAAAAAAGAAGAAAAAAAAACGAAGCAGACGTCTTGTGCTTTAATATTACAACGTATTATTTTATACATTGCATTATCGAGTTTGATTTTACATGATCTTGTAAATTTCATTAAAAACACTCCTGAGCTACAGATGTAAAACAACAAAACCGTCACAGTCCAACCGACTGCATCATGGAGAAAATCTCTAGTAATCTATGAATGAATTATGCCACGTCAACATTCCAGAGCAGTGGTGACAGGCCAAAAGTTGGGCAGATTACCACGGTAAATAATGCTGATTTCACACTAGCAAAAGCTACTCTTAGCTCTGTGTTTACAGCAGCTACCAGGCAGATCAAGTTCCACAGGATGAAAATGAAACAATGGTTGAAACTCTATCTGGGTTAGCTTCTTGCTATGTAAATAGGCTAGGGCCAGTTTCAATGCCTGTTTTGCAGCAAACACCTCATGACGGTGAGGAAGTGTTAAAGGTGTTTTTTTTTTTTTTTTTGCCGCTTAAAAACACTCACAGCTTGGTTAACTGGAAGCACCACAGACACAGGTTTAAATGACTGTTTAAATAGTGGAGGAAGATAAGTGAGATCCCTGAGAGGTTAAGAATCTCAAAGAGATCACGGAACACAGGGACTCTTTCTCAGTTTAGCCTTTAAACTCCGATTCTCGTTGCCACACTGCTATTGACTTTAATGGCTTCTCTCACAGATTTCACTGTGTGTACACAGCTGTTGAGCAATACGGCCCTCTTTCTAATTTGCTCTATTAAATATATTGTCCATAAACAAGACACTGTCTCCTTAGGGGTTTTCCAGGAAGGTAATTATCAAGAGAAATACCACAGTGAAATAACAGTTCCCTGTTGTTTCTTAATCCTTAGCATTTTCAGCTAATATTAGCATATTGTCACAAGTATCATACGCGAGTGTCAAATGCAGTTTCATGTAAATCCCTTGCATGATTTCTTATCATGATAAGAAATATAAAAAGAAGATTTCAACATGTTTCGAATGTCCTCAATCAAAAGTGACATAAAAAGGTAAAGGGAGAAAAGCGAAGATTCCAGAACTTTCTGTATATAAAAATCTTTGGCAGTGGCCGTCCCTGTCCCTGTGGACAGCAACACAGAAAGGATTATCATTAAATAATCATGGTCTAACAGGGGAATAATTATGGTGATCCATTAATAATTATGGTCTATTAATGACTCTCATTTGTCTCATTTGAGTGAAGAGAAATGAAGCCTGGGAAAACTGTCTGCAATGCTGAATGATCATAGTCCTTATTGAATGAAGAAAAAGTATTAAATCAATATCATGTAAAAGAAAAAAAGAAAAAAAAATGCCATTACCACAATTGTTCTATGCAACAGATCACTTAGCAATCACTTACTGGCCCTAATAAAAACACTTAAGAGGCAACACATCATTCAGGTAAGAGAGGCTCATGAATCCAGACGCTGCTTTAGTTGTAGCTAAAGTCACTCCACTGAACACGTACTATAAATATATGGCCTAGTTTAATATAACCTATACTTTAATATATATCCCAATTTGAGGAGTGAGTAGCTCAGCGAGCATGCACATGGGCATGTAAATGTGCCGTAGGAGCCGTTCAGCCCTGTATGAGAGGGCCTAACACGGGAGGCAGATCAAAGCTAAGAACCAGCACGAGGCCACGAGAGCCTGTCACTCATTTGACTCTAATGAACTCCATCTTAGGGGAAAATCTCCCTACTTAAGCACAGAGACAAGAGTTATCGTCTCCTACAGAAAAGGGGAAACGCACAAACAAGGTGAAAAGAGCCAGGGATAAACCATGACCGTTTTTAGTGTGCGCCATATGGATAGATTTAAGGGTGCACCGAAGAGGTGGGGGGGGAGACAGATAGACCAAAAGAGGTACTGAGACACTTCCTCCACATGATCACTACATGAACAAATAAATTGCTAGGAGTGAGCAGAAACCGTGTTGCAATTCACCGAAGGCTGGGACATCAATAATCCTGCGGAAGCATGGATAAGGCACCAAAGTGGCATGTTTCGGTAGAGGAGGAAACCCTCTACTGATAGATAAGAATTAGAAAATAATTGGCAAAAGAGCAATTTAAGGATCAAAATTATATCCGACCTAAAATATGAAATATATCCAAAACTAAATGTAATTCAAAAAAATATATATTGTTTACATTTCCTTTGTCCTAAGTACATTATTATGTATAACTTACTCAATGCTACATTTAAGCTGTATTATGTAAATCATGTTCTTTTTTTTTTTATTACTCACTTAATTAAATTGAAGAATATTTTGAAGCCACCATGTCTATCATAAACAGGGCTTACAGTGTTACTCACAATACTTCTTCTTTTAAACACAATAACAAAGCTCACAGTTTCATCAAGAGATTTCTTTGGTTGTCAACACTGTGTTTAGCAGCAATTCCCTAGATGCTTCATAGAACACTTAACTCAAATTTACTGCCTAGAGAAAGGAACTTGCACTGTCTCATTTAAGTGAGGAATACGAGAGAACATATATTCCACTCCCATGCTCTGCAGTTACTCCTCTGGAGAATATGTTGAGTATTTGTGGACTGCAGTTTCTGGCCTGCCATCTGGTTGCTGTTTCAAGCTTAGTTCTGCTCCACTGGATGAAATAGTATTGGGTACTATTATTTGGTGTTATCTTTTGTCTCTGAGCCACAATAGCACTGACAGCTTCTGTCATATACAGCTACTGTAGCTAACACATAGCCAGAAACGTCTGTCGCTGTTGCATTGACCTAAAGTAAAGATCGACGAATATATTGTAAAAATGGTTATAGAAAATGTGATTTAACCGAATTCTCTATGAGGAAACACTATACCAAATTTATGTGTCACCTACCCACGGTCACCTCGTTCACATGCAATGACCTGCATATTGTTTACTGTATATGTGCGTGTACAAAATTCCTGTGTATTTCAGCGTGTATATAATAATGCAAATCAGAAAAGGAAATGTACTTTGAGAAACTTCCTCAGGTGCTGAAACGGGCTTTATGTGGCTTATACGTAGTGTTTGAAACCGGCTAGAGGAGAGATTATAACAAGGCGTGTTCAGCTTGTACTTTGTGTCACAGAAGACTTGTTGAAATGTGCTGACTATTTACAAGTCTATTGAAGAAGTAACCAAAGTGTGAAGACACTAACTTCTTGTTGCTTTTTGGTAGATTTGTTGCAAATTTAGTGGAAAGAGCACAATTGTATTTCACTTACAGCAGCATAATGGCATGTGTCGACTAACACAGGCACACACCCTGTTCATGCAATGACACAAACATTTATCATTATCACAGTTCCGAAGGAAGAGTTAGTACTGTCAACATACATTTTTTTGTACGCTCTGTATGGCCAACTGTCCATACATTTCAAGGACACAGGATTCTCACTGCAAATATAGTATTTCAAATACTTTAACAAATGAAGAGATACAGCAAAGGATGAACAAAAAGACTTGATAAATGTGCAATTTTTGATTTCTGCTCTCTCTGTAACAAAGCTTCACATTAGGACTGGGTTTCGCCCATATAGCACAATGAAGAACACATGGAAATTCACTTGGGACAGAAGAGTAACATTCTCCCACAAAGTGTTACGAGAGAGTGCTAAATCACTGGACGTGGACATGTAAATAAAGGAGGATGGTCACAGCGGTGATCAAATAATTGCTGCAAGGCTCACAACTGTATTCCTGCAGATCTGGACAAAGGACAGAGGGAAAAAAAAAAAAAAAAGCAGACGGCATCTTCTCAGTTTGCATTCCTAATTTTGTGATAACTTTTCTAAAGGTCATACATCACCACAATGAGATTGCTATCAGCAGTTAGTTTTGGCTTGAGCAAGTACCCAGTTCTCACTCCCACGCCTTAGTGAAAAAGGAAAATAGCATAGTGACAGTCAAAGATTGCACAATGTGTACAGGTTTCATCAATCATAATAGGACAGAGACTGATGTAAAGTCCCATTAAGACCTTGGAGAAGAAGTAGAAAAACAAAAGGTGTAGAGACGTAAGCAAGGCTAGGGAAGATCAAGTCGCTTACTATTTTGATAACCTTGAAAGTACATTTTTGGGGGTTGTAGATGAGGTTAAATGGCACAATTATTATCAGCATTACTACAAAAGTACAAACACAAGGAGTCATTCAGCTCCTCGGGTATTCATTACTGAAGCTCTTCCAAATCAGGTGTGGAATATCTATGTTCCAGGAAAGTACAAAAATGGCTTTGACATGGGCAATTTGTTTCTAGATGGATGGCCTGAGATAAGTTGCCAATTAAACTTTTTTTTTAAAAACCTTATAAATTCACTGGTGACGGTTATAAAATGTTTTCACATTTACTGATGAACTACACACTTCACTTTCAAAGAACTTTTCTGTGAATATTTGCTATAAGAGGACATGTGGATGCTTTTCTGTTTGAGATGTAATGTGTGATTTGGGTGTCTGCCATTCCAGCTCAGAAATTTGGCTGAATTCCTGGCAGAACCAGTACCTGATTGTGCAAACCCTCATCCCTAACGTCTTCATGCTCACCTTTTTGAATACTACTTCTCAAAACACATCAGTACAGGAATGCTAAACAAACAGGCAATGCCTCTGCAATTCCCCATTTGTCAACCTGTTTAACAATGCGAATCTGATTAGCCATGAGGAGTGTTGAGAATGACATAGGCATTAGGTTCCTGCCAAGCAGGGGGGAAAGAAAAAAAAAGAAAAAACCCAAAACGATAATAAAAGAACTAGGTGAAGAGTGATCTCTGTTACTGAAAATGGTCAGAAACATGTCAGAACTACATGAGACCTCTAGAAGACTGTTAAGGATCTCTTGGGAACATCGAGATCCAGTCTGGGTGGAGAAGTCTTAAAAATGTCACGGTGATTATTGCAGGACTGGTTACTGTAATTCCAAAAATACATATTTGATTAAGGCCTAATCCAAGTCAAAACAGAAAACAAACTCATCACACTATATGTGCATACGAAGATATTTGGCAGCACAGAGGTGAGTGACGAGACTTGCCAAGGTAACAAAACATTAAAATGAAGCAATGGCAGACTTGGTCTTAGAGCACACAATCAAACCAAATATTTAATAATCAAATGCCGTGTACTACATCTATTTAGCTTCAATAAGAATGTAAATAAAAGCAGCGCCAAAATGTTCATTTAAAAAGAAAAAGAAAAAGAAAAAAAAACATTTAAACATTTTTTACATCCTGTTTCGTGGGTCATTAAAGATTCCTGCTGATACTTAGTGTATAATGTTAGAAAGAAGCATTCTTCAGGCATTCATCGAGGGTTTATTGTGTAATTAGCAAAGGGCTTTACTTGGAACGCGTTCTGATAGAGAAGCACTCTATTGTAGAATTCTATATAGAACTTAAAAGGATTTACTATTATCTTGAGAGGTATGCGTACAGTAGTGATTTATTCTTTTGTTGAGCTCTTTCCAGCAGAGCAGGGAAAGCAAGTAACTCTTAATATTACTAAATAATATAAGCAAAGAACAAGTAATGCAAAAGTGCAACTCGTGCAAAAACATCTTTTGAAATGAACTGTACATGACAAAACTATAAGTCAAACCTGAATCTCACAAGTGTTTTGTGTTACCAAGCAACCTTTTACCATTGTTTTTTTTATTTTTTATAATACTGCTAAATTAATTAAAGATAGGGAACTTTATTATAAAGTGCAACAGAAACAAAAAGCAAAACATATGGTCTGGAGAGTTCATGGTCATGATTAAATGTCTGGGCTTTGAGCAGATGATTCTTGACACAGGATGCAAATGCATTGGCAGGGCCAACCACACAGAAGCGGATGAGTGAGCGAGCAGAAAGGGTGAGGATAATCAAATGCAAATCCTGGTGTAACTGATATTGACACAGATCTGCCCTTTCTCTACAGAATCCTCATTCATTCTCTGGAAAACTTCTAACCAAATGAAGTCTTAGCACCTGTTGCAGTGTGCAGTGTCGCTCCCTTTATGAATGATTTGGATAAATACATCGGTAGGGTCTCCAGAATTGTGTGCGTGTGAGTGCGTGTGCGTGTGGGGTGGAGGTGGTGACGACACGACGGGTGATGTCCTTCAAGAACAGGCGAACAGAGTGAGCTATGCTTTCCTTTACATGTGCTTATCTTTCATACGGTATTGATAACAACAACAACAAAAAAAGAACTAGAATGGATCGATTGCATTTTTTTTTAACCCATAAAATGTGAGCAATTCTATAGAGCCATATCTATAGAAGTTTTTTTCAAACTAAAATACAATCTCTCTCATGCATTTTGCTGTTGTTGCTAGGAAAGAGATACCGAGCGAGATAGAAATATGTTTTCCCTTTTTAGGATCTTCACATGGCTTCATGGCTGAACAGGTTCTGTTGTTCCACCCTTACGGAGAGAACCTCAAAAGCCAGATAAGGCTGAGTGATGTAAAGCAGCTCACAGGACCTGATGCTACGATCAGGAATTCTCACAATCGCCACTCAAATTTACATCCCTACTGTATTTCCACAGAAAATGCCCAGGAAGGCACCATGTTATGAATTAGGTCTCACCGAGTTGCTTAGTTATGTTTTTATTCTGAAACCTGATCGGCTTAGTACTCGTCTAATGTGTCAGATACATGAGAGTCAAGTTGCATTGATAGGAATGATAAGTGTGAGAGGCACATTTGTGTTTGGGAGTTAAAAAGCAGTTTTGTTGGGCGGGTACACGATTGTAAAGAGCTGATGTAACATCTTTCTGATGGATTTTATAAGCAACATAACTTCCACACATATAACATGTATTACATGGTGCATTTAGCTTTTCAGAGTTGTTGTTTGTGTGTGTGTATGTACGTATGCATGCGAGCATGTGTGCACACCTTCTCACATCGAATTATCCACAAGGATGAGCTGTGTGATTACTGTCACCTAGTGGACAGTGCCGAAAGAGTTGGGTGGAAAAGAAGAGCAAGGGAGGTAACCTCTCTCTCTTACACACACACACACACACACACAACTTAATTAATCCTACATGTAGAAAGTGCTGACAACCTAGATGCCACGACATTCATTCCCTTGCATTAGGATTGAGAGATTATAATGGAAGAATGTGGAAGAAAAATGACCGACAGGTTACAGCAATTTTCCCCCATGGCGAAAGAAGCCTGGGAGAAAGAAAAAGAAAGAAATGAAAAAATGAAGAAAAAAAAACAACCAAAAAAAAAAAGAAAAAAAACTCCTGCACATTTGTGTGTCTTTCAGAAAAAGCTATTTAATTTTTTCTTTAATTATGCAGTTTATGCAAATCCAAAGATAAAATGTAAGGTAGGTACTGTACATAAACTACTGTATAGGTACATCTACTAAACTATAGGTAAATCTACTAAACTACAGCCACATCAAACATTCGACCTTGAACGAAGCCTAAGTGTCAGTATGGTCAGGACAAAAAGGCAGCACATGGTCAGGACAGTGTGTGTGCAGTGTTTCTAAAAACGTTCTCCTATAGTCCATAAAAGCTGATAATGAACCCAATTATGGGCCAGGAACAGCAATAATCGACCTTTAGTGGGGCAGTAAATTCTTTAATTACTTGTTAACACCCCAGGTCTCTTCGGACAAGTGCGGAGCAGGGCCTCTGGACATGGACTGGCCAGAAGCCCCGGTGAAGGTGATCAAGGTGGAGGAGACTTATTTCTACAGTCACGTCATACAGTATATACTGAGAATTTATAGTCAGACACTGAGTACATACTTACAATATGGGGCCAGTAGACTGCGAAGATAATGTAAGAGCCAGTCGAGGAAAAGAAATAGAAAGCGGGGCTAAGTTCAGCTGTCTGCATGCCAGGTGCATATGCAGATGAGTACAACAGAAAAGAACAGCAGACATCTACTGAGAATGATAAAATCTCTCTTTCTGTGGAGACCTACACAGTCAAATACAGGCTCAGCAGGCATGCACACACACACATGGATCATTTTGAATATTTTTATAATAAAAGTTATGGAACCCAAGGGTAAAATGGCTAACTGAGTAGGTAAAGGTTTCTTGATGACCATATTCTTCTGGAAAGGCTTTTCTTCAGAGCAGCGATTTACCCATCAGTGAGGTTGGGCAATGATGTTAGAAGAAGATCTGAGCTCAGTGCAGGTCACTCAACTTCTTTCACTCCATCCTTGGCACTCTACATCTTCATGAACCTTGCTTTGTGCAAAGGGGTATTCTCATGCTGCAACAATTTTGTGCCTCTTGGTTTCAGTCAATGGAACTTGTAAGGCCACAGCATACAAACTGTCGCCAACTTAAATGGTCAGGGTCTCCACAAGCTTTTGGCCATATAGAGGATCAAGCTGATGTTTGTAAATGACTATAGTCTCTACAAAACAACTGCATTTAGCATGCTTTCAGCTTCAGCAGTGACTTTATCCTGGTCAGGGTGGCAATGGATAATGCGTTCACACACACGTGCACATACAAGAGAACCCAGAGGAAACTAAGATAGTAATTAGGATATTTTGATGATTGACACAAAATGCCAAATTCATCTGCAGCTCTGTCAATTATTATTATTATTAGTAGTAGTAGTAGTAGTAGTAGTACTCCTTCCCTTCACCACAACCATCATCAACCATTCCATATCATCTGGTCATGTTCCTGCTGCTTTTAAGATGGCAAGGGTTATTCCCATCCTCAAGAAACCCTGCCTGGACCCATCAGAAGTTAACAACTATCGCCCGGTATCACTTCTCTCTTTTATTTCCAAAATTCTTGAAAGA
>JAQQZT010000005.1:17338445-17358643 GCA_030068275.1 Clarias platycephalus
AAGGTATAGACATATTACATAGTAAAACTTATTTTTTTAAGTTATTCTATATATAGAAATTCTATATACAGTATACACACAATATCATGATTGCAATACAATTCAAGCTACATGTTGAGTGTTTGAGGACCTCTGCATTTAAATTTGCAGACTTTGCAAAAGTCCCACCTCATTGAGCACACTTCAACTTTCCCTTTCTTTTTAGATGTTATATAGCATTTGAAATACTTGACTAATTGACTAGGAAGTTCGGCCGGATAAACTTGTTGTTTTAGAGGGCTGATGGCAAACCTCACTCGTCTCGGCCGAAAACAGACTATGCAAACGTTAGGAGCGATAAATATTCAGACCGCCCCCCCCCCCCCCAAAAAAAAGTGCAATGGAGCCACAAAAAAAGACAAATCGTCCTTCTTCTTTTTTTCCTCTCCCACCCAAAGTGATTCCTTCTACATTAAAAACACCATACATAGTGTGGAAGGAGGGAGGGCCTCGAAACACATCTAGGTTGCCTTCGCTAACGATGTTCTTGTGGAAATGTGAGCTTTCTTGCCAAGGTGAGAGTGGAGAATTATTCTAATCAGGTTAATCATCTCACAACAGCAGCATGACGTCATTCACTGTTTGCTCATTAGCTATTCCTGGTTTATAGCCAGCACTAATTTTCATTCAGTTGTGAAGGTAAATATAAGCCTTGTTCGTTTTATGGTCTGTTTTTGACTTAGAGAAATTACATGCAGATTAGTGCGACGTGAAATAACGAGGAAAGGGGAAAATAATCTGTTCTTCTAGCATGACTAATAAATGGATTGGGTCTGTCATTTAGGCAGCTCATGCTTCAGACGGAATGACGCTCGATTTACCCACACGCAAAACGCTCATTTCATTCTCACTTTTCTGCTCACCGCTCCATTTTTCATGCCGGCTTTCTTCACTTTTCAAAGCCACGTCCTTCAGCTGAGCTCCCATGATGACTGATAGCACTTATGAGATATTTAGCTTTAGAGAGCTTCTGGTTTATGAAGTTTAGACCTGCTCTGGCCATCATGCTTCACCCATTCACATGCTGTCACTAAAAACATGCTTCAATATCACTGTACCTAGATTGTGGTGTACTACCGTTCATTTGCCTTTCTTTTTTTGCACATGGCTGCGAACATCCCTAATCTCATCCTTACTTTCCTGTTGCTGTCGCCACCATCACCTCTAGTACTCTCCTTCTCACTCCAAAGTCTGTGGAAACTCTGGCTTCTTTCTCTTATATGATCACAAACTGAAAAACTATGAAAATATAACTTGTATAGCTCACATTCTGTGAAACTTTCAACATGTGAAACATGTTTCATGTATACCTGCAGATCTGCTAATAATAATAATAATAATAATAATAATAATATCAAATCAGGACATTTATAAATTTGTGATATTTACGGAATAGCAATACAAGTCAAATAGGTGCATAGGTATCGTGATAATATCATATCGGGAGTCCCTGGTAATTTCCATCCCTACTGTGTTCCCTTACATTGTCCTTTGTAAATAAACCAAATGAAAAACAAACAAAGGAAAAGATTTTGGCTGTATGATTTCATAAAAAAAAATATAAAAAAAAGAATAAATAAATAAATAAAATATCACATTGTGATTATTTTGACATGTAATTAATAAATGTATAATTTTGTATTCAAACGCATTTATTTATTCTAATTCCAAGCAATTGACCAATTATCTCATTAAGAGGATATTTGGTAAAATATTTATTCATCAACTCCAAATTATAAAAAAAAAATTAATAAACAAATACAAAAATTATTAACAAACTCCACATAAATTGGTGAATATGCGTTTATTACCTGTAATAAATTGCTGCCCTCTGTGATTATATAATTGCACAGGTCCATATTGCGATTTAGATTTTTATGAGATCAACTGGGCAGCACTACACTGCACATATTGAACTGATAATCTCTGACTAATTATAGCATGAACTAAATGAATGATTTTGCTATCATCTTGATGCAGGATTTTTCGATAATGATGGTGATTGATGCACAGGGCAGGACAGACTCGCATGAATTTGAGGTTCAGGTGCTGCTCATCTGGTGGAGTTCTCAAAGACCGACTCCCGGTGAAAGAAAACAAATCCTAGACTACTTCCCGACACACTGTTTCCCGCAAGCGACCTGGCCACCGCTGCACGAGCACCAGGATGTTTGGCTTAGAAAATGACTTTTTTTGGCTAATTTCCCTACTTCTCTATTCGGCTATTAAAGGCATTTAGGATTAATCATTTTACTACACAATATTTTTCTTCTGCTTTGCATTTTCTACTGCTACTAATTATTATTATTATTATTATTATTATTATTCAGTCACTCCACATTTATTACAATTCTCGCCACATATGTAAATATCATAATTGAAATGAAATCTGAATGTGGGTGGGCTGAGAAAAAAAAAAAAATTACCAAACAAAACATTTCCTCAAGCAATCAAAACACAAACAGACCCAAGAAAACTGCAGCGACCTGCATATAATCACAGTTAGACATTTCCTCTACAGCAAGCCTCACCATCCACCCAAGGCCATTTATAAACATGAAGGGGGACAAACAAGGAAAGCACGGGCAGTGTCAGCCTGCATTGGTCTGGATGTGAGCTGATAAATTGGTGGCTGCTGCAAATTTCCCCTTGGGCACCATCCATTTCAGCCGTGTGCAGCGGAGAAGGCCATTTTCAAAAGCACCCCAGAGCTCCGGCACGCATGAGCGAGCCTTCCACCAGGTGATGGGCTTGCACAGAGGAACAAGTGGTTACAGACAAAGAGATATATCTTTGATCTCATCTCCTCTGCTTTAACCCAGATGTTCAAAGGACCCACATGAACACACACACACACACACACATAAGCACACATACATTTGTCTTACTACCTGTGTGAGGAAATAATTAATAATGCAGCTAATTAATGCTTTATCTAACCCTAATCTTAATAATCACGGAGCAAAACTTTGGGTTCTTTTAGCTATGGAAAAACATGGAAAAAAAAAAAAAAAAAACATGCTAACATTTTTCTGTCAAAATGATCCCTAAACCGTTAGATGACACTCCACACCCTCCAAACACACACACACACACCTGCTAATACAGTCTCTCCAACCCGGTCGCTAGAAGTTAATATTTTCCTCGCTTTGGCTGTGCAGTAAATATCAAACGTTAATCGAGTCCTGTATAAATTCATACACTTGAGTCAGGGAAACATATAAAAGAAATAGTGGCTTGTTCATTCCAATTTGTAGACATTTGTCTCTATTCTTCTCCGTTCCTCTCGTTCTGCTCTGTGCAGAGCCTTTTCTGCCAGAAAGCATTTATCGAGAAAGCATCTGTCATATCTCATCGCTGGCCTGCACCGCCGAGTGCAGTCTGTGTCAGCGGACTGATAACTTAACCTTTCCCTGATCTGCACTTCAAAACAGAAACAGAGTCCCAAGACTCCCGCCATGTGTGGTCTGCTCTGCACTCCACTACTTTTGGAGTGAACGCTTCGTTCCGCAAAACCCAGTGAAGGATAGAGACACCTGCCATTTCTCTCCGTTGTCTGGCAGAAAAAAAATTCTGTTTTCTAAGAGCACGGGATTGCGGCTGTGACCACTCTCGGAACTGACACGAAACGTCAGTGTGCTTTATCACAGTTTAGTCGAGACACGACACTGCCACGTCCGCCGCGTGAGCAAGGCATTCCCAGAAATGCAGGAAGCCATTCCAATCAAACAGCTGTGAAATGAAATACCTAAAACCCGCTGAATAAAAATGACACTTTTCCAAGCTGTCGGTCTTTTGTACTTTTCAAAATATCGGAGAAAAAAATCTTTCAAATTAGATCACAAAAGGAAATCACGGGTACGTAGGAATCATACATGTCCGTCGGCATTGTTTAGCATGGGACAAATCACAACAGCGAGGAACCATTAGGATTTCCAGTGCTTTATCATCATAATTTGCTCATACAAATGCAATTAACTTAATAGTTTCCTGATAGATTGTAGCATCTCTATTCTCTCGTATTATTTTGAGCGGGCCTATCGTTTACTGCTAGATAAATATTCACCACAGGAAGTTTTTCTAATTTTTCCGCTCTGGGGCAATCACTGCAACCCTCCCCATCCCCACCCCGCCGTCCTCTTCCCCCCTCCCCCTCCCAGTCTTAATGTCATCCCCATGTGAAAGATTTGTAAAGTTCAAAAGGAAGAGCTGGGACTCAAGACAGAAACATCACCACAGCTCTCTACTGCCCTCTAGACACAAAGCTAGAGCACCAATGAGACGACAACGCAAGTAAAAGATAACAACGCAAATGTCATGAAATTGGGATTTAAAAAATTATAATAATAATAAAAAAATGCATGAATGAAAAATGTAAAAGTCTAAAAGTTTATTATCTAAACAGAATTTCTAACCTTGACTGTGCATCCGTTCCTAAGCATCGGCTTCTGCATATAGATTTGAATATACAAAATGCTCAAATATACAAAATCTTATCTTTGTAAATAATCACAATAGGGAAATGTTTAAAAAAATAAATAAAAATCAAAAACTATATCTATAAAAGATTAGGAACTTATTTTCTGCCTCATAGCAGAATATGACTGAACTCGAAATCAAATTGACCCATAACATTCCTTAGATCTATAATATTCCCTAAATCTTAATGAGCGTACCAGCTCAAAAAGATCTTCGATGGTTTTAAATTGCTATGTAAGGCTCGACTAACCATGAAATCTATTTAAACTGTTTCCTACAGCTCAACTTCAGCCCATTGTTTTCATGCTGAAGTCATTCTACAGATTTTTATCTCGCACAGCTCTCTTCTGGAAGAATAATGTGTCGGGCAGCCAAGGCAGATTTGTGAACAAGAAAGCATGAAAGCCAGTCTATTATTCCCTTCCTGTAGTGCGTTAGGACCCACCCAGTGCCAGTGGTTACCACGAGCAAATAGGAACCCTAGACGTAACAACTGTGCACTTTTCCATGACCCAATGTAATTTTTATATCTTTATTCCACTGTATAATTTCCCATATTTCAAACATAATAAAGGGAATCGCTGCGTTTCCCCCCGCCGTCCTTCTCTCACTTGATCCCAATTTTGACATTTGTGTCTGCCTCGATTTT
Source organism: Clarias platycephalus (assembly GCA_030068275.1). NCBI lineage: Eukaryota > Metazoa > Chordata > Actinopteri > Siluriformes > Clariidae > Clarias > Clarias platycephalus. The sequence goes on from JAQQZT010000005.1 coordinate 17,343,613, forward strand.
ATTGGATGACTCTCTTCCTTTTGAAAGGATAATAAAACTGTAAACAAATTTAGACCGTGAACGTCTTCTCGGCTTTGTTTCTCATTACCAGCTTCGCCTGCATTCTCTGCTAACGTCCCACGCTTGAGGAAAAGTCACCCTTTTACTAGATTTAAAAAAATCAGAAATAATCGAAAGTGCATATGAATTTCAGACTCGCTCGTTAACGGCATGCACGGCCATAAAGAGGACAGCGCTCTCCGAGACTCTCAGACACAAAGGAAAAGAAAATCAAACACAAGCACGGCTCGAGCCCTTGCGTCCTTCCTTCATCTGGAGAGCTCTACATCAGTGCTAGACGCTTTCTCTCTTTTATCGGAGAGAAAGACGAGCCGTGATGGTCCTGATGTACGAACTCATTTGCGCGTCCTCAGAAACACACACACACACTGTCTTGTAAATCAACGGTTCGTTCTTCACAAGCCCTTTTTTTTTTGACAGTACTTATTATGTTTATTTATAATGCGAACGATTCTTCTTCTAAAAAGTCATCAGGTTAGTAATTTTCTACAGTCTTGATTCTCAAATTAGATTCAGTTAACCTTTGCTCGGTCCTGTCCATGATGTTTATATTAGAGCAATGCTTCTTCGCTCCCTCGTTAAGAAATGCTCCATTCTGGTTTCTTCGAGAAAAAAGGAAAAGAAAAAGAAAATAGAAGCCTACGAAAAAGGCAGTGGCGGTATAATAAGGGCAGATTCACCCGCAGTTTCTTGACAGTGGAGGACAGAATATAAAACAGCAGTAAATCTGTCTCACTCAGAGGCAAGGAAGATTTTCAATTGATGTTGGAGTCAAATGGCATAACAGCAAAGACTGAGACGGAGGAGGGAAAAAAAATATTTACAGTGTAAACGCCAAAATCCACTTTTATCCAAAAAGCGGAGATACTTCGTAAAATGGGATATGATTTTATTTTCAGAGCTGGGCTCAGGATGGAAAATCAAGTTCATGTGGTCCGTTTTACATCTGTATAGTCTTGCGATAATTCTGTACAATCAAAAGGTTCTCCAGCCAAAAGGTCCTTCTGTGCTTAATTATGACATTTGGAAACTGCCAACAGGACACCCAAGCCTTACAAAAAGTGAATGCTTGCACGCAAACACAGAGACTCACGCACATACAGACGGACGCGCACACACACACACACACACTGCAAGAGTTTCGTTTTCTTACAGGGTTATTCAGATGATGGCCCTTGACTACTTAGACGAAGTGCTCAATTAGGCATAGCTTGTTCAGCTGATCTGCTAGCCAGTTATGTTATTGCTGCCATGTGCTGCAGTGCTGCGTGTATACCTTCGCTCAGGGCTACCCTGGAATAGCATCCTGTTTGGAATGACTTTTTTTTGTGTGTTTTTTTATTGCATTGATCCGTGATTTCTCATCTTGTGACCTGTGAAATTTTTTTGTAATTTTATCTTATGGGAAGAACCGGATCGAATTTGTGTCCTGTGCATGATATAAAATTATTTAAAGAGTATGGTACTGACATAGTACTGTAATATAGATAGATAAAGATACAGTAGATCAAATAATCCAATTTTTTGGGGGATTATTATTATTATATGATTTTAAAAAAGTGGATATAAGAAAGTAAAAGCCATTCAGTGTGATTGCATCGTTAGTGATAAAACAGTAAATGTTTCTGATGCAAGCTTTTCTTTTTTCCCCCCCATTTTTCCCTTCTAAATTACAAATAGAGTCATTTTAATAATTGCTGCCTTTAGTTACGAGTGTGTAATGGTTCAGAGATAGCCTCCCATGTTGAACGATCATAATTAAGGCTCTGATTTTGCTCTTACAATAACACTGCAATTATCTTTATCGCTTAGAGCGACAGAACATGCTTGATATATGTGCGTGCGTGTGTGCATGTGTTTGTGTGTGTGTGAGTGAATTTGTACAATTGTTTCAGCAAAAACCTCCACCACACACACACACACTGTGCATCTTGGTCCCCAGCTCAGTCAGCGCTATAAATCAAGTCATTAAGATAACGTCAGTAGCTGCTGCTCCACTCGTACATTACACAGGCAGACAAAAGCTCCATCAGAGGCCCATCTCTGACCCGGAGCTGATTCCCAAAAAGCAGCGTGCACTTGAAGTAGTTAAACAGTAGTTCCACCTAATCGGCCACCAAAAAGCCGGGTCCTTAAAGGGTACTCTGGAATTTATCACTAGTCCTTTGTGGAGAATACGAAAAGGGAAATCTAGCAGAAAGCACACCAGCCGCTTCGCCTAGTGCTTACAATGACTCAAACGGCCCATATCTGATCAGATCCATTCCCGCCTTCTGTGATCGCGGTACCTTTAGGAAACCTGTGTGTTCGTGTGTGGGGTATTTTTTTTTTCTTCTTCTTCTTCTTCTCCTTCCTAAGGCTGAGCGCTTACTTCATGTTTTCCCATTGTAATTCATGCCTGGCTGCAGTCAACTGATTTCTTGTGACATTATGATCCTGCACATTTCCTCATGCATAATTAGTCTTAGTGCTCAATAAATCTCCTCTGTTTGTTTTTGTAATGTTTGCTGTGGTTTACTGGAGACCTTACTCAAATGCAGAGTATGGGCTTTTAACACACCAGGTTAAATATTTCAATTCTGATAAATTAGGGATTCATACAAAATAGAAAAGCAGTTTTCTTACTACCCATATGATCATTCATATACTGCAAAATTAGTAGCCTTTTGCAGAAATGAATCATTTTCATTAAAAATAAAAAAAAGCGAATCTAGGCAGCTTTTTTTTTTATTTTTTTTATTTACACCTTATAAAACGGTAGCCTCAAGTAAAACTAAAGCAAGCTTCTTATTAAGCCAAAGTACATGCATAGAGGACAATCACAAACTGACACAGAAGGGGTAGATTTAGAGCAGATACAGTGAAGTAACCTTCCAAAATCAACATTACTTCAAACATGAGATCATCTAAACATCTGTCCACAGCATGTCCACAGGGAGTTCAATCAAAGCCCTGCCGAAATATGTACAAGTGTTTCTGGAAATAAATATTAGGCCTAATTGAACTCTGATTATTGCAGCCAATTGTGCCTCTGAAAGGAAACGCTCATTCGTATCAGATATCTCAAGTCAGGGAAGAACCTCGCCCAAGTCACTATTTCACTTTGCATCTATTTATTTGATCTTCGTTCTGTTGTTTCTTTTCTTCCTCCTTAATCCGAATAAACGGATTCATTTGATCCACGTTCCCTAAAGCTCATTACACAGTTTAAGACCATTAAAATTAGTAAGCTCTGAGTGCATTTTAAGTGAGGGCCTGACAGTTGGCTTGCACAGAAGTGGACTGAGTTCAATCATACTTAGGCTGTCTGTCTTTTCCCGACACACTCCATTTGCAGTCGGCGGATACGTTTACAAAGAAGCTAATCATAACTTAAACATTTCTGAACAAATCTTACCAAATTACACAGAGCAACATGGAAGTAGAGAGGAAATGACTAGCAAAACACTTAAGGTAAAATCCGACAGTTTTTTTTCCTCCTGACAATTTGGTAATAACTGAGATAAATGACTCAGCAAGAAGTTTTGCTTCAAGGAAAAAAAAAAAAAAATCCACTCAAAAAAAAAAAAAAAGGAATAAAAATTCTTTTATAAATTGTATATAAAAAATTAAATACATATACAATTAGTGTGTTAAGGATTGTATTAGGATGTCTTATATTATAATACACGATTTAACTTCAAATTATTATTACAACTATAATGTAAATAGTGAAAAATTATTCTTGTGCGAACACAAATAAATTATCAAATTAAGTTAAACTGGACATAGTTCTGGTTAGGTCTTATTAGCCTATTATGCGGTTAGCTAAACAGCTATTATCTAACTATTTAATAAAGAAACGTATAAAGAATATATTAGCAATTTCACTTTTAATTTAAAGCCAACATAAAACACTGAAATAGCTCCAGCATGAAGCGACACTCAGTATTATTTCCATATAAAACATTTACAGGGTCTATGTTTTTATTCCCCAATGAGAGTGATGCTTGCTGGCTTCAAGTATAGTTTTAGGTTTCAGAAAGAAAAAAAAAAAAAGATACAATGCTTCCCCCTAGTGGTGCATGACTGAAACTACAGACATAACATTATTATAATTATTATTTTAATAGCATGCAAGTGTTATCAGGAAAAAAAATAATAATAATCTTGTTTTAATCTATTTTAAGTTCCCTTCCTTTAAATAACAATTAACGAGATAAGTCTGCTTGATTTTTTTAAACAAATAAATTAAATGTTAGGAACAAATGCATATATCTCTCTCTAAGGAGTGCAACTTATCCAACCAGAAACCCCAAGCGCGAACACACACACACACACACACACACACACACACACACATCCTGAACCCTGCTCTCTCTCCAGTCCTCTCAATGGAGAGTTGGATGCAGGACACCGAGGAGGGACACAGAGGTTACTTTACAGGATGAGGCACCAGGCAGCCTATTAAATGCTGCCGACTGAAAGACAGATGTCCAGTCCCAGATGACCATTAAATATGACCACAGTCACAGAGTTCACAAGGTAAGTCCAGCCTTCCCTACTATATGTAGCTTTAAACAAATAAATTAAAAAGGTCATTTTTAGACAGGGTTTATATACACATAATCATAGACAGCACTGGAGACTACAGAAATATCACAATGTAGCATGACTTTCAGTTCTTAAAGTACTAGTTTAAGGTCTTATTAATGAATATGTGTAATAAAAAAAAATGAGGTCACACACATTTACAAAGGTTCACATACACATTCAGTTCTGTCGGTTTAATGATGGAGCTCTATAATATACTCTATAGAAATCCATATCCTCTTTGGTACTCATTAATCACGCATTATATAACTCAATTTATTATTATTATTACAATGAAGAACATAATTATTGGATCACTGCTTAAAGTAAACAAACTGTGTGATTATTAGGATTTTATTCTTCACAGTGGAAATGAAGTTTGCTAAAATTATTTAACATTTTCGTAACCTGCCTTTCCGTATTGTATTTAAAAACATTCAATTAGATGTGTCGACTATTGGTACGCTGTCTGACTGTCCACTGAGAAAAGCTAAAGAATGCAGAAAGTTAGTATAATGTGTATATATAAGGCTCAACCATGCCTGCAGGAACCCAAGGCTGGCCTGTGCAGTTCAATTTCACAGAAATGGTTTAGGAACTTCATTGGATTCAGACTGCATTGGATGCTCATTTACAACAGACTTCTCTAACATTGTTCTCCCTGGTGAAGGAGTCAGTGGAATGTAACAATAAATCACTGCATGATGCCCTTGACCATCATGCCCCCATTAAAACAAGAGGCACCTCTTTTGCTCGCACCATGTTTCAGCCTTGAGCTTCAAAATATTAAAGCTACTGGCCAAACAGCACTACAGATCCTCTGGACTTGTGGTGCACAAATTAACCAAGCCATCAGGATCGTCAATAGTTGTATTCTCAGTCAATAAAAGATGTTAGAATGGCATTCTACTCCAACTCTGGTAACTCTAAGCCAGGATGCCATGCTCTTTTAGTCGTCCTCAATTTAAGAACTGCATTTAATATCATAGACCATGACATCTTATTTAAGCATCTTCACAAGTTCTGCAGAGACTCTGGGTTTGCTCTGGGCTGGTTCCAATCCTACTTGTTCGGTAAATCAGAGTTTGTATCCCTGGAACCATTCAAGTCTACTACCTTCCCCGTCACCTGTGGGGTCCCTCAAGGGTCTGTCATTGTGCCTATTCGTTTCAGTCAACATGCTCTCCCCTGGTTATGTCATAAGCCAGTATGAAGTCTTTTTTTCATTGTCACACAGATGACACCCAAATATATACTAAATCTACTCCCTGTCCTTCCACAGCAACCTCAACCCCCTAAAATCCTGCCTTGAGTCTATTAAATCTGGTTGAAACAAAATTTCCTGCGGCTAAATAGTATAAAAACCAAAGTTCTCTCTGGCACCTGCATCAAGTCCGTCAATCACCTATAACCACCACCACGTTCTCTGGAAATAGAATTCTTCTATTCTCCTCAGTGATTAATCTGAGCATTCGGTTAGGTTCTCGTCTACCACATCAAACACTTCTGCAAAACCGCCTTAATTTACCTCAAGAACATAGCAAAGCTATGCCGCTCATCCAGTCTTGCAGACGCAGAAAAACTTGTCCATGCCTTTCTCCCCTCTAGGCTTGACAACTGTAATGCACTCTTCATAGGGTTCTGCGGACAGAGGTTTCTGAAACTCTGGTACATTTAAAACAAGCCTGCTAGAATTCTACTCCTGACCCACCAATTCATCCATAGGCCTGCCCCACTCTATTTGGAAGAACTTCTTGCTCTACTAAATTCCAATTGCAATTAGAGAGACCACAAAAGTTGGTTCCTTGGTGCCCCAAGGACCAAGTCGTGCGCATTGGGAGATAGAGCCTTTTGCTCTGCTTCTCATCCGTGAAATTCCCTCCCAGACCACTTACTGTATGCCCCTGCAGTCTCTTTCTGCTTTTAAATCAGCCTTGAAAATGTACCTGTTTACTAAGACTTTTAGCTATTTTGAGTTTTTAGCTATTTGAGCAGCCAAATAATTCCGATCCGCAGAGATCACACCCTGCAACCCCCAGCATCCAAATGATCTGCTGCCAACGTCCCGGTGCCAGACATCACAGCATACCCCCCAGAGATCTGGCAGAGCTGTGCCCCAAATTACCACCAAGAGAAACCATAAACCCAGGTGTTTAATTATAATGTTTTTAATGTTATGTCTGATCAGTGTAGTGTTGTATGGCATAATAACTATTAAAATTTTTAAATGTTAATGACATTTATTTTAGAAAGAAAGACATAGGCATAGGATACCTTTAAAAAAAAATCTGTCTTCCATGGACACTAATCAGGTTTAAGAGACCAAAAAATAACCTACCATCAAATGCTCTGCGCATATCAACTGATTTGTACCCACTTAAAAGCTTACTACAGGTTGACTGGATGAGACAAGAGGTCTGTCTCAGTGCTGCGATCCCATGAGAACATAAACAGGGGGTTCTTACGTTTCCAGTTGGGCACAAGAGATATTCGATATAAAGCTTTGAAATCAGAAAATGTGACAGTTCTTAGTAACTTCCAATTCAGGGTCATGGTGGATTAAATTAGGTTATTTTGTTGAATTTATACTAATAAATCTATTAGAAAATAATGATGGCAGGTACAAAAAAAATTGTATGAATGAGATTAAAACAGCCCTGCACACATTCCAAGATGAGACCAATTACAAACTTACATGACGAGGTTGTGGAAACGTCAGACCTAAGATTCACAGAGCATGGTTGCATTGCCGGCAGGTCTACTGCTATAAAGAAATGACCCAGGGTTTGTTTTTTGGCACAGGATTCATTTTTAGTTAAAGTAAATTAAATTAAATGTGGGGGGAGTGTTGGCTCAGCAGTTAGAACTGTCGCCTTGCTCCTCCAGGATTGGGGGTTTGATCCTTGCCTTTAGTCTCCCCATACTTTGTGGGTTTCCTTAAGGTACTCTAGTTCCCCACCACAGTTCAAACCCATGCGTTGAAGGTTGTTTGGTGTTTTTGAACGGCTCCTAGTGTATAATTGGGTGTTGCAATACATGTGCGGCTGTGCCCTGAGATGGTTCGTCAACCCATCTTGCTCCCTGACACAGGCACCAGATCCACTGTGACCATACACAGAATAAACAATATGGCAAAATGAATGAATAAAGAAGTCCATTGTTTTAACTATAGTAGAGAGAATTTGAAGACCAAAACAAACACACAATAAAACAGTGGTATTATGTTAAAACATTCTAAAGTGAAAACATAGCTGTACACTGGTAGACTGTCGGTCTACTTTTTTTCTGTTTGTTTGTTTGTTAATAAACAGTAATACAATATGCATATCTGACCAGCTGGGCAACGAGCTACCAGTTAACCAGCTCGGGTTGTTCTGGCAGGTGCTCAGAACAAGCTGTACTTAGTTTTTTAGCAATTTATTATAAGAACCTGTTTTAATACGATATATAAGAACATTATAAGGACATGTTGTTCTATACAAGGAACGACGTGTCCGCGCCTGCGTGTGTAAAACGTGTGTGCGCGCGCGCGCGCTCTGCCTGCTGCCCGGTGTTTTCCTGAGGACCAGATTCAAAGCGGAACTAACGTTACTGGGATTTTGTTCCCCGAAGACTGCGTTCACCACAGAAGCTGGTTATGGAATCTGCGGCTCCGTTTTTCACTCGGTTTAGTTCCACATAAAAGCAAGACCGTTATGAACAGCACGCGCGAGAGCTTTCGAGACTCTGTGTGTTTTCGCCAAATAACCCTAATGGTGCAGGATGCTAGGAGTGCTACTGCATGTGCTCGGCTAAAGACCTTTAGACGGTTTACAGGACCTAACTTACCTGCTGATCCGCCTGCAATGATCTGATGAGACGCGTCCCGCAAAAAACTCCTTTGCGTGGCCATTTCTATTCTGTGCCTGGAAAGAAAAAATGTGATTCAGGAAGTGCTCCTGTGGGCTGCTCATAATCCCAGCACAGAAGAGTTTTGTTATCTAGCCCTGTCTATCTAGGAGACTTGTCCTAGCTAGCGAAACTTGCTTAACCTGAATATAATGTTGTTTACACCGATTTACACATTTTATGTGAAAGTTGTTTTTGAGTGTTTACGGTAGTCCAGTTACCTGTTTTTGTTGTGCTATAAACATGAATGAGCATAGAGCCGGCAGCAATAGTGCTCACTCTTCAGACCGGGGTCTTGTCTCATTTAGCTTGTCCCGCATGGCCGAAGCTGGACTTGGTGCCCTTTGGTGATCGGGTTAATTTTAACCACTAATTACGTCACTGTTGGCAGCCAGACAGCTAACCTATTCGGTTGAGCGAGCGGGAAATAGAATTGGTATAAATTGACTGTATTCTGAGTTAATAATTTACTCCAATCTACAGGGAATAAAAATGACCCTGTTGTTGCATTTGTGAGGAGAAAAAAAAACTAGAACTAAGTTCAAAAGTTTGTATCCCCACTCTTTCTGGATAACAAAAAGTAAAAATCAAAAGCTTAGCTCCTCAAACATAACTACTAGGAGTAAAAGATAACATACTGTTAATCTCAGGTTGTGTTACAGCAACAAATCAAGAGACAGCAGAAAATATGCGGCAAAAGACAATATAGCAGCAGAAGTCCAACAGATTTTATAGCATTTTTTCATTGCAGTGATACCAGCGTTGTCAATGACATGAGTTTGAAAGTACTAGTGTAATTACTCACTCAATCTTTTGTTTATACTATCTATTATAGGGCATAAGGCATGGTGCACACACACTCATTCAGATATTATGGGCAATATTGTAACACCAGTTAGACTAATCTGCATGTCTTTTGACTGTGGGAGGAAACCAGAGAACCCAGAGGGAATCCCACCAAGCACAGGGAGAACATGCAAACACCAAGCACACAGAGGCAGGAATCAAACCCAGACCCTAGAGGTGAAAGGCAATCGTGCTTAACCAGTAAGCCACCATGCCACCCGGTGAAAATTAACAGTATTGAAATGTTCCAAGATTAGCTTCATGTTCTATACCACATTATCCTATGTACAGGGGCCTGGAGCCCATCCCAGGAGACTTGGGGCACAAGGTGAGGTACACCCTGGAGTGCCACTGCATGCATGCACACTGCAGGCAATTTGGGAGTCCCAGTTAACCTCATTTTAAAAACCTCATTCATGTCTTTGGAGTACCTGGAGGAAGCACAGCAAGCACAAGGAGAACATGCAAATTCCATGTACACAGACCCAAAATAGGAATCAAACACTCATACTACACTCTAGAATGCTAAAAATATCTAAATAATAAAATTAAGGGATCATATACAAAAATCATATCTTTACCATTCTATGTGTTTATATTTTTATACTTCTCAGTTTACAATTGCACTGTGCACATTCTGTGTAATTTAAATATTAATATATTTCATGTCTTATTTATGTTATTTGTAATTTTTGTAAATTTGTATATCTCACCCTAATTTAAATGTATTTTATTCTTAATTGAAAATTTAATTACAAAAAGTGCAATTTTCCTTTTATTGTAGTGAAATCTTTCTATTCTATTTCTATTCTGTCTTTTCTTTATACGTATAAGCATGTGACTGCATTTCATCTTGTTTATGGTTGTGTCTGTGACAAATAAAATTTTAATTTGATATTATTATGGGATTACAAAGAAGTGTGTGTGTATGAGGCCCAAAAAATCTGGGTCTATAAGGTTTTTTTTTTTTTTTGACCCAAGATGTCTTGCAAACTAACAATAGAAGGTAATATAAATCTCGTTGGCAAGACACATTGAGAAGTATAGAATGTTACAGAATTTGTTTGCCTGTGAACTTAGACTTTTAACCTCCCCTGTATTTAGTCTGCAAAATAAGACAGGGTATAACTACTAAGGTTATATAACCATGCAGGTTCCAACCGTGTGCAAAAATGTAATTGTGCAACATTAAGATTAGAAAAAAAATTATGCTTGTCCCCCAAGAAAAATAAACATGCTTTGTCAGTTGGAGAATTTATGTGCAGATTTTGTACAGTTTAATGGATGCAAGGAGGATGTGTTCAAAGGACATGAAAAAGAGATCCGGGATTAAAGGCAGGATTAATCTCGTGCTCAGTGTGCTTCTCTGTGCAGTGATAGTTGTGATGGTGTGGATGGGAGAGACTGGTCGTGGTGCGGGTGTGGGTGAACTCTGCAATCAGAAACATGGCAAAAACAATAGGAAACAAACTTGTCCCAATAAGAACTAAAGACTGCTAGAAACTGAGTGCATCCAAAAATCTTCTCGGGTTATGCTAATAAGTTAGTAAAGGCAAAAAGATGACATACAGGTTTTTAAAGAATATTTGTTTCACATTCAGGGAAAAAAAAGGAAGAAAAAAACCCCCACAGAGGTACAGGGTGGGACATTTATTGGTAGATTCCACAAGAGCTTTACTAAAATGTTATTCAAATACTGCAGTAATATTTGCATATGTTTATTAACCATATGAACATTTTACTAGGTAACATTTTCTTGCAATGTTTAGTGAATTTCTGTTACTTTGCTATTGAAATAACCCCCCAAAAATACTCTCATGTAGCAATTCATTTTAAAGTATAACAATAAAAAAAAATGTGCAATGACAACAAAATGTACAGCAGTAGTTATAAAAAATTAACCCTTGTTAACGCATATATTGCCTATGTTTGATATATTTTGAAAAATCCAATAAACTTTTAGACTATTGACTCTAATCTTACTGTCATGCAATGAGGGGCATTCAAGTCAAACCTGGACTTGTGATGAAATTTCTCATGAATGAAGGCGATGAATACAGAATACAGCATCATTAAAATGTAATGCAGGAGAGCAACACAAAGCAACAACTAGACGACTAGTCTAGACTAGACGGTGTTAGAAGTAAGACTGCATTCGTGAAGCTAAGGGTAATCTTCTGTAATTAACCAAATTAATTTAAGTACTTACGTGCACATTTACAAGTGCATTGATGTTATTTGGTGGATTGATAAAAGATGAGCACTAGCCAAAAGCGCTAGGTCAGAGACACTGCTGGACATAACACTGCGGTACAGACTGTTCTTAATCCTCATACTGTTTCGTGCTAAAGTTTTTGGGACAGGGCAGGACATGACCGTGCCTTCAGGCCACAATGAAAAAAATATATGTGGTTGATGATGGGCAGGTCTTCCCTTTAGTAACTGAAATGCTGGGCTTTGGTGGATCCCATGGGATATCATTAATAGCTTCACTACCGACCACACACTAAATGCAGTGCTCAATCCCACAGAGGTAAGTGATCCAAGCCAAATGACTATACTAATTCCAGAAATGTAGTTTCTACATGAAAACCAGGCAATACAGATTGGGCCAGTTCAGCTGTCTGGGTTCGTCTCAAGATACCCTCACTGAACACTTTATTAGGAACATCTGTACAGCTTGTGCAGCTCATGCTATTGCAGGAAGATTACTTTTGACAATATTCCCACTGGCTCTCCAGGCTGAGTTAGGAGTGTTTCACACACTGACTCACTTTGAACCTGGAGAAAAGGACAATGTAGCGTGTAAAGAGTGTGATTGATATTTTGCAGCATGAGACAGTTTTTGCGTTATCTGCTCAAGTTGCAGCACACAGGAACACTAGGTATAGGTGGGAATGCACCCTGGATAGGATGCCTGTCCCTTGCATGGCACCATGCAAACACACATACACCCTTGCTCGTTTATACTTACTATCAATTTCATCTATAATCACTCTAACAAATGGCAGAAGACAACTAAGTACTTTACTTTGTTACTGAACTTAAGTACATATTTAATCTATCTGTACTTTACTTAAGTAGTTACTAATTGTTCTTTTGACTTTTACTCTACTCCCCACAACAAACATTTGTACTTTACACTTCATAATATTCATGCATGGTATTGCATAATATAAATAGAGTGATGTGAAGTATTTGAGTATTCAGTAATATCGCTACCTGCTAACTATTAATCAAAGGCCTAACCATATTAGGATGCATTTAAAATCAGACAGTGATGAAAACAGTATGGACACAATTGGGAAAGGGGGTGGGACTATTTTACTATGATTTAAGACTACTGTAAGCTAATATAAGCTAAGAATATTTGACATTTAGTTCAATTTGAAAATTTGTACTTTTATACTTTTATACTCATATCAAATGTTAAATTGAGGGCTTCTACTTTTACTTGTGTAATATTTTTCCTAGGGTATCCCTACTTTTACTCAAGTACAGTGTATAGGACGTTTGTACTTTGCCCACCTCTCTATTATTATAAGATTTTCATTATTTCTATGTTTTAAATAGAACATAAGAAATAAATAACTGCCTAACTGGTAGAAAGGATTAAATACAAGTATTTCTATTGGTAGGTGCATGTGCATGTGTGCCCTGTGATGGACCATCTAGGGTGTACCCTGCTTAGAGCCCTCTGTTACCTGGGATAGACTCCAGGCTGCCCGTGACTCTCCGCAGTATAAGCAATATAAAGAGTGAATTAATAAATTAATTATGAATTAATTTTATGGGTATGTTGAGCAGACATGACACTGGTAGTTATATCATAAGTTATATCATTACATTTCTGCAGCATATTTTTGGTAAACTGATATCTTCTCTATCATGTAGAGTAGAAAAGAACATTCATAGAAGTGATTCATGTTTTCAAGGGTTAATGGCAAGGACAATCTCTATCCACAGAATTATAATAAAACCAAAGGACATTTTGAGAACATAAACCGCAAGCAAGGTTATGTCTCTATGTGGAAGCTGTAGGAAGCATGACAAAGATAAGTGATTAGCAAATTATACATTTGGTAACTTCTATAATGTTGTACAACTAATATGATATTGCACTTTAGAAAAAAAAAAATTGTTGCATTTTTAAAGTAAAAATATCATTTATTATTGTACTCAGAAATAGTTAACTATTACACCTTTCACAAAGCCTTAATTTCTGTTGATTTTTTAAATAGGATTTTGCTACTGTACTCATGAAAGATCTTTATGTAATAATAATCCCAAAAATTACAGTAATATAATACATTTCAGCATCTATTTTCTTCATTGCATCCTCTCTAATATCAGTATTAAGTCAGATGTAGATGACTATAGCCTAAGTTATCAGAAACCTATTTATGACAATCAAGATCCACTGCAAAATTATCCGCCTTTAAGTCCATCTTCAAGCAGAAGTTTCTGTGTCTTTGTTCGCCCTCTCTAGTCAAAAGCCATTACCTACTGTACCTGCAGCCCATGTATTTCCATGTCTCATAAATAAAAATTACTGAGACTGGACTTACCAGAATATACAAAGTATTCTGCCAAACTATTTCTGCTCTCTATAGTATGATTTGTTTCCTGTCACTGAATGAATATACTTGTGCAGAGAGGCAGGTATATAAACAAGCACACTGCTGTCTTTCTTCATAATGAGAGCATTCCCTCCCTATTTAAATGAAAAATTTATAGCATGCTATTGGCAGGAAAATGCCATCAGCAATCTGATGTGCCCGTATACAAAGGCATTCCACCGCCGGCCGGCACTTGTATTGATCCTTTTTCTTTTGGTTATTTATTATAGATATATGTTCATATATTATTAATCGCCTTCCTTATTTATTGAATAGATGAGTTAAAAAAGATGATAAGGAATCTGTTGAAAGGGTTGCACTGATATATAAAAACGATATTTTTTTTGTCTGCAAGAGGAGGGGACAAGCAAATATATAAATAAATAAATAAAATGTTCAAGGCTGATGGTTGAGAGGTTCTCTTTCCATCAATAATAGAATGCAGGAATGTATGAATGTCCAGTAGGTAGCATTGATGTACCTGAATAACTGTAAGTGCACTGGTATTTCAGCATTAGAATTGTAAAGTAAAAAAACGTGCAATAAGAAAAGAACACATTGTACCTTTTATTTTCAAAACCATCCATCTATCCATTTAAGATTTGATGCTTTCACAGCACTTTCAACTAATGTTCATGCACACTGTTAAAAGATTATTACTCTTTAGCTTCTTGCCTAAAAACAACTCGATGATCTACAAAAAATTATTGAATACTTCAAGCTGTTTTTCTTACTAAAAGTAGCAACATTATGAGAACAAAATAAATAGGAACAAAAATAGAAACAGTGGTTTGATCCATAGGTCAATTCAAGTCACTAATTTTATAGCTCTTTTGCAGATTAAGTACTACATTAGCACACAGGGAAGATCAACATCCCATTCTTAAGTTACTGCATATTAGGGGTGCAGTCTGTCCTGTGATGTTTCTAACATAAGAACATTTGTTAGTTTTCTGCTTTAATATTTAGTTTATACAGTGGCTTGCAAAAGTATTCGGCCCCCTTGAACTTTTCCACATTTTGTCACATTACAGCCACAAACATGA
>JAQQZT010000005.1:17358743-17370700 GCA_030068275.1 Clarias platycephalus
GGTCTTTCACGTGGAATTCCAATAAAATTGATTCATGTTTGTGGCTGTAATGTGACAAAATGTGGAAAGGTTCAAGGAGGCCGAATACTTTTGCAAGCCACTGTATCAGCAGTAACTACTGCAGGATTAAACAGGTATAAAAATGTTTGATTTGTAGCTCTGTCACGTTCCTGAGTGGCAGGTCCCATATATTCCAGTATAGGGTTCTGATGTGATCTGATGTGATCTGATGTGAACAGAAATGATAAAATATGCCTCAGGTACTCAATCCATAATAATACAGTTACGTTGTCAACATAGCATGCAGGACTTTTAACTGTCACATTTCAGTTCCAATTAGAAAAGAGCTTTAAAATTAATATAGATGATGCAGTTCTGCACTGGCAATTAATAAGCTAAATGACTGATTGTTAATATACATTTTTCTACCCTGAAATGGTATTGAAATATCTGAGGTCAATTAGCAATAAAAGCTGTGCTGTAACTATTTATGTTATAAATATTCTTTGTACTTTTTTAACCATTCCACGAAGCAGGATAGGAAACAGATTCTCTTGCATTACAGACTCTTAGCTAAGCTACACGTTCCCAACAGTGTAGTCATTAAAGTAGGACATGTACCTGAAAATGTTTCAAAAAGTGGAAAGTAAAATGGTCCGTACCAGCATCAGGAATGAAAACAAAAAACTACCTAAGACAGAGAGAGGCAACCCAAAAAAACGAAAAAGGAAAAAAAGCAGATGCAAGGTCAAATGAATCAAATAAATTTGACAGAACTCTGAATGGAAACCCTTGTAAAAAGCACTACCAATTTATATGTCATGGTCGGTGTCTTTGTTCAGTTAGTGGTTTGACTTTTCCCTTTTCAAGCGGTGGATAAATGCCTTTTCCATTGTAACTGCAGCAGGGAGCAGACGAGTGGCAGGGAAGAGAAAAGGCAGACAATAAGAGTGTTTGTGTGACCCTGAAAACTCTCTCTGAGTGGCTCACAGTAAGCAGTAATCCAAGGAATGCGTAGCTTATACCAAAAAGGACCGTGCTTCATTATTATTCCGAATGACAAAAATATTCTGGTGGTTTTTCTTCTCTCTCGCTCCCCCTGGCAGTCTGAGGCTAATGCATTCAGCCCGTGATGACCTGGATGACTTCACCCTTAGCTTTCTTTCCTGTGTACTGTACATGTATGTTTAAGTGTCTTATCAGAAATGCTGGGTACTTATAAAAGTGTGGGACCCTTTGTTGTGTATGTCATTGAGGGGAAATGTTTGCTATCAATATCCCGCAACTTCCTGTCTCGAGATCCCAGTGTGGATGACTGTGCCTGGCTCCCGGCTGCTGAAACGCCTGATGTCCAATTGATGTAGCTGGCCATCAGTAAAGTCAGCTCCAGGATCTACCAGATGAGATGAGAGAGAGAACTGTGTTAAAACGTTTGTAATATGATTCTTGAGAACATACGTTGACTTTTAATGTCAACCATCATCCTGTTATAGCAGAAATATAGCAAAGGCGAGGTACTGGAGTGGATCATGCTTATATGATTTTCAGTGTCCACAATAGTTTACAAATTATAGGACATGATAATGAAACAAAAACAGTTTGTTGGGATTTTGAGAATTAATCCAGACAAATGAACAGTTAAGCTTTAAAATCTACCTAATGGATCATTGTTATGACCCACACCTACAGTACCTTTGGTTTAGCCATTGCAAAAATGAGCTTGTCCACAGTTTTCTTGGCCAAAGCCTGGTCTTTAGTCTGGCTGACCACCACCATAAAGTCTTCTTTGCACCCCCCAAAGGTGATCACAGACTGGAATGAGTATGTGACCAGCAGGTGCTATAAGAATGAACACATTAAATTAATCTTACACTGAAATCACAGGAGGACTTAAACAAACAAGACTACTAAGAGATTATTATTTCACAAGTTTATTATAAATGAAAAATATATAAACAAACATTTGAACCAGGGGTTTGTGAGTTTGGAGACTAGATGGGGTTAAACTTATGAAGAAAGATGAAGAGAGACAGCAAATTACAGAGCTCAGCCGACAAAAGGTCACGAGGAAGCCAGTAAGTGGCCATTTGGGTCAGAGATTTTGGAAACACTGCGGCTGAAAATCTTTCCAGACCAACATGTCTGCTTCTTTGTGTTGTGTAGGGTCAAGAATAAGTGCTTACCCTTAAATACTCCAACCATTTCCAGAAAATGAAGGTTAAGGCCCTAAAAATGATTTTGTTAACCTCAAGTAAAGAGCACTAATGAGCTGAGATGTGAAGTGTTAATAACAATGCATCTCAAATGCGTGCGTGCGCGCGCACACGCACGCGCACACACACACACACTCACCATGCTGTAATCTAATATGCTTAACCCATCCTCACTGACAGCAACCCACACTTGTGTCTGCTCCAGTGCAGTAGGGGGCAGTGGCTAGAAAATGAAATGCAAAGGTACATAAAAAATGCTTTTAATTTTTATGTTGCCATGAGATCACATCCTGATCACTCTACTTAGAGAGCAATTATAAAATAGGTTTAAGCAAGCAAGGACAGCATCTTTTTAGCTTAATAATGGATGCACAGAGTTGTAGATGTACACTTACTTTAGCGCTAAATAGCTTGGCTCCAAACAGGGGCCATTTGCGAGCGACAGTCAAGTAGATCCTCACGCATTCAGCAGCAGTGCAGCCCTGCAGGACAGACCACTTAGTGGCTAGCCGCTCAGCCAGTTCCCTGTGGAATAAATGGCTGGTCATTCAAGGTCATGTGTGGTCATGGCTTAGATCTGCATCCTCTATGAATAACTGGTTTCCCTGGGCCGGGAAAATCAGGGGGTTGTGATTATTTTATAATACTGATATAGTGACGGAAACACAAACCACTGTTAAAATTAATGATATTATTGCGCTCTTACAGGTGACGGTCCAGTGGACTGAAATTCCACCATACCTACCCAAAAACAAAGTATAAACAGTTGACTTGATCTAATGATTATATTAGTAAATGATTATATGTTTATAATTATATGAGTGGAATAATTTAAAAAAGCTATAGGATTACAGTAAACAGGCAAATATTATTGTACATGTTAAAATGATCTGCCTTGTAATTTGCATTGCTGGATTCAGGGGTTGCTAAGCTGCACAAAAATAGAGACTCCATGCTGCAAGGTTAAACATGTCAATACCAAAGCTCTTCCAATGTTCATGGGAATACAATTATATTAATACACTGTCCAGTTACAGTTTACAATGTGGTGGATAGTTCATGCATGGAAATTATTTCTCATGTTCCCAGAACCACTTTTTCGCAATCTGAGTCTTGCAACATGCCTGCACCATCAGGAAAGAAAAACTATTGATGTGATAACATCATTCATTCAGCCACATTCAGTACATTCAGGTCATCAGCTGAATTTTATTTCCTCATAATGTTGATGAGCCTAGACCTGACCAACCAAGCAATCCCAGATCAAAACACTGTCTCCAGTGGCGACTATGTATGATGGGTGCATCGTTTCATGAGCTTCCTTTCCTACCCTGATGCACCCACCCCGCTGGAATCTGGACATGACCTTTTTTAATTGCTCCAAACTCCAATCTTTGTGCTCTCTAAAAATGAAATCAGTTTCTGATTAGCCCTACTAATACGTTATTTTATTATTACCATACCTTGGTTCAGTCAGAGTTCCAGACACATTGTGCATATGGAAATGCTGTTACTCTTACTAAACCTGTTATGTGATGCGGTAAGGAGAGCCGCACCACGAGATGGAATTGTGTTTATAAGAACCCTGACGCATGGCTTCAGAGTAGTGATGGGTTGTTCATGAACGATTCGTTCTTTTTGAACGAATCTTTAACGTGACTCAGAAGAACGAGTATTCATTTTCTAGTGGGCGCGCATGCGCAATTCATCGCAAAAACCGCGTAGGTTATGTACAGGAAACAGAATTGAGCGATTCTTTCTCAATGACTGTTCTACTCCGAGTTGTTCGTTCTTTTGTCACGTGACTCCCATAGACGCTATGTGGTTTTAAAAGAACGAACGACTCAGACTGAAAGATATGAGAGGGGAGCTACTTATTCTATTTATTATAATAACGTCCTTAGCTGCATTGTAATATTTTCATTACTGGAACTGTAGCCAAAATTTGTGTATGTGGACATATTGGGGTTTATTTATTGAGAATGCAACATTTTATTTCTTCTCAAAAGAACGAAATGAACTAAATGGCTCAAAAAAAAAAAAAAAAGATTCGTTCATTTTGATGAACGAGATTCAATTAATCGAGTCATTAAAATGATTCAAACTTCCCATCACTACTTCAGAGGGGGTCAGTGAAAGAGGAGTATGTGAGAGTTCTTATGACGCGCACGTGAAGACCTTTCCGTTTAAAGATGGCGAGCGGTTATTAATTAATGAACTAAAAGGAAACAAAAGAAAACTGAAAACACAAAAACGGAGCTTCGCCGTCTACGCGAGACCGGACGAAGCTCTGGAAACTAAAAAACAAAAAAAGGTATGTCCTCTCGCCCTTACCGAGAATTTAAAAGAGAGAGAGAGTGTTTTGTGTTTTTTGTACACTTTTATACTTAACCTGAGTCGCATGTCGTTCTCTCTCGTCAGCGTCTTAAGGAGACAGAGGCTGGGTCTTTGCCTCTGTCTCTCGACTTTCCGCGCTTTTATTCTCTCTATTCTGCGGCGGCGTTGCTTGGCAACCGTAGTGTCTATGTGGCCACGCCTCTGCCTGTCCAGAACTCCGCGGGGCGGCAGCCTGCGGATCTTCCCGTTCTGAACAGTGCAGGGTATTTTTATGCGCGGTTCTGCCCCTCGCGAGACCCGCGTCGTTATAAAAACCTAGCTGTAATAATCTGAATGTAATATGTACGGATACATGCCTTTAATTTAACCATTCTGAAACAGCAACTTTTTTTTTGCTAGGCAGTGTATAGATTAGTGTATACATACTGTATCGATTGTGTATTCTATTCAATAGAGGAATGAAGGTTAGCCATAGCAAGGCAGAATACACGTGTGTGAATGAGAGGAACCTAGGTGGAACGGTAAGGCTACAAGAGGCAGAGATAAAGAAGGTGCAGGACTTTAAGTACTTAGGGTCAATGTCCCAGAGCAACGGAGAGTGTGGAAAAGAGGCGTGTACAGGCAGGTTGGAATGGGTGGAGAAAAGTGTCAGGTGTGATATGTGACAAAAGCGTATCAGCGAGAATGAAAGGAAAGGTGTACAAGACAGTGGTGAGACCAGCGATGGTCTACGGCTTAGAGACCGTGGCACTGAAGAAAAGACAGGAGGCGGGGTTAGATGTAGCAAAGATGAAGATGTTGAGGTTCTCTTTGGGAGTGACAAGGATAGATAGGATCAAGAATTAATTCATCAGACGACCAACCCATGTTAGTTGTTTTGGAGATAAAGTCAGAGAGGCCAGATTGGGGTGGTTTGGACATGTTCAGAGGAGAGATTGTGAGCATATTGGTAGAAGGATGCTGAGGTTGGAACTGCCAGGCAGAAAGTCTAAAGGAAGACCAAAGAGGAGATTTTTGGATGAAGTTAGTTGGTGTGAGAGAAGAGGATGCAGAGAATAGGGTTAGATGGAGGCAGATGATTCGCTGAAAGGGAATAGCCAAAGGACAAAAATCATTTTATTCAACACTGTACTTGTATGGTGGCCAACAAAATTCCTTCACAGGGTTGAAATTTGTCATATTCAACTATACAGTACATAGTTCTAAAAACTACATATAAATTTAACGTATCTCAACCAATAATTTTTGACATTTCCGGGCAAAATGACTGCATGCATTGTGGCTTTTTAAACTGGCTATTTACATGATGTTAGAAAAAGCAAGATTTTAAAAAAATCATTAAAAAAAAAAAAAAAATTCACATCATTATGCATCTTAAAGTTAGAGATGTCAAAATGTATTACTGGCCAAAAAAAAATAAAATAACAAATGAAAAAAATCAATTTAGGTCAACACCCATTTCTTTGTCTGTTTTCTGAGATACACTAACATCCTGTGGCGTTTTTCCATGCAGGCTCACATACTATATAACTGTGCATATTCACATCAAATAACAAACATAAATTAAAAAAAAAAAAAAATCAGTCTAACTTTGTTAAACATTGTTAAAATATTATGGCTAATTCATGCGTGGAAATAATTTCTCATACTCCCAGAACCACTCTTTCACAATCTGAGTCCTGGAACAAGTTATTGTTCTCTTGATATTTCAAACTGGTAGATGCTAAACTGAAGTCCTTCGCCTGTGTTACTGTCTCCGATTTACTGACAATAAAAATGTACATAAATATACTTCGGGCTACTAAATGTGCATGTGTACACATGTGTGATATTACCTGAGTTGCTCTATGTTGCAGTCCTGTTTGTACCGTTTGGGGTAGAAGCGGTCCAGAACTTGCAGCAGAATCTGCTGGATCTTAGGCTGAGGAGAGCCACCAGGAGATGCTGGTGCTCTGTCCAAGTCTCCATGTTCAACCTGCATCATGTACATGTCATTACAATATCAATTTTACATTTTTTCTAATAATTAACATACATCCCAGCACTTTCTATTTCAACAGACCTGGGCCATGAGGGCAGCAACTTCTAGTGCCAGCTCTTTACTGACTGGAAAGTGGCTTTGGTGCACTTCTTCATTCACTTGATAGGCCAGCAGGAGGCGCTCTCTCTCTGTCTCTCCTTTTGCCTGTGCTCGGAAACATAGCCTAGAAAATACAGGATGTGGCTAATGTAACCTCTACCTTGCAATAAAAGAATGCAGAGTATTATATGTTTTAAATAGAAAGAAGGAACAAGTATCAATGATGCACCTGCTTTTGTATGTTAAGCGCACGATGCGTGTCCCCTCACACTTTCCTGGTTGTAGTTCTTTTAGGGCCTGTTCCCACTTGGAGATCACATCACAAATCTACCACAAAGAAATCATGTTTATTGGTAAATATACTGTAATCTCTTGTTCACTGCATTTACAGTCTTAATCAGTCACAAAATAATGAATATACTGTATATGAAAATACCCGTTATATTTTATCCCTTAACTGCATGAAATGTATACACATATTTTTTTTTTTAACATTTAACATTTGTTTTAACAGTGTAACCCCAGAACATAAACATTTAACCCGGATACATTCATTTATAAAGTAAATAAAAAATAAATGAATATTTAAAAATGAATAAACAAAAAGCATTTGGGTAAATATACTTTTTCATTTCAAAATTTCCTTAAATTTACTTTCCTGAATCTGTATGGAGAAGGTGAATCATTGTATTGAAAATGTTTCATAGTTTATATTTTTTTTAAATCCCTCTATAGATAGGGTATCTGGCTTAAACCATTTCTCATAATTTAGATTTTGTATTTATAAATGTTGACTGTGCAAACAAAAATGAGTTCATCCTATGTTTTTCCAAATACAGTCACTAATTCTGTGTGAAGTTTACATCAGAAGGTATTAACATTTTAACAAGGACTAGTGATAGTGATACAATTGCTGCAGAAACTGGAAGAGCCTCAGCAAAAAATTCCACCCAGTCACCTACATAATCTATTTTTTAAAATGTACTGGGATTTCTTTATTTTATAAAATAATTATTTTTAAAATAAATGTGAATTTAAAATATTCAGAAACACTACATGTAAAACACAGTGTACTCTGAAGTACATTACCTTGGTAGCAGGCTGGAGGCAGTGTTCAAGGTCTTTTCCTGAGGGGTCGTCTGTGAAGAGAGCAAACCCAGAAAGCAGTGGCTTCCTCATGCCTGCCCTCTGGTTCAGTGTGTTCACAAACTCCTCTACCGTAGTGGATCCATCAAATCCCACCACCTATAGCATCCATGATATTAAAATCGTTTTTTTTAAGAGTTGCCTTGCTAGGGACATCTTTGCATGTTTTATGTTTGATGGTAATGAGGTTAAATGTAAATATGTACACTGATTAGTCATAACATTAACACATAACATTAACACGTTAACATTAATTATTAACTATACACCAGTAAACTGATGACAGGATCATGGGCACTCAAGGCTCACCCATGCATGCAGGGCCAAAACCAAAACCAAAGGCTTTTTAGTCTGACCCACAGAAAAGCCAAAAGTCAATGCTGGCCACGACAGAAGGGCATCAGAACGCTCAGTGCACCACAGCCCACCACAATTGGGGCCCAGTAGGCAAAAAGAGTCCAAGACCATGGACTCGAAACCTCCCCAATCTCTCCAAATCCCAATCCATGCACTGAACAAACCAGTCCAGTCCACAGATGCCCAACCCAACAACCCACATCACCCAAAGGACTTCTTTTAATGCCAGACACCAGGTTTTAATAACCCTCAATCTCCTGGTAAGACTTTCCACTAGATTTTGGAGTATGGCTGTGGGGAATTGCTCACGGAGCCACACAAGCATTAGCTTAGTGAGGATGTCTGGCACATAGTCAGTGTTCCAATTAATCCCAAAGGTCTTTGATGAGACTGAGATCCTGGCTCTGTGCAGATCAGTTCTTTCCCATCTACGCTGGGAAATCACTGTGCATTGGCACATATAAGGGGTACAACAATTTTGAAGGCAATATTTTGGGGATAAATCAGATATGATCAGGTGTCCATATAGTGTGTATGTGTACCTGGTAAGTGTTGTTCATAAAGTGAACAGGTATGCTGAAGGGTAGTGAGTGATGGTAAGGGTTTCTCAACAGAATAGACACGATCTCCATGCGAGAAGGCTTGGCTTCCCTTTCTCCATTCTGCAACACTCTCTCTACTGACCGCTGACAGTACACTGCATACTTTCCTACCTCACTCCTTCATAGACACACACACACACACAAACACAGAAAGATATTTTGGCACAATATAAAAAAGTGTAAGAAACAGTGATTGGTCAACTTCTAATTTAGTTACTGACTCTGACTGTGAATATATAAATAAAGAAATAAAGTACTGACTTTGAATCAGCGTGCCTCTGCAGGTATTGTCTCAGGTACCACAGGAAGTGATGCTGGGGCAGGAAAAGTGCAACGCACACAGACAACAGCTGCCAGCACTGTCAGTGAGAGAGAGGGAAAGAAAGGTAATGAGATCAAGAAGTTAGACTCCATGACTAACTTTATTGTCAGCCTTGTATGTGACCAACCTGAGTGAGAGAGTAGTGGTTAGGCATGCGGCGGTTGGTCTGTTTGATCAGCTGACAGTACATCTCATTCTGCAGCTCAGGGTGTGTCAGACACACCTGCAATGCACTCTGGGCCAGAGAAGTGTGATAGTCTATGGACGGCGCTTCCACTAGCACGTTGATGAACAGCTGACATGACTAGAGAAGAGGAAATGATACAAATTATTATAGTACTTTTTAAAATTATTAAATAAAGGTATATTCACTCGTTGTCTATAACGCTTGTATAGGGTCCTGCATTCCGGGTCACGGGGACCTGGAGCCTATCCCAGGAGACTTAGGGCATGAGGCGTGATACAGCCTAGACAGGGGGCCAATCCATCACAGGGTTCACACACTCATTCACACACTACGGGCAATTTGGGAACACCAATTAGCCTAACCTGCATATCTTTGGACTGTGGGAAGAAACCAGAGTACCCGGAGGAAACCCACCTAGCACAGGGAGAACATGCAAACTCCATGGACACAGATACGGGAATCGAACCCGGACCTTGGAGGTGCAAGGCGACAGTGCTAACCACTACACCACCGTGCCACCCCAGATTAAATCAACCATAAGAAAATAATAAAAAAATAATGAAATGTAATGTTACATTACTTTGATAAAGCTATTAAAATAGTTACATTACATATAACTTTTTAACAGCATAACTTACATTTCCACAATAGCCTTCACAACACTATCAATTGCACTGGCTATATGAAGGGCACCTCCTCAGGGGCATTTGACATACAAATGAAGTCAAGAGATCTCCGCTTTTGTTCTTTTTAGTTGCCATTTATGTAACACATACTGTATGTCATGATAAATATTTATATGTTACAGTATAATAAATCTGAAATAAACATGCAGGGAGGGCAAAACTTGGGGAAGCAGAAGATTCATAATGTTCATTTGAGGTTGTTTGCCCAGAGAACATGGTCAATATTATCTGTTTCCAAATAGTGATGTCATACCTTAGCAGCACCACTAGATGGCAAGCTGAACACATGGAGACAGAGCTATGAGGGCATGATGAGACTCGATTCCCATTAATGATTCGTTTGTGCTCCCAGAATAATTACATTAAATTACTTAATGTCAGGATATACCTGTCAACTAAGCCACCCGGTATTTGGAGAAAGGTAGTCTGCTTTAGGGTCAAATGTCAAGCTAAAAAGGCTTGATTTGTTTTATACAGGCACAAGGGCGGCAATCATAATAGGTGTACGGGCACGTACACAAACCATGTGTACAAAATGTGATAGAAGGCGGTTACGTTTCACATAAAAATATTAAAACTGCTCTCCAAGACAAAATTATGGCTACGCTTTGAACCCAAGCTGAAATATTTTTCCCTGCTCCACAACACAGGGCTCTACACAGTATGTTGGAGGAATGGCAGAAGCTTGCCTCAATCAGAGCCTAATCCAGACCATTATCTTCATACAATGCCCTAATGAGTGGCGGCCTGGCTGCTCTCGCTTTGATCTGACTGTGGGAGAGACAGAGGGTCTGTAGATACTATGAGAACGACCTGAGCACTGCCATCGACCCTGTATAAGAAGGTCAATAAAGGAGTGAAAAAAAGGAGAGAGATGAAAAATAGAAAAAAACAGGTCAGTTTATACTAAATTAGAGAGTAAAGGAAGAGAGAACAAAAAGGCTCAATAATATAAGAGGCAGAAAGAGAAGGAACAGAAAAAAAAAAAAGTGTGTGTGTGTGTGTGTGTGTTTGTCTAAGAGATAGGAATAAAGAAGTGCAAACCTTAAAGAGTTTGAGAGCTTCTGTTTGAAGTGCCTCAGAGGGCAACGTGGTCAGAGGGGAACGCAAACCCTCCTTACTGAAACACAGCACCTCGTGTTTCCACAGAGGAGAGTCTGAGCACACAGACACACACAAGCAAAGCATTAGCAAATTCAATTACAAATTTAAATGCCATTACAGAAGACTTAAAAATCTCCACTAACTGCCATTAACGCTGTCTTGTGTCTGAAGGAAGCTTCTGCAAATGTCAGCTTTGATTTCAAACTGCATTATACTTCTAATCCATCCATTTAGACACATAGTACACAAGACAGAAGTTCCGTAGTATAAAAAAAGCTATTTAAAAACAATATCTCACCTGGATCTCCATCCACATCCAGCAGTTTTCCAATCAGCTGCTCGTACTCTGTGGCCCCTTTCAGGCTAGCAAGGTTTCCTGCTGCTACAGTCAGATGGTACAACCAGGTATCCTAGGAGAAATAAAAAATGTGTCTTTGAAAGAAAGAAATCACATGCATTACTATTCTATTGTACAGTATGGTGTATTTGGTATATGGTGTATAAGTGTTGTTCAGGGTCACAAGAGAGCATGCGTGACCATAACATCGTAAAGACTCGCTTGCATTCTCATCTTCTCTTCTGTGAGGTCTGTGAGGTGAAAAATGGCGTATGGAGGATATATTTTGGATTCCTAACCAACCTTTCTCTGTCTGAAGAAGCTATTTGGACAAGTAGCGAAACGTTTCAAACTAACAAGAATCTTGAGAATCTGAGAATCTTCATCGACATATTCTTAGAAAGTCTGTAGTCTACACACGAAGACACCTTCAAACCTGCCTAGGCAACTAGATCATATTTATAATTAAAAAAAATAAACTCTGTATAACATACAGTGGCTTGCAAACTTCGGCCCCCTTGAACTTCTCCACATTTTGTCACATTACAGCCACAAACATGAATCAATTTTATTGGAATTCCACGTG
>JAQQZT010000005.1:17370800-17395625 GCA_030068275.1 Clarias platycephalus
CATGTTTGTGGCTGTAATGTGACAAAATGTGGAAAAGTTCAAGGGGGCCGAATACTTTTGCAAGCCACTGTATGTTACTATATAACCAGTACTTCTTTAATATACTTTGATTTGGATTTAATTTTAGAAGCATTACCTTTTCTTGCTTGGTGCCAATGAGCAGGTAAGTGGGGCTTTGCTCTTTGGGATGGACCACTAATGTGCAATGAGAAGAGAGGAAACCTCGTCCTCCTGCTTCGTAGTCCTCGTCAGAGTCACATGACCTGTCCACCTCCTCGACCCGTGCCTCTCGTACATGGAGCTGACCTAAAGGGAACTGTCACACCCACACACACATCAACACACAAAGCATAGGCAACCATAGAAGGAAATAGATATAATTCATAGTAATGTATAGTCACCTTGTCATCCTGGTTACGGTAGTAGTAGAAAATCTTTCCTATTAGGGTGCACCACACAAGCTTTGAATGACCATGCTTGACCTAACCATGACAGAAAAGCAAAGAAGATAAAAGAAAGAGGACAAAAAGGTCCATAAAAAACAAAAAGGGGGGCGGGGATGAGGTCATGCACACACATACACTTCTTAACTTAACGGTAACCTTTCAGCTTATTTCATTTTTAACTAAAAGCTGCAATTTTTTCCAAATAAATAAATAAATAAATAAATGAATGAATGAATGAATGAAAGGGGGAACTGTGAGGACCACCCAAATGTTCCCAGATAATCAAAACTGTCAGA
The DNA here is from genome assembly GCA_030068275.1 of Clarias platycephalus. NCBI lineage: Eukaryota > Metazoa > Chordata > Actinopteri > Siluriformes > Clariidae > Clarias > Clarias platycephalus. The sequence continues at coordinate 17,371,543 of JAQQZT010000005.1, forward strand.
TATTCCTATTCTTATGGGGACATTTGGCCCACATCAAGCTCTAGAGGCTGGGAATAATTCCAGGCATGCTGACCTCAGTTCTGTCTCAACATGTGCTCGTCACCTAGCAATTGAGCCCAGAGCCTCTCAACCTTTCCTTGTCTGCACACACACACACACACACACACACACACACACACACACACACGCCTAATCATAGCCATTGGCATACTGACAAATCCTTTTTAAAAACCTATACATTAGGATGTAGTCTTACTGTGAATGCTTTCAAACAGCTGTTTCAGGTGACCAAAAAAAAAAACGGCTTTCAAGTGTTTGATGGTGCATATCGTCAGAGCCCTGTTATTGAGTTCTGGCACAGCAGACCTTTCTGGAAACTTCATCTATACAATCACAGGGTGTAATAAGAGCACTTCCTTCTTGTCTCACCTTGGTCAGCCAGCCACGCACTGTAGGCTTGGCTTGTGTCTCTGTGGAGATTGGGCCGCTGGCCTGGACTTTAAGAATGTTCTGAAGAACTCGGATCCATTCCTCCAGGATGTTGGGTGAGTCTGCGGTTAGGTAGAACGTCTTCTTCTCTGTGATTAACTATTACACACAAATCTTCAATTGTCTTTGATTTCTTTGACCAAAACGAAACAAAGAAAATATAAACATACTGTAACTGAGGCATATATTAGAAAGGGGATTATTCCAAAGATAGGACAGTAAAATCTTTAAAGCACAGTGAAGAGAATTACACAACACTAGAAACACTGGGACTTTGGTTATCCAATAATGTTAACCCAGAAAGGCTAAACATTCATTTCTCTAACAGAGCGCTGTTCAAAAAGAGATTAAGACATCAAGCAGTCAGACCACCTACAGCAGACTGTGATGGGAAGCTCACTGTTGACAGATTTGCTTAAAGGGATGTAGAGGCATAATGCTGTGTGTGTGTGTGTGTGTGTGTGTGTGTGTGTGTGTGTGTGTGTGTGCGTGCGCGCGCATGTGTGGGCGAGACCTGGAAAGTCTGCGCTCCCTCTCCACGAGCTATCCGACATGACGAGTTGAGTTCAATCTGGCCTTGAGGCTTCCGGATCACGTCACTCTGAAATCCCAGCACAATCAAAATAAACATCATCTCTTCTGCAGTATACTTATGCAACTCGTTCAAAGTAATAATGCTACAAATGATATATGGATAAATACACTGACTATATACAGTATTATAATACAGGGTGTCTCAAAAGTCTGCATGCATAGGAGAATTTTTAAGCAAAATCTCTTTCAAAAATTTTTATTCTTGGTTTATATTATACAGTTTTTCAATTGTTTCAACAATTTCAGAATGCCTCTGGAAAACATACTAATGGTTGGATCAGGAAACTTTTGCAAGATTATGACGGAATTTAACAGAAGATGTGGCAAGCTCATCATACAGTATATGACACTGCTCCCAAACTTTTGTGTTGCGGACCAAGAGAAAAGTCGATATCCATCTATTAGGACTATTAGGATAAAACAATCTTGAAATATCGTATCGATAAAATGTATGTTAATACCAATGATATGCCTTGATCATTTTTACTCGATACGAACAGATCTAACAACCTATCATACAGCAGATGTTAACGAAAGACAACAGCCAATCACTCTGCAGCTTTTGGGTGGCGTGTCAAAGTATACACTGGTTTCCTACCCCAAAGCATTATATGAGCTGCGGGTGAAGGAAACTCTGGACAGCCTGGAAACAAGGCAAAAACTTCAAGTGACAATGAAAGTGCAAAAATCGCAGGAGTTTTAGCGCAGCTGTGATAAGGCACGAGGGTGCAGCTCTTAAATGGAAATCTGGTGCACTATGTATGCTCAGGGGTTAGAGAGGCATTAGGGATTCAGCCTTGTATTACAAGCTAGTATTATATAAGTAGCTCTCATTAGCCATGAACAGAACCACATGGTGTGTTCTAAAGCAATTTACACCAAAGCAGAAATTGTTGCTTAAGATCACATAATGTTATCAGATGTGTTTTCTTGATGAAAGTGGCAGGCAGCTGCTCTCTCCTCTTCCCAGTACTGATGACCACATTGCCCTACATCCATGCTGCGACAGACAGTTAGTGTAATTAACGATTGTTAGAACACCTGTGACACGAAGTGATACATAAAGTTAAAGATCCTAGTGCTGTTATGCTCTATTATCACCAGGAATGACTCTTGTCCAATTATATTACAGTGAAACCTTGGATTACGAGGATAATTCGTTCAGGAACAAAACACTCGTAAAATCAAAGCGAATTTCCCCATAAGACATAATGGAAAACCCAAATTATTCATTCCACAGCCCCAAAAAATAAATACATAAAAATAATTAATACAAAATATAGAGTAAAAATAAAACTAATTAACCTGCACTTTACATTTAAAATAAGTACAAATAAATCCAAACAGATGGATTCTGCACAGGTGCTGTGTGTGTGTGTTTGTGTGTGAAGCTAAAGTAAGAGGAGAGGAGGACTCAGCCCCTCCCCCCTCCATCTTCTCATCTTACACAGTAAATCTTCCTCCTGTCTTATTTGAGTTTCACACACACATACACACATTCAAGGAAAGACTGTTTTATCGGAAAAATTAGCAAGGAACATCGCTAATAAGTCTCGCGTGCACGCACGCTAACGGAATCACTGCTGTAAAGTAAAAAAAACAAACAAACAAATTAACCTGCACTTTACATTTGAAAAGAATCGCGACAAAGCAGTGTTTCTGTGTAGAGCAGTGTGTGTGTGTGTGTGTGTGTGTGAAGGTGTGTGAAGGTGAGAGGAGGTGGGTGTGTGTGTGAAGGGGAAAGGTGTCCAATGAAGCACGCGTACACAGAAACAAACTGCGGGCTGATACTGAGAGAGAGAAAATGGATCTTTAACCTCTCTAATGAGACTTGCTTTTGCTTTACATGCACACACACGTGTGTTATAATAAACAGTACATGTGCGCTGTACACACACGCATACAAACACAAAATAAAATATGTTTCACACACACACAAATGTTCACAGTGTTACAGTAAACAGTACACGTGTGCACGGATGTTGATTATACCAGTGACAGACGCTCGGCGTCAAAACAAGAGGCACATGCGTGCTACACAATAGTCGGTGCTCGTAAACCAAGACTTGTTTGTTTTTCAAGTCAAAATGTATTAAAAATCTTTGCTCATCTTGCGGAACACTCGCAAACCGCGTTACTCGCAATCCAAGGTTCCACTGTACTTGGTTAGAACTGTGTATAATACACAATAGAACGTAACCGTGTATATATATATATATATATATATATATATGTATCTTTTTTTAATAAAATAAAAACTGAGCTCAAAATACCACTTATTGCGTGTTTTATTCTTTTTATACACTGTATTAACTTTAGTTAAATTTCAGGAGGGGTGTCGATACATCTGAAGGGCACTACACTACAACCACCTACAGTTTTTTTTTTGCTACAGTTCGACATTGCTTCTCAGACAGCACATCTCATTGCAGAAGCAATGCTGTAGCTCCTGCCAATTCCCACTCATTTTATACATCAATGCTGGCTGATTGCTGCAGAAATGGGCATCACATTTAGAAGTTTCTGCTTTCAAAAATCGACTTTTATGAACTAAATCAATCCCATTTCCTCCAAAGTGCTTATCTAGCACTCCTAAAGCTTTAGAAGCCCTTTTAAAATGATTCAATAACAGCCTTTGCTATTTTAGTCTCTCCCAGCATGTCATCATTCCCTCTTTCATATATGAAGCTAACGAATTCTCAGAAGCTGGCACACTGTTAATTAGTCCCATCCATGCACTCACTGGTGATTTATAATACAGGATCTCTCCATTCCTGAGGATGAACCAGCGCCTTTTCCATGCCTTTACCTGGCTGCCCATTTTCAGCAGGTAGCCAGATTTCTCCAGAGTCTCCTACAGAAACACATAAATCAATGTCGTCTGACTTAGGCATGTGAACTCTTTATACAAAAAGAAACAAATGTGTGCCTACTTCTCTGGATTGAATAACTATGGTAAAGGATCTAGGAAATCAAGGCCATAAAGCCCAGAACAAGATTTAAAAAGTACTGTAGTAGGCTGAGACTACGGAAAATTACTAGTGATATACATACGGGTCCAATACTCTCACAGGAGTAGGATGAAGTACGTTGTACTTTCTGCTCTGGCTCAGAATAGTCACTGTCTAGTGAGTAGGCATCTGGAGGGATTGCATAATCACTCTCCGAGCTGATAGAGGACATGGACACTCCTAGAAAGCAAGAAACAGCCATGAACAACAGATAATTTACCACAGGAATGATCTGACAATTAATACAGTAGGTGTAACCAGTGAATAGAGTCGACCCAGCATGATCAAGTGTAATATGATGCATTAGCCGTTTAAAGATTAATTGAAGAAATGGTTTTCAGAGACTATTTCTGCTGCATAAAAATGCTAGAAATTTCCAATAAAATTTTAATGGACACTAGACATTGTCTGAAGGACTAGGTCTCAAGGAATGGAGATACTGGTTCATTCAAGTCAAATCAAACTGATCCCTGAGGAGCCCTGCCCAAACAAGTCTACCACTAAGGAGGCACAATGTTTAAGCTTCCTTTTCTGCAGCGTGGAAGGTGCATTAAAACGGTAGAAAGAGATTTTGAAGAAATAGCTTGGTAGTCACGTTTCTTCACCTCTCTTTACAGCTCGAGGGCTGCCTGGGGTGCTGCTCTTCTTCTCTGTCCCGACCGTTGAGGTGCGCAGGCTGGCCAGCGAGCTGCTGTCGTCCTCAGAACCTGAGTCTTCATCAGGGAAAGGAGCGCTGCTGATCTGTGTGGCTTTCTGCAAATGCAGACAGAGCAGTTAGCAAAGCAGTGAAAGTTTTCAGCTTAATTGTTCCTAATAAAAACTAATAATACACTGCTGTCTTCTCACCCCTTTTAGTGTGGAGTAGACCGGTATGCTGATATTCTTGTAGATGAGATGTGTGAAGGGACCAGCTGCAGGGTACTGAGGGAAGGTGGACACTGCAGAATAATAATCACATGTAGAAACATGGTGCTGAAGACGCCGCTGAATATTACAGTGTCCAAACATAAGTTTGGAAAGGTCAGTTCTAGTCAGTAAGAAGGTCGACAATTATGACTAGCGCAAAGATTAGGGTTAAGCTAACACCAAAAAGCTCTACTGTATATTATTCTCATTTTAACAAGTTAACTAAGTCATAGAAATCGCCAATTTGTTTAATTTTACCCCGATTGTTTCCCTGATTTAGTCATGTCCAATTCCAACCCTTCATGTTAAGGTACTCCCACATCAGCAACAGCTACCAACCAGGGAGAAAGTAGGCTAACACTTGCTTCACCTGCATGTAAAGCCATCGACTATATATTTTTCAACTGTCGCTCCAAGACCCTAAAGTTAAGTTATTTTGTGTTCAGCTTACATTCTGTGTGGAGTTTTGCATGTTTCCAGACTATGGAAATTGATCATATGGTTTCCAGTGATGGTTCCATCCAGGGTGTGTTCCTGCTTCATTCTAAATGTTCCTAGTAATAGTAGATCCTAGAATAGTGATTAAGACTGTAGTTACATCTGAGGTCTGTATACTACTGTGTGCAATTTCAGTATTAAAATTGGATTGCATAAACTAAAACCCTTTGACTGGGAAAAAATACCAAATGGTAAATTAATTCAAAGTCATTCTGCTCTGATCCTGGAGACCTGCCATCTAGTTATGATTATTTATAACCCTAATTTAATATTAAAGTCTAACATTCACATATTCTACATTAACTCCTCTTTACCAATTGGATTAAGTTTCCAAACTTATAAGTAAACAGGAACAGTACATCTCTTAGTGCATGTTTGGGAATTTTAAGGCTGTAAAGCAAAAGGGAGAAGGGGAGGCACTGTGAAAATTACACGCTGTATTTGTCCTTTCATCAGGGTTAATGAAAAAGAAGCTGTTTCTGTTCCCAGGTTCTGTTCTGACAAACCTTGAAAAGCATTTAATAGCTTCAGTGAATGGTAGTCTCAGCTGTCCAGGTGTGTGTGTTCCCCCAGGTGAGAGGAAGTGACATCAAACAAAACCTGGTACCTCACTGACAGGTCAAGTGGAACAACACTACAGAAACATTCTTAAACCATACACATCTGTTGATGGTGAACCTTGAGACTGAAGTGTGGTGACTGGCTGGTGATGGAGTGATGGTTGTTTGCAATATTTGTGGTGCTAAGACAGAGGTTACGGCTGACTGGTTTACCTACCTCTTCCTATATTTCTGGCTCCAGGGCTCGCTTCTGAAACTTTCATACCAGACTTTGCAACTGCATAAATACGACTCTCCTACAGAACACAAGAATGCATGAAAAGGCATTAGTTTCAACCAAGTACTAAATGTCACACTGAAAGTGGTGTGTAAGTCTGCTTTAGACACACATCCCTATAGCTATCTTACCCAGGAAGGAAAGCGATGCAAAGGCGGAGTAGGAGGCTTCAGAGCTTCTGAATCTAACATCTCCAGCTCCTCTGCCAACCCCACGAATGAGACACCGTCGTGAGGTGCTAGTTCTTCTATGGTCCCTTCTACCACCCCATCCATGCTTTCTAGAGGTCCCTCATCAATGTCTGTCTCCTCCACCCCGAGTGTTGAGGCAGATCCCAAAGGAAGACTGCAATGGTACGGGGATGTAGAGGATCCGATGTCTATAGTGACGTTAACGTGATGGAGGCGGTCCAGGCCGGGCTGTGGTTGACTGTGGTGTTTTTTGAGAAGCTGAATGCTGTCGCGAGGTGTCAGTGGGGTTCGGACCTTGGGTAGGGTCATGCTGGTACCAGAAGGCAGAGTTAGGGAAGCAGGATTTACCTGAGATACCGAAGCACCTATTGGAGGAGGACTCTTTGGAGTTGGGGTGGGTGTGTCAAAGCTACGAGGCCCAGAAGTTTCATAAGCTGAGGAGGAAGAGGAAGATGAGGATGAAGTAGAGTGAAGGCGCTGTAAGCGGAACTTGCTGTTGAGCTCATCAGAGGAGTGGTCTCTGTCTGAAGCTGCTCCTCCCCCTCGTTCCCGTGCAATAACAGCAGAAGCATCCAAGCCTTCTCTTCTGTCCATTATCTTTGTTCCAGTTGCAGAGACTCCTTTATCTGTGCTGAATTTGTGTGGAGTTAAGTGTTCAGGTGCATTCTGAGAGTCTGAAGCCTCCAGTGCCTTCCTCTTACCATCTGTAAAATGACAAAGAATTCACTTAAACTCTCTAGACTAGGTTGCCTGTTATAAAGAACCACAGTTTGATTAACTAAGTAAAATTTTTTACTGTCAAGGGATCAACCAGTTTCTCAACAAGTCAATAATCATTGAAAATAATTTGGGAAATGGACAGAACAAAAGGTAAAACCAGCATCACTCCATGTGTGTTATGTAAAATAAGGTAAAATGTGTTTGGAATGTAAAGGCATGCCTCTGATAGCACTGGACCCAGGCCTGCAGACTCCTGTCAGCCTCAAGCTCTCATCCTGTGTAACGGATGGACCAAAGTAGCTGGGGCTGTGCATGGGGATAGAGGACAGCAGCTGGGCATCCACCACTAGAGTCTTTGGAGAACAAGGAGATATGGGCCTCTCCAGTACAGCTGTGGTAAAGAAGTGGGAAGTTCAGATGTCAGTGAAAATAAACAACTGAAAAAAATAAGAAAATATCGAGTTAAAAAAAAAAAGTGGGTTTACTTTGAAGTTTGTCCTGCAGCAAAAGTATCTGCTCTGACTGCTTCAGGTTAGTCATCTTCAATTGCTGGTTATCTATCTCCATCTGAAAGAGGAGGATATTATAGCAAACTAGATGTTTAATAGAAGAGGAAGCAGAGTAACTACGGATCATAAATAGCTCCTTATTAGTTGTATAGAATGAAATATAATAGTTAGCTTTCTAAAAGGGTTTCACTTGTTGAAATCCTAGATAACAAAAGAGACAAACTGAAGAACTTTAATTTGAGGTGTCCAAAACTGAAGGTTTTCTCCTAGCACATAGCTCACCTCCCGTAACTTAAACGTAACCCAGTCTTTGATTTTGGCTGCTTTCTCTTCTATAATCCTGGCTTCTTGGGCTCGAACCAAATTCTGGAGATAAAGAACAACAGTTATGGGCATGTGAAAAGGTCAAATCATCTCACTCTAAGAGTTTTATGGACATACATGGAGATGTGTCTCCCTCAGATCAGTATCACTACATACCTGTTTTTCCAGCTGTGCTTCAAGTTTCTTTACTACCATCTCTTTTTCCTGTATCTGACCAGTCAGTTCTTGATATCGCCTATACAAGGAGCTTTCTGATTCACTGGGATGCATATTCACCGATTTAAGCTTTTCTTCCATTATCTGCACCTTAAATTCAAAGAGACCAAAATGTTTAATCAGTGATTCTGAATCAAGTAATTTAAGAAAAAAGCAACAAGAGGCAGTAATCAGCGCTAGGTGAAATAAACAAAAGGTCATACTTGTTTTTCTGCATTCTCAGCCCGCTGGTCGGCCTCAGTCACTCTGTGCTCCAGTTCCTGCATCTACGGCAAGACATACAGAGAATAGTGGATGTATTAAAAATTAATTATGAATTAATAATTGAATAGAAACTTCTAAATGATTCACTATAGAAACTTCTAAATGATTCGCTGTACACCCTTTAAAGTTGACGCCAGAAATCTGAATCTTCACAGTAGAACTATGAAGGGCATTCAAGTCAAACCAGTAGTGTGATGAAGTTTCTCATGAATAGCATGACATGAAACTATTGACATTTACATTTTCAAGCACAGTATGGTGATGGAACTCTTGGTTTCGGTGCAAACATTTTGAAGAAGGCCGTACATCCGTGAATGATGATCTGGCTAAGGATGATGATCTGAGAACATTCAGCGAGTAGAACAATCTCAAGGAAATAAACTACCTGGTTTAATCACCAAGGGCATTCTGTTTTTACAGGAGAATACCTGACCTCATACTGCTCACCACACCACTTGGATTTTACTCTCCCCTCTCCACAGGCCGTTTCCACACGTTTGTGCCATTAATGGAGATCCTGGGAGGCCAGCATTTCAGACAAACATGAAGCAGGCACTCCAACCACTGCTCTGTCGTACTGAGAAAACTTTCTCCCTTGATGGTATCCAAGCGCTAATGAAACGCTGAGATAAGGGCATTATCTCAGTGTAGTGAGGGTATTATATAGAGAAATAAAAAGAGTTTTTACTCTCATAATTGTATTCTGTTATTCTGCACAATCAAAAGTCTTGGTTTGACTTGAACGCCCTTAGTATTTAATCCAATATGATTTACCTGGCTGAATGTTCAATTATGCAACATGCTTAATAGTTAGAGGATTTTCCCATTCCCGTTCCTGTCTGCCTGACACCAGCTGCTACATTAGCCTGTGGTTTATCAGTGCAAAACTGAGTATGTGCCTACCACAGTCTGCTCCAGTTTTATGCCAGACCACCATGACCAGCTGACAGGAGAGAGGAGGTTAGGGCATGTCTGACTGCACCTTGTCTTTGTAAACCTACCTCCCACCCACTACTCATAACAGTTGTGCGCATACTTGAACACATATAGAGCACAGATGTTCAACTGTTGATGGTTTAAGAAGCGAGTCTCCCCACAGAGGAATTGGCATTTGCTAGTTTTAGTCTTCAGGAAGGAGCCCAGATAAGCAGGGAAGGGTTTAAAAGGGAATGAGGAGCTGCCCTAATAACATCAAACTCCTAGACACTCGTAGATAAGTCTGTAAAAGCTTCTTAGGATAAGAAGAAAATAAAATCACATCTTTAGAATAAGGAGAGAGGAGAAATTGACTATAAAAGAGAGAAAAGGAACACTAAAGAATGTAATGTGCTGAGATCAGCTATTTCATACATCCAAAGAGGAATGTGCCGTCCATGGAATGTTAAAGCAAATGCATGGAACCAATGTGTCTTCAGAGGCTCAGAAAGAAAAAAAAAAACTGCCACATTCCCTTATTTCTTGCTTTACATCTCAACAAAGATCAGCACACACTATAGGTACTAACAAACCTATGCATATGGATCCCATTAAGTGAATTTTGTATGATATGTCTGCACGTCTGACAGGCTACAATGTTCTTAAAGCCAGTCACAACTAAGACTAAAGATAAACCTATATTAATTTCTTTCTTTGTGATCCAGCAAACCTAAAATAGATTTTTTTTTAAAAAGAAAAAGTGAAGGGACCAGACTGCCAGTCAGAGAGGTGAGAGGGCACAGGGACAAGCATAAGCATGTCAGACATTTACCAGCTGTCTCACTGCAAATGCAGTTGCTCTTTAGAAGGTCAGGTGTCTACTTTTGGTCTGTTTTAAGCTTTGGTGCAGCAAACTCCAGCCATGCTGTTAAACACAAATAAATCACTGCACTGCTTAGGGGAATTAATGAAGTCCATAAGAACATGGTGTCGTGCCAGGAGTAGTGCAGAATTTCACTGTCCACTAACGTCTTCTACTGAAGCACAGCCTTTGCCAAAGTGAAACAGCAGCCAAGCGCCACAATCATTAACCACTTCACATACTGACTGGGTTTCAATGAACTCTAGCTCAATTATTAAGAGAAGAAAAATAATCAACCGAAGGCTACAAACCAGTAGAGCTATACAGTCAATGTGTATGTGTGTGTGATTGAGTTTGTGTGTGTGTGTGTGTGTGTGAGAGAGAGAGAAAACAGAGAAAGAGACAGAATATTGCTATTTTAAGCTAATCCTCCTGTCTGATACCTGGTTATGAAGCTCCACAGAGATTACCCCACCGCCAGCCCTCCCTGATCACACATTATTCACACATGCAAAAACACTGCTCTAATACTGCTTTTGTGGGTATTTACACTGACTTGTGTATTACAAAGTCACACAAAGTCAAAGTTTAATATGTTCATATCATCGTGGAGATATTTCATCTCCAAAAAGAGAGCAAAATACAATCATAAACTCACTTTTAATCCTTATTCCAACATTTTATATATAGAACAGCCTCGGATTTCCCCGTCTTCTCTCTTTAGCACTGAGATGTTTTACAGTACTTCGAGCATAAAAGCATGTGTTGCAACTTGAGCAGATAACACAAAAAACATTCACTCCAAATCACACCCTCATTAGATGCAACATTGTCCTATTCCCCAGCTCCAAAGTGAGTCAATGTGTGAAACACTCCTAACTCCAGTGAAATAGGGTCAGGAGTAACCTTCGGGCAATAGCATGAGCTGCAAGTTGTCAACACCCTTCTCACCACTCCCTCTATCCTTTTACAAAACAACCATAAGCAGAGAAAAAAGGGATATTTAATCCTGTCCTCAAGTGGGGAGAGAAAGAAAGAGAGAGGAAAGGAAAGAAAGGGGGGTGGAAAAATAAATGTCATGAGAGGAGACACGACCTGATGTAAGACACCGGTCTGTGAACTGTGTTTGGACAGCAAACATCCTGTGTATGTTGAGAGAAAGAGAAGTAAAGAGAGAGAAGGGACACACACAGTTGAACACTTAAGTACAGGACCGTATTCATTCAACAGTTATCATTTTAGAAATAAAAATATTTATTTATTTGAAGTTCATAAATCTAATTGAATTGTTACTACTTAATATACGTACATAGTCATGGCAAAAGAAACGTTGCACTATAAAAAGAAAAATTTATATTGTCAAGAAAACACAAAATCTTATTCATAATGTTGTTTGCCTTGTTATAATAAGAACAAAGTTAAGGTAAAATTACCGTCATGCCAAAAAGAGCAATACTTTATCGAGGATAACGCAGGTCCTCTTAACGGGTGCTGTGCACAGGCAAAAAAGTTGCACTATAAGTTTGTATGTGTTAAAAGTAAGGAAAAACTTCATGATTGTGCCATTTGTCTGGCCTCATTTAGACAATACTAGGCCATATAGAGGGCCATCAAAATGCTTAAACTAGGTGCAACACAAGCAAACCTCGCCAGATGGTGCGAAGTTACTAGGAATCACTCTAGGTCTAAAAGGCTGAGAGTGACAACAATAAGACAAAACATTAATTTGATACCATCATTTTAGAAATTGTGCAGAAAATGCTGCCACCCCTGCTGCAGTTATACTAGGGTTACATGCGATACTAAGTCAGACAATTCAACGACATTTGGCCACAGCTGGACTTGCTAGATGTGCAAGGAGGCCGTATTCATTCATTGTCATTGTCTGAATTTTTTATTTCTAGTGCTGATGGACATAGATTTTTGAATGACATAAAACTTTTTTTGACAAAAATAAATTTTGTGAGAAATGTATATGTGCAAGTTTCTTTTGGCAATGAGCATGCAGTACAATGATAGATGAGATGCATATTTTAAAGTGGTAATGTGTGCATGGGATTCAGGTAATTTTATTATGTTTAATATATTCATGCTTTACGTTTAAAGAATTTTCTAACCCAGCACTCACTTGCTCCATGGACAGCTCACTTTAAGAAAGTCTTCATATTCACGTATGAGCCGGTCTTTTAGATAGGCAGTGTCTCAGATCAGATGTGGTTCTCTTCCAATCTTCTCCATATTAAACAAAATTGAATGTTATGTGGAAATGTTGCTTCTCCAGGCGCAAATGCTGAAAATAGCTAAGCTCTATCCATTATAGCTACGCTCGCCTGAATGCCGTTGTGAGAAATTTACCTCACATTCACCGTTAACTATATGCACATAAACTCAACTCTGTATACCGTCCTTAATCAGAGAGTTTGGCCCACTTCCTACATGAGACAAACAAAAGCAAAAACCTTACGTCTGATGTCATCTCTGCATTGTTTCTTTGAGCTAGCACGACAATTATTACACACATGTTCATGGTTTACAGACCAGTCTTGCTTATCTATACTACTCTCAACACCAGATGTGTCCCACACTGTTCAGAGAAAGGCCCCTTCACATGAAAGCAGACATAAAGCCCTTCTTTTGTTCTAGCATTTAGTTAGATAATACAAAGTCAAGCTGATGCTTGTGTTTGATCAAATGTGCGTCCATTTTTGCTATTGAATCACAGCGATTCAAAAGAAAATACTTTTTCTATTCAGCTGTAATCATGATGAAACGGTGAAGGTGCTCCACTTTCCAACAAAAACATAACATCACACTTCCTCACCCACACACACACTCCTAAAAATCAAATGAAGCACACGTCCACATTAGCCAGTTGTGTCTCCTCACTCTTTTTGCAAGGCGCTCTGCCAAGCCTGACAATTAACTGCTTCTTGCAATAGCAAGGTCAGTGGTGCATGCACGAGTGTAGAGAGAGGGGGAAAAAAAGTGGAGAAAGCATTGATTTACCCACTGCCCAAGGTGCAGAAAGAGCACAGCAAATACAGCAGAAAGTATCAGTTAAGGTTAGGCATTAAATCAAGCTTCATGAATAACACAGACAAACTGGACACCAACATGTAACATATTAAACCCTATTATGTGATGGTCATGTCCTTCAGCTCGACTGAAATATTATGAGACGTGTACCATGGATTCATGCATGCATTTTGAAATCACAGCAGTGGAGTTATTTGAGATTTTAGCCAAAGAAGCGTGATTTTCACTTCGTACCTTTTCAGCCAGCAGCTGACGGATTTTCCCAGCCTGCAGTCGAAAGCGGAGTAGCTGCATCTCAAGGGCGATGCATCTCTTCTGCCAATCCATGCTGGCACTAGGAACAGCGACTGCTGCAGCTGCTGCACTTCCCTCCATCACCTCTGCCATCAAGACTGCCCTAACCTGCCAGAGAGACAGCGAGAAAGAGACAGAGAGAGAGGGTGAGAGAGAGAGAGAGAGAGAGAGAGAGAGAGAGAGAGAGCGAGAGAGAGATGGGAAATGTGAGAAGCCAAGATTAGCCAAATAAAAATGGTGGACTGGAAAGACATGGCACCTCAGAAAGGGCAGTCTTTTAAGGTGTAAAGTGAAACTAATTGGGCATCACAGACAGCCACAAGTTTCCAGTGCAACGGCCGTGCTCTGGTCGTACACTGGTTTAAATATTCATTACTACGGGTCATTCAACAGGAAAGCAGAGAAACTGCAGAATTAACAAGGCTGTTACTGACTAACTGGTACCTTTTAAGAAATACATGCGTACAGTATGGCATTATCCAATGTATTCACCAACGTATTAATCAGGTATAAATCATAAATAATACACTCAAGGTTGAGTCAAGATTTACATTAATTATCTGAATGAAGAAAAAATGTGATATCTAATTTCGAACGTGTCAAACAGCTGCTTTGAGTTTCTGAGACACTGCTGATCTCTTGGAATTTTCACACACGACTCCGAATGGTGCAGAAAACAAAAAAGCAAAAGACGGCTCTAATGTTCATTGAATCACACAAAATAGGTCTCTAACGAAGGTTTTCATGTTTGATGTGAGAAATAACTGATGGCAAACATTTATGAATAATTCCATATTGATATTTTTCAATATAAATCATAAGCACTGACAGTTTATTGCTGACACTTTTAATTAAAATGTAGAGAGGCTGTAACCGGGATGAAATTTGTGACTTTTGACTTTATTAATCCCAAGGAAAACTGCAGTTCTGCACCAGCACAGAATACAAATCACACACAGCTAAAATATACACAAGTACTTTGATGGAATCAGTCAATCAATCAATCTGACTGATTGATTGATTGATTGATTGACTGTCAGTCAGTCAGTCAATTAACAATCAAACAAACAAATAAATAAAGGGAAACAATAACATAAAATAAATAAAGGACACGAATGTACTATTTGTACTTTATATATTCACTTGCACAGGAAGGTAGTTTGTCTTGAGAAGACATTTGTACAAATATTGGACATACTGTACTGTGTGTAAGATTGTCCAGCAGCTGCGAGAACAAACATATATAGTGGCAATTCACTCCTCATCAGCAACAAGGAGGTTGACAATACCCTTGCCCTGCAGGGACTCATTAAAAAGCCTAATGGCTGCATGTATAAATGGCCTCCCATAATGCTCTTTAGACCTGTCTCGGTCTTTTACTAAATGTGCTTTTGTTAAGAAAACACAGAGTGGGTGATTGGACAATTAAATAATGTACAATTAAAAACAACCACCAAACTTTTTTCTGTTTTTCCTGATTAGTTTTATGAACATAAATGCAACATAATTTAAAATCAAAGAGTTCAGACAAGTTTTTAAAAAACATGCTGAAACAGTTTTGCTGGCTGAACCCTTTGTAACATGCCATCAATCAATACCCAGTGTAGCCTATGTAGCCTATCTCAGAAATGTGTCTGGTTTACTATTCAAGCTGATAAAGGGTCTCGATAGTTTGTCATTTTTTAAAAAGTGGGTCACTAGAAAAAAAAAAAAGTTTGCGAAACATTGCCTTATACTGCCCAGCACCAAAAAAATGGCTGCATCAAGAAAAGAAAACATTACAATTACTGGAATTGGGTTAAAAACATAATTAATTATTAATTACAACAAATAATTATTAAAACCTGGAAGGATAGCCCTGAATCACTGCAGAAGAAATGTGGTTGAAAAAAAATCACAAATAAACACTTGCTGAAGTTTCACAGGAACAAATATCAACAGTTAAACTCATAGCTATGTTTAATAATAAAAGAACATTTCCACATGCACACGATATGATGAGAATGGACAAGATTGGAGTTAGACACTGTGATGTCAAGGGAAAAAACACTTATTAGTGAATCTGAATTTGAGCTAGGAAGCATAAAGGTTACACACTGGAGCAATAAAAAAAAAAAGGGTCACATGTTCTGATGAGTGCAGATTGACCCTATTCCAGATTGATGGGCGCATCAGAGTAAGAAGGGAAATGCGTAAAGCGATGCACCTATCATGCATAGTGCCCACTGTACAAGCCTCTGGAGGCAGTGTTTTGATCTACGCTTGCTTTAATTGGTCGGCAAAGTTATGCCTCAATAAAATTAAGTCAGCTGATGACCTGAATGTACTAAATGACCAGGTTAACTCATCTATGGATTTTTTTTCTTCTTCCCTGACAGTTCAGGACTCAAACTGTAAATTGCATGGTTCATGGAGTACAGCGAATCATTTTCACACATCAACTGGCCACCACATTTTACACTGTAATCAACTATCAAGTATCAAACAAAATTTTAGAGTATGCAACTTTGGCCAGGCAGTGTAACTGGTCATAAAATGTCTTTAGTGCTATGATTATATCTTTTGACATATGACCTAAGCCGCTACTCTGCTGTGCTCTGATCTTTCTCAGACTGACATTTCCTAGAAGGTGAGTGCACCTCTGACATCATACCTCTGTCAGTAATCCCTCTAGGCCCCAAGCTTTCTCACTTTCTTTTATTGTTTCCCTCCATCAAAAAGAGAACTCTTCTCAAGTTACCTTGGTAACAGAGAAACAGCAAAATGCCATGCCCAAATGACACATTTAAATGAAGGCTTCCTTTTTATGAGATTCTTTCTTTTTCTCTCTCCATGTACAACCTTCTGCTGAGTCCAAGCCGAACCCTGTGTCGGCTCTGTGGTCGTGTGTGTGTGTTGAGCAGCTAGGCACTTTTGTAGACAGACTACCCACCAGGCCAATCCCTTCCCCTCAAGCAGGCACCCAAATGTCCTTGCCTGTGCAATCCCTTCTTAATTACAGGCCGCGGCAGAAACAGGATCTAGGCCTACACAATGGCGTCTTTCTGCATGACAGTCCCATTACAGATATGTAGGAGGGGGTCTCTCTCCCTCTATCACGCTCTCTCCATCTGAATAAAGGTGACTTTCAATGGAGCGAAAATTGAGCTTGAAAATTATTCTTACCTGTATGAGACTGCCTGCAAGACAAACTTTAAAGGCCTTGCAAACGGATTGTCTAAATTTTTATGAAATTAGAATGAAAGTAGGAAGAAAGAATCAGCTCGCTACAAATATTAAAGTCTGAACAGCACCACTATACTGTGCTCTGCCTAAAAAAGATTGGAGATGACACCACTCATACTTGACATGGGAAATTATTAAGACCATCCAACCAAACAAGCAACCAAAAACAACAATCAAAAATGTCCAAAGTGAAATTATGTGCCCATAACAAATGCTCTTCACCAGTTCCAAAGCAGGAATGCTTACGGTTTCATTATGGTTCCTCCTACCAGACAATAAAGGAAGGCTTTTGTAGAGAAGCTGGATATGGAGCGGCAGGCCCAGACAGAGCACGACACCAGAGTGCTCCGAGTGCACACCACCACAACAGTGCCATGTGGCGCTCTGCAATTAGCAGCCTCCTAACTATAGCCCTGTTGGCAAATTACAGAAGGCCTGCGTCGGGAGGATCCATTCAAGACCAAAACTCTCTGTTCGGTTCGTAGAGGCTCCCGTATGCCGAGGCCTGGGGTTTGCGAATCTGCAGTCGGGTGGAGTTATAAGTTAAAGGAGTGAGATTAAGCCAAAGCTTGTGTTAGATGCCAAATAAGACAGCAGGGTGCAAATAATCCATGTGAGTTTCACAAATGCATTGTAGACAAGTGCTTTTGCACCCAAGCTTTTGTTTAACATGGGGAGGGGCAAAGATTGAGTCAAACCTTCAAGTCAATCACTTTTCTATGAATGTAGTGTTATGTTGTTTTGAAGCCTAGATTCTTCAAATCATCCATCTATGGTCTAACTGATTTTGACCCTCAATGAAAAAGAGTATTTTCCTATTATATCCCCAGGTTGGTATTTTCATAATTTTTTTTTCCAGCATCCCTTTTTTTTGCAGCCATAGGCAGAAAGATACTACTGGGGCAGACTCTAAGCTGCAAAACAGAGTTTCCATCCAAACAGCCAGAGCTGCTTTGAGCGTTGCACAATGGGGGCCACACGGCCTCCAACGCAGCCACGAGCACAGCTGGCAAAGACTCTGACTCATCCTCTCTTTCTCTCTCTCTCTCTCTCTCTCTCTCTCTCTCAAAACTCAACGCATGGAACGTCTTCTATAAACAACAAAAAGAAAAGAGAGAGCTGGACATTCACCTCTCTACTATAAACAGGCACTATAAAAAGCATGCAAGTCTCTGACACTTAGTACTCAAACATAAGGATGCAGGTCCACAAATACACAAGGCTTAACTCCTACAAGAACTTGAAATAAACCAAAACTGCCGAGCACGCATTATAATAATTTAATCAAAGGGCTTCATAACTGATGCGGGAATAAATGAACAATGGAGTATTATGCCAAATTATGATTTCGATGAAAAGTTCAGCTTAAACGGCCTTGAACTTAAAAGTATGTGTTCGTTTCAGTATCGTATACAGTATTTGGTTTACAACATAATTTTTATATTTTCAATACTTTTAATTTGATGATTCTAATCAGGTAAATTAATTGTGATGAACAATATCTTGGGTGTTATGTGATAACGTCACAGATTACGACTGAATAAATCACAGAAATTATGTAAATTTGAAGAAGGTGTGTCGTAGTCAAAAAAGGCACACATTAATCTAGAACCTCTACTATTATTCCACACAAACACAGAGACCCACAAAAGCACCCAAAAGTCACGGCTGAGCATGCAGCTGTGGTGATGTAAGTGGTTAGGTGGTTTGGTGATATCATCCTATCAGACATTAGAAATCCCCAAGCTTTCTTTTTTTTTGATTATCCATGACAAGATCCAAGAATGTGACCTTTCGTCCAAATGACTAAAATCAGGAGGAAATAAGTGTGTGGATGTGGGTCAGCCTGTGGTGTGTGTAAGCATGTGAGACTGAGATGTGTGCACATTTCACCACATAAACAACAATATAAGAGGCAATGTGTAATCTAGGATGTCTCCAAATCTACGCCTCAGTTTATTTTAGAGAGACCATGAAAGAAGTAACAGAACGAACTGACTTCAGACTGGGTCTGACTTCTTGTTTCTGCTTTGTAGTCAGAAGATAAGTTTCCATTCGGTTCCTGCACGACGATTTACGGTCAGTGTAGACGTTAGCACTGGAGAGACGTTTAACTGTAAAGCACATGGGACTGTGTAAAGGTTCCTGAAAACAAAGGCGAAGAGACTCTACCATAGTCTGTAATTCCAACTGTTTGGTTAGCATTATGAATAGAGCCCTAATGATTCTGGAAAGCATCAGTGGAGACTGCATGACAGTAGTTTTTTTTATTTATTTATGAAATAAGAACATCTGCTGCAGGATAAAGCACAGTTAGTTGTGGTATAAATAGATTTTCTGTAGACTATATCATAGTATATATGTGTACTGAACAGCTGCAGAGGAATCTCGTCTCCCTTGCATCTTGTCTACTTCGTTGGGTTTCTCTCTTTCTCCCTTTGCTTTGGTCTCAAAGAAGCACCATGCAAAGACTAATAACAGACTACTGTAAACTGGTCACCCTCATTATCAGCCCATGTAGTAAATATAGACTTAGGGCTGGTTTATACTTCTGTGTTAAAGCGCATTTGCGTCACGATGCAAAGAAAGGGTTTATGGGTTCGTGTGGTGTGAAGAAGCACACTAATGGATTTATGTCTTCCAAAACTCACCAGTATGCATGAAACGTTGCAAGGAGATCTTGTGCTTCTTCTTCCATGAGTCGCTTAAAGGAATTCAGAGTAATACTGAGCTGAATATCACTATTCAAGATAATAATACTTGAATTATTGAAAAATGAATTAATACCCAGTAGTCTCTGAGTAGAACGTACCTTTTTGAAAGGTTACCCTGCTACAAAAGAAATAAAATAAAATAGCTTCCTACAGAAATGGATAAAAATCACATCCTAACATATCAGCTTGGGTTTTCTTTATTAATTAGCAGCACAATTATTCATATCAAGTTTTTCCTACATTTCATGTTTGGGTTATATATGGTGATATTATTGTATTCTTAGAATATATTACATTTACTTAGAGAAACAACAGTCAACAGTTGTGGAATATGCAAATATAAATATAAAGGCTTCATACTGGCTGCAGCTGTCATTATAATAAGGAGTTTACGCATCCTGCATAATCAAGCACTTCATTTTCTATTTTCTTTTTACCCGTCACTCAGTAAGCACACAATGTTGGTGAAAAAAACTTAGATTTAAACACAAATTAAAGTGTGTTCATTCCCGAACCACTTTATACTGTTTTAAGATGTACACATGAGTGAATACGTTTCTGAAATGCTTTCGATATGAATCGACTTGGCTTACAATCAATCAATCACAAGTGGTTTTGTTTTGTTGTCTTCTAATTATTGTCCACTAATTATAAGTGAAAACAGAACAATGTTTTGGTTTTGTTCTTTTCTTTCCCTGCTTTTTATGTTCTATAAACCCTGCCCCTGGTATACACATACGTTTCATGTAAGTATGAAGGCAGACACCAGCCTAGAAATTACAGTAGGTGTCTCTCTGCCATTTTCGTAGAAGACTGGAGTACAGTGAACCTGCAGCATAGGGTCGCATCAGACCCTAGGCATCCAGCATAAAACCTGTGCTAAATCAAATGTACAGTTTGGATGATCCGCTGCGGCGACCCCTAATGGGAACGGCATGAAAGCAGACATCTACTTGCGAGTCTGCTCACACCGTGACGGGCTTACATAAATGCAGTCACGAAAGTATAAATCAGATCTAAGGCATACTATAGAACTGAGGTCTACACATTTTCAGAGCTATCAGACAGACATGCACACTTACACATATCTTAATTCCGGCTAGGGACATGGACCCCCACCCAGGCTTTAAATAACATGCTGTCTGTTCCCTAATGTGAAATCAACTCCTTAAAGGTTAGGGAACCTCATTTTGGGGAGTCTGTTGAAACAGAAAAAAAAAAATGTGCATGTGCGTAATGTTGAAAGCAGGGGTGCCCCACCCACACAGTCCTACACGGCCAAAGTTCAACACAGTTTGGTATTTCCCTGCTTAAACATTTAGTCATTTAAAAGATCCACATAACTTACAACTGACTTGAGGAATCAAGAGTAAAAAATTAAGTATTGAAATGAACTGAGCAATTCTATCAAAACTACTGACCCCCATATACACTCTAATCACACCTACACACAGAACACATAAATGTCCTGACATTATTAATGTCCTTATGGAAATGGTGCAGCTATCACATTTATATTAACGTAAATTAATTTACAAGCTGATATTTTTGTCCATGCTTACTTTTTCACTCAGATGAACCTTTATAGTAATTACACAGAATAGTTTTAATCAGCTCCTGGTAGGATTGTGCTAACTCATCCATATCATGTATAGTCAAAAGCTAAGCACAGTGTTTTAGTTGTACTGTAATAACCTGTGTATTTATGTAACAGCAATGAACTCTTACTCTATCACAGTCACTTACTGTCAGGTTCCTTTATTATTGTGTTGCAGTATTATTCTAGCAGAGTCACTTCAATAGATACGGATTGAATAACATCATCTATTTGACTTGAATCAAGTTTTGGGTAGCGCATAAACACAACTCAACACTAAAGTCCAGCTCCCACTATGCAGGATTTGTACTACAGTTTTATAATCGTGGCTTCAAGCTATGGCTCTAACATCAGTAGCAAGGACGTATCTTGAAAAGGGCAAAGGCAAAACTAGGCCAATAAAGCATGGAAAATCCTGATGATTTGGTACTGTTAAGCCATGGATAACAACTATTACTTTTAAATGGCTTTATGGAGGCATTGGTGGCTCAGTGATATGTTTCTCACCTGGTCCCAAGCCCAGATACAGTAGAATGGAAGGGTTGCGTCAGGAAGGGTATCTGGCGTAAAACCTGTGCCAAATTGTTGTGCGGATCAGTTGTTGTGCTGTGATGATGTGACAGGAGCAGCTGAAAGATTAACAACAACTTGTAAATGGCTCTATAATGCACTATAAGGGATCCCTATGAGGATCCCTATGGAGGGACGCAAGATAATTGACAAAATGACTGTTTACCACAATCTTGTAAATTGTTAACGCCTTACTGTTACATGACATGCCTTGCTGTTACTGTTATAGTATAGCGACTGACCTGTAGGCAACAAGCCTTTGAACTTTGGTGCTGCAAGGAACTTGGGATTTTTATGTTGCTTTGCTTTGTAGCCCTACAATAAGGTCTCCACGGGTTCACGTAGCCCTTTGCGTGGCTACAATTAAATACTGAATGCCACAAACTAGCCTACAGAAACCTACAGTCAAAAAGTCAGCATGCAACGAATCACTCCAACATACACATGTCTTGACGAATTTGTGAATTCATAGTGATTTGTAGCACAATTCTTGAAAACGATAACTGGGTTTAATGCTCTAACAGTGTGCAATTTTATAATATGATGAGAAATTTCCTATGCCAATAAAGCAATCCTATCATTGCACTTCCTGATGTGGTAACACTTCCTATAGCCTGTATCCAGACGAATATACATACAAACAGGACCAGGCCGAAAGCTGAAATATGCTCTTTTTGCTGATAATAGTGATTTCAGACATTGTGTACGTGTGTTGTATCTCCCGGTTCGAACATCAGTCGGTAAGTGTATCGATGTGCGGCGGCAATAACAAGCAATAATCCATCTTCTTTTAATTTATCTTTAAAAGTAACAATTCAGGCATTGTTCTTCTTAAACCTAACACAGAAGGTACATTTACACTTGCTTGTTCGACTGATGTGTTTATACAAAGTGAATTATAAAGATTTGAGATTGGCAACAACAAAGCGGCCAAGGTTTTCATGAATTTACTTGAAGATCAAACCTGTGCAGGGTTATACTGGGATTCAAACTCAAAACCTTTCTGATCAAAGCCTTAACCACTAAGCCACCTGATCTTCAGTGTATGTGAACATAAGTCATGTATAGATAGATGTCTTATAACCTCTTAATTACCGACATACTGGACACATGAGCATGAAACAGAACACTCCTCATCCTGATGAGTCTTGCACCCTTGTAAGAGTGAGGAGCATCCTCAGTGTGTGAGCTGGACTTAAACAAACACTAGATGTGTTTATACAACACTGAGGGGTTTGCTGTAAAACTTTCTCGGGCTGTGAAACATTCTCCAAAAATGGTCACGCGTACAGGTGTGTCAGTCAATCAGTCAGTCACTCATACACACACATCCTAACTTGAGAGTTGGCCAAAATACAAAGCTGGTGTCTGATCTATTACACATGCAAATACCTACCGTAAATGACAACGCGGCGGATTTATTAACTAAGGATAATGCACTAAACCAGCAAACACGTTTCACTATTCCAGAGACTTTACAGACATGTGCAGTGAGACAGCTGGTTCTGCTTACCTTCCTCTAGACCGCCAAGCTTCCACGTTCAAACGCTACAGCCGGAGCATCACAGGAACACACACACGCACACGCACTCACTCGCGCACAGACACACACACACACACACAACTGCAGGTTCTCTGCACTCATTTATTCGTATTTGTCCCCCACCGCCATAAGTTTAAAGTTTCTGTTCACTCTTCTCTCGTCAACAGCAGTTACAGTGGATTTAGCGCTCAGCTCCTTCACTCGCTCAGCTCATTTTCCTTTAAAGAGCCGAACGCAGGCTCAAATGACGCCGTAGCCACGCCCCGGGACGGCCACTACTACCCCCCCCCCCCCCCACACACACACACACACCTCCTACGTTCCGCAGGAAATTACGTCATTTTTCAACTGCAAGAAATTAAACCTGAATAAATTGTCATGGTCTACTAGTGGTGTAGTGATGTAAATTTTTGGCACTTTTTCATGATACTTGGCTTCACCATTTACTATCTTCGCTAAAAGAGCGTGTATAATCAGATTTTTAAAGTATCCCTCAACATTTTCCTGTTAGATAGATACACTATATGGACAGGAGTATTCAAGCAAACCTGCAATGCACTGTAACAAATTGATGTAAATTTACAGGACTTTTTTTTTACAGTTTCCGACTGTTTTTTCGAAATACTGCACGTTACTGTAAAAGAAACAGCATTACTGTGATTTACAATATTTAACTGTAAATATTGTATTGACAGTTTAATACACTACAGTATACAGTATTTAACTGTAAATTAGATAATCAACACACTTTTGAAAACAATTACCGTT
>JAQQZT010000005.1:17435161-17497728 GCA_030068275.1 Clarias platycephalus
ACACACACACACACACACACACACACACACACACACACACACACACACACACACACACACACACAGATACACACACAGATACACACACACACACACACATATATGCTCACACTTGCACACCCACATGCACACACACACACACACACAAACACACACACACAAGCTTGTAGACTATCCATCAGCACCCTGCATCTGACTTACCCCTCCCTAGCCTGACCTTTGACCTTACACAACACACACTGTCATCGCCAACTCCCTTGCAATATCCAAACTCAAGGGTCAGGAACTTGGTTTCGCCACACTCTCATGAGCTAGTATGTGTGTTTATTGTTCTGCATGTGAAAGCAACAGGGTGACATGCTCAGCACTTCTACCAATGTCATGCGGCACTTCTGCAGTTCTCTTAGATAGATGTTGTTTTAGATAGTTATGAAACATAAGCAACACACACGTTTGCCATTATATAATTGTGAGGAACTTCCCTTGACATAAATATTAATGAAGGGAATTATAATGATATGTAACTTTAACCCTAAGTAAAAGCTGCAGGTTTTGTTTAAAGAAATGTTTGCTTAATAGGGACCACCCTATACCCTATACCCTATACCACATCGCTACAACCCCTGAAAAAAAAAAATCATGTTTCAGAAGGGTCAAATTATTGGACTGCATTAAGCTAAAAAAGCAACTAAGGAAATTGCTACTCAAATTGGGTATAGTCATATGAAAGCCACCAGTGTTTGCTGGAAAGCAAAAAGATTAGACTTTGATTCAATGGAAAAAGGTCATGTAGCCTGATGAGTCCAGGCTAAACCTATTCCAGAGTGCTGGGTGTATCAGGGTAAGAAGGGAAGCGCATGAAGTGATGCACCCCCCATGCCAGTGGCCACAGTACAAGTCTCTGGAGGCACTGTTACAGTATGATCTGGGGTTGCTTCAGTTCATCAGGTCTAGGCTCAGCAACATTATTTGCCAATGAAAGTCAGCTGATGACCTGAATGTACCAGGTTATGTATTTATGTATGCATTTTTTCCCTACCTTGATGACACAGCCATATCCCAGGATGACAATGCCAAGATTTATCAAAATCAAATCGATTTCTACTGTCGATTTTTTTTTATACCATGCAACTTTACCAAAAGTTGTTTAAGTGACCTCTGTTCATGGTCATTCATGATATTTTTAATCCACAATTTTTCTGCAAAGTTGATGGTTCAGCATTATTTTTTTTATTTTAATAATGCGTTAGGTTTTTAAACTCCCAATTCCAGATATTTCAGCAATCTCCTGTTTTCTTTGCTTGATGCAGGTGAATATTTTGACCCTTTTTCTATTATTATTATTGTTATTATTATTATTATTATTATTATTATTATTATTATTATTATTATTATTATTGTTATGAATATTATTATTTTGCCTAGCACATATATTTATGAATATGATCATGTAAAAAAACATATTATATACTGTATATATATATATGCAAATCAATTTTATAGCTTCTACATCAGCAGATAGATGTATATATTAGTGCCACATCTGTTAACACAAGGTGGGATTCTACCAGTTTCAGGTTATTAAATAATTTTGTGAAATGCATCTTTTCTAGTGATTCTGTTAACTTGTCATTTAACACAGTCATTGTTGATAGCTTCTTTATAATAACTATAAGTAATAATCTGTTTACTGTAGCAAACTATAAACATCTTTGTGCATTTACTCTTACAGTTTCTAGTCACTTTGAGTTCTAAACCTATTGGGAAAATAAAATAAATTAACTGAGAGAATGAACTAAAATCTTTAGAGTTTTAACCTGATTTTGAATTAAGGTATACATACACTCACTTCTGCAATTCACAGTTTGCACCCTTACAGGTTTTAGTGTTTGTCTAGAAATAAATTCAGAACTCCTTCTCTGCCCTCTCAGTGTCTTACATGCATACACACAAACACAACCACTGACAGACACACACACTTTGCTTCTACCTTTCCCTTTTTTCTCTCTTTACCACAAATTTAGCAAATATAAATACCTAGAGAGTCAGAAAGGGAGAAAAGAGATGGGAGGAGGAACACTGAAGAAGTAGAGAAAAGGAAAGGAGTGGAGAAAAGAGGAAATAAACCACTAAAAAAAATCACAGTTAAGGGATGGTTAAGAACATCATAGGCAAACTTGTGTAAAATGTCTTTGGTAAGCTAAAACCGCAAAAGTTACTGATGACCTGGTAACATCTGTAGTTATCTGTCACCGTCAGTGACGTCTTGTCAGACAGTAAGGAGACGGTTATCCTCAAGCTGTCAGATTGGTGTGTAATGTAATACGGTCTGATGTGCGTAATAAGATTTGATTGGCTGACAATTGAGAGCGTATGTTCACAAATGTATATAAACAAGTCCAATTTACCCAAGAAGGCATCAAAACTAAGTGTGTCTTCTCTTTTATTTATTCAATTCAGTTTCAGAAACCAAGGTTTATGAAACTGAATTGAATAAATAAATAAATAAATAAATAAATAAAATGGCTTGTTTGTTATATAAACCAGACAAATCGTTATCAGCATGTTAGAAATTTTTTTTTTTTTGAAATATACAACATTAATGAATCACTGAAACACTACTCCCACCCCCTGTACCCCTACCCCTTCCTCTACTGTCAAAACCCTCTGGCCCACCACCCCAAAACGTGGTTTAAATTGTGAGTAGCAAAACATTGTTTTGAGACTTTCTGCTGCTTCAGCACAAAAAAAGTACCTAAAATTGTTATTAGGTCTGGAAGTTACATTTTTGGTAACTGCAGTTTCTCAATCAGAGGAAGTTGCACAATTTCATACAGATTGTCATGTGCAGCATGACTAAGAGAGAAAGGACAAGATTCCGCTCTTGAACTTTCTTAACATTTTATTTCCAAGTATGTTCTAACATGTACAGTATGTATTATGATCACAACCTGAAATGCTAAACCCATGGTTTTGTAGTTTAGTGGTATATCTGTTAAATAAATATGCTTTCATATTTCAGGTTTTGTTTGCTTTTCAATTCATCCTGAATCTAAATCTACTAATGCAGATGGTCAGTGTTCAATATAATATTAAGTAGAATATAGATTTAAGCTTCCATTTATTAAGACAGAGACAGTAAGGCATGTAGAAGTAACTCAATATGTAATACTAAACCTGGGGAGTAAGCTTTTTGAAACCCAAAACCTGGAGTTAATAATCAGCTAAAGTAAGCCTAGTAAGTCTAGCATTGTGTAGAAAACTGCTTATTGTCAGCAGGAAGGTGCTGAAATCTGTACACTAAGAACTGGGTTTTTTATGACAAGTCTAGACCCAGGAATGAACCAATTGCAGTAATATGATCTATGCTAGGATTAATAGCAAAGTGAGTAACTAGGCCTTTGATAGTAATAATAATCCTTGCATTTACATATTTACAAACCGATTTTATGTTAATTAGAATTCTAAATTATAGATTATTTCATGAATAGAAATTCAACATGATCTTGAAAAGGTAGAAATAAAATGATCACATGCAATTTGTTTATTACAAATTATTTCCTGAAATAACTGTCAGTTTATGAATATGAGCACATTTAAGATGTAAAAGTTATAATGATAATAATAATAATTTATTTATTTAGTTAGTTTTACAGATTCATGGTTAATAAAAAGATAAGAATTTTCTACATTTTTACCTACTGGTCCAAACAAAGTTTCAATCTGACATAAAAGTGCATAAAAGTGTTGCATTTGCTGGGACAAGTTTCGTTTGTATCATAGGTTATATTAAAAAATTCACGCTACACTGAGTCATAAAGATCATTAGAGCCTATTTAGTGAAAGGCCAAGACAGCAGATAAGTGCAATTCATAACATAAGCGCTTTATCTGTTCGATGCGTCATCTGCCTCAGGGGGAGATCTTATAGACAATCCTTCCAAAACTGATGCAGACATGTTGGTTTGAGGGAGGAAAAAGACAGTAAAATGTGATCGAAATTAAATTTCAATAGAACGAATCATACTACGTCATACAAAAGGACTAAGATCAGCCACTGCCGAAACCACTGCAGCACTTATATTGAACCCTGAGGCCTGAAGCTAAAGCTGACATGAAAGGGATTTATCTGCTCTCTCTCTCTATCTCTCTCTTCTGAATTTCTCTCGTATGTTGAGGAAGCTTCTATGTTCCTGTTCCTCCAGTTGGATCTCTATTGCTCCCAGTGTTTGGAAGCAACAAACTGGTAATTGCTTTATGACCATATGGAAAACCTCCCATTAAAATGTATTACAACACAGCATTGGAATATGTACAAATATCTTTGTGTTTTTAAGTATTTTTGAAGTGAGATCTTCTTTCATGGAAAGAAAACTAGCATGTTTGCGACCTACAAACTATTTTTGGTGGAAAGTAAGACTTGGGTGAAGATCACTCTTTTAAGCCCCAGGCAATAAAATTCTGTTGATGCATGCCTTCACTAGGATCCTATGACAGATTCAATCAGGAGCAACGTTTTTTGAAGTTACCTGGGGCACACTGTTTCACGAGAGTCATTGGGCGTATGGGAAGGTGGATTTGGCAAAAAAAAGAAATCCCATATCTCAAGGTTTTTCATTTAATGCCATAGTTCACCTATGATCATTGGATGATCTTTCAAAGGGGCTGAACATCATGACGGCCATTGATAAAAGTTAATGAAACTGAGTGACATATTGAATGTAAAAATATATACTCGGAGAGTATATAAATATATATGTAAATATATGAAATACTTTTTTTTTTTAGGGAAAGCTAGGAATGTGTTACTACCCTCATCAGTAAAAATTTAGCTAGCTAGATACAGGAGCGATGTAGTGGGGGACTGACTATCCAGGGGCTTTGCATGCCTGGAATGAAAAGTGAGAGATATGGATCAAGAAAGGAAGGCGGGGCAATGAGACTGCTTTGTTGTGCGATAACAGCAGACAATAATTTTGTCATTGTTATTGAGGAAAAGTCATTTGATGCTCTTACTTACATACTTCTCTTATGAAAGACTGAGAATGAGAACATGGGACGAACTAACAGATGATAAAATAAATAAAACAGAACATACACAGATACATCCTCAATATCTGCCCTGTACTTCCCCTGTTTTGAAAACCACCATCTACTAAAGCGTTAGCTAACTACTTAGCAGTTAGATTTGGGATGGAATATGAGTCCACCACACTTCGACACACATTAACACAATCATTTACATCTAGGCTGAATTTAGCATAGCTAATCAATCTACTGACATGTTGTTGAGGTGGGAAGAAACTGGAGAACCTGGTAAAAAAAACCCACAGGAACATCAAGGCAAAACATGCAAAATTCCATCCAGACAGGAACCTGATCACAAGACCCAAGCCTGTTTTTCGCACAGTGATTAAGAAAGCAGCATGTTTACTAGCATCATTATTGTATTCATCAACTAGAGCATACTCCGATCTGCCATACTGAGTAATTTATTTAACTCCTTTAGTTATTATTCTCTCTTCATTCATTCAACATTTTCTCTAAGCTTTTCTACTATAAAGCCAGGGTTTTATTTATTTGTAAATCAATGTCTATGAATTCTTTTTGGAGATGGCAGGTGTAGTAACTGCATGCAAATAATTATTGTGTCAGTTCTACATGAGGTTAGGTTTGCATATAAAGGTTCACCTTGTCTGTCTTTTTTAGGAATAAAATGTGAGAAGTACATGATGTATATGTTCCTCTTAGTTTTTTGGTTCCTTTTTTTCATCCCTGTAATACACCAGTTCCAGACAGACATTTAATAAAACCACATAAACCAATGAGATCAGAAGTACTAAACGGAATAGAGGGAAAAAAAACAGTCTAAAAGAAAACACTTCTGATGACATGTAATTAAATCTTTTAGTTGTGTAATGTGTAATCAGAACCAGATCACATTTCCTCAGTGAGTGAGCCAACATTGATTACTTTTCATAGCTGGCTTTTATTAGATTAATGCAGCCAAAGCTAAACACAGAACAATATTAGAGTAGTTCAAGCTGGGATTTAACCTACAACACTTCGATCTGACTATGAAGCTGCTGTTGATTGTGGACAAAGAGAACGGTGGAAGGGTAGAGATGAGAAACATTGAATATGTTTAACCACTAAACCACTGAGAATATAAGGGAGTATTTTAATTGTATCTTCGACATACAAACAAGAAATGTATGCACTATTGTATATTCAACCACTATAGAAGCAGATCATTTTGACCGAAAATGACATGAAGTTGGATACTTCGCTCTGGTACAAATTAAATACACTGTAACCCAGCTGAATGAGTGCAGGGAATGTTGAGTAAACATTTCAGATGAGATCCATTTCAGTTTGAAATAGTCGAAGTAATGCTGCCCAATGCGTTTGGGAAACGTGGTGTTTTCAAGCCAATCATAATGAATCCATCCAGGCTTCATAAATTTGCTGGATGAGAAACGCAAGCTAACAGCAGCCTAAAAAGTACTGCTGCAGATGTCATTGCTGGGGAGATGCCACTTCAACCTCCTCCACTTCCTAACTTGGAAGTAACAACACTGTGCTGGAGATGGGGCTGTTAAAGTTTCTCAATGAGCAAGACAATCATAAACACACAAGCATTATATAACACACTCACACCTCTGTGCCAGTGCACATCTGGGCTTGAATGTTGACGTAGCCAGGAAGCTCTTTTCCATAATTCCCTCCATAGTACCACTGGGCTCATTAGTTCGCTGATCTTTTTAGCCAGAACATACTTCCCACTATGGGTCTGTCATGGATTACACGCCATGAGAGAACCCAGTAAAATGAAAGAGCAGCAGACTATTAGATGGGGGATGGATGGGAGTGGCGGTGAGAGCCACGCACCATGACGCAAGGTGTTATAAAAGCCAGATGGCTGCTTTAATGTTGAAAATATGCTCTGTTTTTGTTTATTTCTACTTCAGAGCTCAAACATTCAGGAAACAAGATCCAAAAACTAGATATTGTATTTTATTTCACTAAATGTTCAAATGTTCGCTGGCATTCCATCCAGATTTTGAAAAGAAAAGTAACGCATCTACTGAGAATAGCGATAATGTCATGATTTGTGGAAAAAAGGCCGCTATACTTTTAGCTTTTCCATAACAGAGGGATGGTCCAATTGCACTGTTTTACATTTACCACTGACGTTACAGCTGGATTTATGAAAATAAATACATGTCCGGTAATTGTGTGAAGTACTAAACTCTGGCCTTTGACCACAGGAACACGCCAGGGCCTGGAGGGTGGCACGTATAGAGGAACTTGTTCCAGTTGAAGGAATCAAATCTGATATGGGAGAACTGAATTCATCCATGGGGAATATCCCAAAATAAACCCTTCAGTTCTCCCATATCAGGCCTTATATAAATAAGATATCACAGGGCACCATGGGAAATAGGCGATCCAGTCCTGTAAACATCAGCCAATGACTTCTGGCAGGCTTGTGCTCTCTCTCGAGGCCTGCAGGGGGAGAAAGGAGGGGGCTAACCCAGGGCTGGAATTCATAAATAAGTCACTTTTTAGGGGAGGATTATGTGTCCACAGACCCCTTCTACCCCGCCACTCCTCCCCCACCAAAACAAACAAGGCCGGGCAAAAATAGCTGATATTAAGCACCACTACAGGAAATTATTTTAGCTTTGGTAATTTGGCCGCTTACTTTATTAGCATTTGCATTACAGTTCGAGCCAAACCAATTTAACCTCTCCCCCCCCTCCCCCGAACACTAGCCTGCCTATACACACATACTCACAGGCACACCTGGACCTGTCTGCTGTTCCAACATTAAAACACTTGCAGTACTAACACATATACTAACAGTTGCGAAACACATAATATTCCATCACGGAGAGCTCAAAATGTAAAACAAGCGAACATTTATGACATTAAAGAAGTTGCAGCTTGAGTAACTTTTGTAAAAGTACTACTTGTTTCCTAGGATTTGTTTTTAGCCTCCTCATACCATTAACCCATTCCCAAAGGAAGCTCTATTTAAACCCACTTATCCTGGCCTTTCCCGTAATCACCATCGTGAACAAACACAGGGGACCAGAGAGTGCTATGTTTGCTAGGCCAACATTGGGAAGGGTGTTAGTGGCTAGCCCCAAAACCTCCTGTCTTTTTTTCCCTGTGATTTATTAATGAAAACTACAAAACAGAGCAAGACATATATTTCAAAATACTAAAAACAATTGGAGCCTCTGTCCTTATACACAGAGAGCATGAACCCTGATTGTTCAGTATTGGTCTGATTGAAAATGGTGCTCCATGCTGGAAAGCTGAAGCAGGTAGACCTAGAGTATGTTTTGATATCATTTTTCAGATGGAAAAGTATAGGTTCAGCAGAATTAAAGAAAAACCACTTCCTGTCAACAGAGTGCTTCTCAAAAGTTAGTAGGTGTTGTTCATGTTTTATTAAAGTGAGATGGAGATTCCGGTGTGGCTAAGGAAAGAGTTAAATGCATATGCTGTCTGTGGGTTGCAAATGTGTCCACATGTATATGCAGTGACAATAATGTTCTTAACACCTCTGCATGTTCCACTAAGACTGAGAAAGATTTGTTAAATGGGGCAGGATGTTTTGAGGTTATTTTCACTTGTTTTGCCACCTCTTTCTCTCTCTCTCTCTCTCTCTCTCTCTCTCTCTCTCTCTCTCTCTCTCTCTCATATCTTATATGCTACTGACATAACTAAACGCATTTGTATTTAACCAGAAACTTTACATATTTGTTTTAATGTTATATTAGTTGTTTAAGGAGAATATTGAAGGATACCAAAAAGTCATAGCGCATAAAGATTTTTTGAGGAACATCAACCAGCTTTTGACTGAAGACTCCTGAAGACCCACGATATACTGCTTTCATATTCACTCACCAAATAAGAACAGGTTTCTCAGGTCTCCAGGAGCTATCTGCATCATAAAGGCCTGAGAAAAAAGCAGAATAGAATTGACTTACAAGCACTGTGTCAAAAGAAACAATTTGTCCCTTCCTATAGGATTACTGTTCTAGGCCAGTCATGACTGACTCAGCGCAAATACAATTTGAGTCATACTGTTTGCTTAAAGGCCTAAAAGAAAGCTCGCATGGACTTCGCCTCTTTTGTTTTGACTACTTAAAGTTTCAATAGTCATATAAAAGGACTTGTGAGAATTTGTGATTGAGGACACAAATCATATGAGGAAGGAAGGATTCTTTACACAATGCAAAGTGTCCGGTTATTGCTGAGACAATATAGCACACTTTCATTTTAAATTACTTGGAAAAAAGTGATGATTCAATGTTATAACTTTAGGAAATAAATATCAACAAAGATAGATCACATCGTAAAAACAATAATTCCTGCTGTAAAATGACTCGCAACTCTTTTACCATTTACTCAGTTTAAGTCACTTTTAGTTACGTTCCATATTAATAGATGCAGCTTTTCAACTATATTGTCTATGTTGCAGTTAGATAAAGTATGTCTCATCTGTGCTAAATATATTTGCTTTTTTAAAATTGTGTTCTGCTGAAAAGGAGACTTTAGCCTCGGTGAGTTAATCATCAATACGTACATTCACTACTGATGTACAACTCCAAGTTAATTATTAAGGCCTTCAAATGAATAAAGTGTAGTAAAAAAAAAATCAAACAGTACAAACTGTAAAACAATAGTATTATATTCTCCCGCACAGGTTTTTGGGCGTCCTTGTATTCTAAACTTACATACCATGTTTTTTTTTTTGGTCACACCACGACCCTGCTTTCAGACCATCTCTAAATGACGGTTGGAATTTTCATCTAATGGTACCAAAAAAAAAAAAGAAAGAAAACAATCTAGGGGTCTTCTACTTAAAGGAAACTTTCCACCCTGGAACAGGAAATGATTTCACTTCCTGGCACAAGGTCTGCTCAGACCAAAGGAGATAGAGAGAAAGGAGTCACACTTTTAGCTTTAGAAAGATTGTTGTTACCTGTCTGCTGAAAAAAAGAGAAAAAAAGAAGTTACTCATTACAAGTTACTAAATGTGGAAATAATTAAGCAGCTAAATGACTCGATTGTGAGATGCTACAAACACAAACAATGGGCAGAGGTTTTATCAAGACAAATACAGAGAGATAGAGCGACAAAGAGACAGACAGAGAGAAAGAGAGAGAGAGAGAGAAAATATACATTTATTTATTGTTACTCTTTCTATACTGTTTTTTTTTTTAACTCCTATTTTCTTATGCCTTATCTCTAAGCTTTGGCAAATATTTGGCAAAGAGACAGACAGACAGAATGAGAGACACAGAGAGAGACCAATGAAGAGACAGACAGACAGAATTAGACAGACAGAGAGACAACAGACTGACAAAGCGTCAGACAGACAGAGAGAGAGAGAGAGAGAGAGAGAGAGAGGGAGAGGGAGAGAGAGACAGAGAGAGAAAGAAACAGACAGACAGACAGAATGAGAGAGAGAGACTGACAAAGAGACAGACAGAATGAAAGAGACAGAGAAAGACCGACAAAGAGACAGACAGACAGACAGACAGAATGAGAGAGAGAGAGACCAACAAAGAGACAGACAGACAGAATAAGACAGAGAGAGAGAAATCGACAAAGAGATAGACAGACTGAATGACAGAATGAGAGAGACAAAAAGAGAGAGAGACAGAAAAAGAGACAGACAGACAGAATGAGAGAGAGAGAGACTGACAAAGAGACAGACAGAATATATATGCATTGTGAAACATTTAAGTTGACTGTTGAACTCTCTCAAGGACCAGGTTCACTGGATGACTCACAGTGATGGCAGTCAGGAGTAGGCAAACAATCTAACACCAAGCAGTTCTGCCAGCAGAGGAGTAAGAGTGGCTCGGAAAGTACCAAGAAAGCCCCCCGGCTCAACTTTCAATTTAATAATTATAATTAAAAAATCAATTAGAAACAAATACACCAGATCATATTGGAAGTAAAGAAAACATTTGAGAAATGTTGAAAATAAATTTCACTGGTGCGTTTGCATAGGCGAGTAGAATATGACAAAAGCCCCCAGAGTGTTTAGCAATAGGGAGATTTGCTGATAAATAATCCCAGCAGGATTGGGCCACAAAGATTCTGAGCTTTGGTCTATGGAGGTCGAAAAAGGAGGTCAGGGTAGTGTCAGTCTGGCCTCAAAGCCTGATAACAGGGGATATGCGAGGACAAAGGACAGAGGTCTTTGAAATAAGCGCGTAAAAATTAGACACATAACCACACAACCAGACTTTGCGGGGGCTGTCAGACAGATGAGGGACTACACTAACCAACGGTAACCATCAGATAAGGTCATGTGCACAGGAAATGAAACAGAGGGGAGTTCTTCAAGACCAAAATAGAATACAAACATGTCCTCATTCGTCAGGTTTGATCACACTTGCTGTGGTCTCGGTAAACACCGAAAACATCAAAATGTGACGTCACAACCTCCAAAACAGCACTACGTTTATATTAACCCATTGAAGCCGAAATTTGTTATTCAGCATAGTGTAAGTACTATGAATTATTCAGTAACAAAAGTAAAAACTTATTATTTGGTTAGCTCAAGATTGGGACTGTTCATTCATTCTTAGTAAAAGTGTTATGGTGGTTTAAATTAGGCTACTATTTTTATTTCTGTTATAAAAAAAAAAAAAAAAAGCACATGTTCCTTGTGCTTGAGGCCACAGCTACTTCTGTTACTCGTTCAAATACAGATAATTATATGAATATTTGTAGCATGAATTGGATGCAGATACAACTACAGATAGTGGTGTTGAATTGCACACTGGTATGCGGTTAAAAGTGTAATGTAAACCCGGACCTGCCAATGGGTACTAGGAATTTAAGGGGTTAAGCCTCTTTCATTTGTAAGAGTATAGTTTAAAAAAAATAATAATAATGCAGGCAAAAGAGTTTGGTTGAGCAGTAACCCAAATTTACTCGGTACTTGCTAATCATTAATCAGAGCAGACAGGAAATAGTTGCTATATTGACTGCCTTAGAACTTTGTTCACATTTAATTGATTTATCAGTTGCTTACTACTTTATATCCATAACCATCGTCATCTGCATATTATCTAGTGCATATAGTGCATTTCAGAAAAAATAAATGGTGGAAAATGGTTCCAAGCCAAGTGACTGATCCCTGTCCAAGCCCTCTCCCTCCAGCAGTCGTTGAGTGAATCAACACCTGACATCAGTGTTCTTATCAGAGCTTACTTTAGCAGCAGTGCTGGCTCAGTGCTTAAGGGTCTGTGCTCCTAATTTGTGAGTTCAGCTCCCAGGTCTGCTAGAGAGTCACTGCTGAATGCCTGGGCAGGGTCCATGACTCTCAATTGCTCAGCAATATGCTTGGATTATTTTGTATAAGAGTGCTTGCCAAATGAATGAATGTAAATAAATGTACTGTGAAACTCTTTGCACACTCTGTAAAAAAGGAAGTTTTGGTTGGAACAAATGAAGAAACATTAGCAAGCTCATTAAAAGTTGCCATGGCAGACCAAACCCCTTCCACAATAGACTTTCAGGGGACATAAACAAACTAGAAGCTTGCTTATTTCACCTTCACTCTACTGCATAAATGTTTGCCCTATTTAAACTGAGCCAGTCTAACTGTGCCAGTGTTTACACATCTCTCTGTGCTGGTGCTTCCATTCCTCAGGTTTCTATTATGTATCCACACAAACATAAATAAATGCATCCTCCTGTTGACAAAGGAGCTTGGTGACATCACCTGATTCAAACATGAGAAATAAAGAGGATGCGGTCATATTCAGAAATGCAGTGAGAGGTGTGCTCATTGGGTGTGTACAGTATGTCATGATGCTTAGTCATTAAGATGCACACTCATCAGCCATAATATTATGTCCTGTATTGTGTACGTTCCCCTTGTGCCACTTGGACAGATCTGGTCCCTTGGGATATGACTCCAAAAGACCTCTAGGGGCATGCTGTCGTCTCTGGCACAAGGACATTGGCAGTGGATTTGGCATACTGTTCACTATATGCTGTGGGTTGTGGGGTGGGGCCTCAATGCCTTGGACTTGTTCGTTTGGCGCATCCCATATGTGCTCGATCGAGATTGGACCTGGGAAGTAGTGATGGGTCGTTCATGAACGATTCATTCTTTTTAAACAGAGTCTTTAACATGACTCAGAGGAACGAGTAGTCTCAGAAAGTGATTAATTTATTTTCTACTGGGCGAGCATGTGCAAAGCATCGCCTTCATAAAAACCTCCGTAGGTTATGTACAGGAAACAGAAATGATTAGCTACCTTTGAGTCTTATAGTCCAAATTGTTCGGACTTTGAGTCTTTTGTCACGTGACTCTTATAGAAGCTATGCAGTGCAACAGATTCACAAGAATGAACAACTTGGACTAGAAGACTCATGAGAAGAACCGCTCAATTCTGTTTCCTGTGTAATGCACTGCATAGCGTCTATGAGAGTCACGTGACAAAAGAACGACCGATTTGGACCAGAAGATGTGAAAGGTGAGCTGCTCATTTTGTTTATCATAATCTGTCCTTTTTTATTACTGCGACTATAACCAAGAATTGTGTATGTAAACGTGCTAGAGGTCTTTTGAAAATGTAACATTTTATTTTATTTCTGATCAAAAGAATAAAATGAAGTAAATGACTCAAATAAAAGATTTGTTCATTTTGATGAAAGAGATTCAAAGATCCGAATCACTAAAACGATCCAAACCTCCCACCACTACTGGGATGTCTGGAGGCTGGTGTTGACGGCTTTGTGCTCTTTGCCTGCTGGGCCTTTGTGCGGCTGATTGTGATGCACTGGGTGTGCTGGTGACTTTCTTTTGTGAACAGCAATTCCTTTTTTCAGCTTTTCTCAGTTTTTCTGTAGGATTGGCCCTTTTCTGTGGGGCTGACCTTGGCTCCTCACAGTCTTGGGTGCCTGTCATTAGTTTACTGGTATATAATTGATAACCATGGTGTTAATGTTATGGCTGATTGGTGTATAAACCTGCAATATGCTTCAACATGTGGCGATACGAACAACATAATAAACACCCAGATTAAAGATAAAATGCTTCAATCATAATTCGATGATGGAACTGTGTTTCATAGTACCCTTGACTGAAATGTATGAGATTACACTATGTCTAGTGAAATTACACCATGCTGAGGATATGTCCTGCTGAACAGGGGTCACCAACACAGCAGCAACAGGAAATAAGAAAGGAAGGAATGGGTCTCACCTTGCCCCTTTAGAGTCCTCTGCCTCTATTCTCTTTTTTCTCCATCCCCTCTCCCTCTTCTCTTCTAGAGAAAAATAAATAAACCTCATGTGCACTCCAGCTCCACCAAGCACAGCAGGCCCTCCACCTCCACTTGTGCCCTCTCTACACTATCCCACTCCACTCCTCCGCCTCGCACACTGACAGGTGTCTCTGATTAAGCCTGTAAAAAATGGCGGCAGTCACGCCAGCCATCTCTCCTCCAGCATTCCTGCAGCATGACTACGCACTTTCTCCCTAATGGTGTTCTCCTCCTCCTAATTCTCTCTCTCCCTCTCTCTCTCTCTCTTCTTTATTTCTTACCTTCTCATTAACCTGGACTTCCTCTTACTGTTTGTCTTGGTGGTGACTCCAGGCAGTTTTTTTTTTTTCTCCACCCATATTAGAAAGCTGAGATAAAGTTTGGTTTTACAAAAAAGGAGAAACAAAGATACTTCTGAGAAGTGAATAGAAACCAGGTTGCAGTTGCAGGGTGAAAGAGTGGGTTGTGGGTATCTAACTGTGTGTGTCAGAGCGAGGAAGATATTTGTGGGATGCATGAATGCACATGTGAGGGGGGAGTCAGAGATTAGTGGGGTTCCTAAATTCATGTGACTCAAAGTGTGAAGGGTTTATGGAGGTTTATGAGCATGAGTGAAATGGAAAGAATTGCATATGTGTGTGGCATACAGTTAGACCTTGTTTTGTTAAGATCCTAAATAGGGTGCGTTAACGTTTATGTGCATGGTATCAGGTGTGTACACAAAAGATTATGACTAATTTACAAAGTATAATTATGTGAATTAAAGAACATTCACAATTGGTGTAGAAAGCATCTTGTGAAATTTGCGTCTACTCCTTGATAGTCATTGCAAGTTCAGATCTCTATGGTAGGATACATGTAAATGAAAGTTTTTCGCAGTTTCACAGTGGCATTGGAGGTGTGACTATGCGGTGAAAAATGTGAGGTCAGCTTTGTCACTGTTACATTAAGGTCACAATGTGTAGGATCAAATTTGAGTCATTTTTATTGACTCAGGAGAGAACACCATGTATAATACGATGCTCCCAAGCTGCACTGACTCACCCTGACTGTCTTGTGAAAGTACTTCACAGTCAGGCTTGAGTCTTGGGTTAGAACTGGCAGAAAATGTATACACAGTAATGTTAAATTGTCAGATATGTCAAATATCATTACGAGCAAACATTAGACACAAAAGAAGCCTGGCTATACAGTGACAAACAGCCAATAAAGAGACAGAGCATGTGCGAATAAAAAGGAGATTGGCTGATAAGAGGAAATTTAACAGAAAAAAAAAATGATTTGTCGCGCTTTCAGTCACAGTGGCATCAACCAAGTCACGGATGTCTCTATGCAGAAGAGGGCAGATTTCCTTCCAGTATCTAACTCTCTCTTGGAGGAACTATGTGTTAGTCTTAATGCTTTATAAGCATTCTTATAATAGAGGAAAATTAGCGGGAACATGGAAAATGGCAGGTGACCCAATTGTAAAACTGGGCAATAGGGCAATATTGCACACAAATAATATTACAATGTTAAGTTTGGTGAAATTGGAAAATTACTGCAGTGATTAATGTGTCTCAGCTGGCAAAAATTCTCCAACCCTAACTGATGCAGTAGGTTTATTCACATTTTTTTTAAACGTCCATGTTAGAAGATATATCCTGTGGTCATGGAAAAGATGTTACCGTGTTTCAAATAGGCCAAATTATTGGCCTGCAACAAGCAAAGAAAACTGCCAAGGAGATTGCTGAAATTTTTGGAATTGGGTTGAGAACTGTCCAACACATTATTGAAACGTGGTAGGAGAGTGCAGAAGAAAAGTGGTTGGAAAAAAATTATGATCAGAAATCACAGCTATGTAGAATAGTGAAAGGAAGAGCATTTAGACACACAATGTGAAAAGGAATTAACATCTGTGCAGTCATAAGGAAACCACTTTTTAGTGAGAATAATTGGAAAACGGCGGCATGGTGGTGTAGAGGTTAGCACGGTCGCCTTGCATCTCCAGGGTCTCGGTTCGATTCCCGGCCAGGTTTGATTCCCATCTCTGTGTGTATGGAGTTTGCATGTTCTCCCCGTGCTTGGTGGGTTTCCTCCGGGTACCATGGCTTCCTCCCACAGTCCAAAGATATACAGGTTAGGCTAATCGGCGTTCCCAAATTGCCCATAATGTGTGTATATGTGTGTGTGCCCTGTGAAGGATTGGCACCCTGTCCAGGTTGTACCGTGCATCATGTACTGAGCCTCCTGGGATAGACTCCAGGTCCCCGCGACTCTGAATACAGGATAAAGTGGTATAGAAGATGAGTGAGAGAGAGTGAGTGAGTAATTGGAAAATGGCTTCAGTTTTCTAGGAAGTATCAAGATTGGACACTAGAACAATTTAAAAAGGCCATGTGGTCTGATGAGTCCAGTGTGATGGAATGTGTCAGTCTAAGAAGGAAACGCATGAAGCGATGCACCCATCATGCATAACGCCCACTATACAAGCCTCTGGAATCAGTGTTATGATCCGGAGTTGCTTCAGTTGGTCAGGTCTAGGCTCAGCAATGTAATATGGCATTGTAAAGTGTATTGATTGAACAGGATATCGTGTCAATTTTTTCCCCTCCTTGATGACACGGGCAAATTTTAGGACTCAGATTGTGACATAGTACTGGTTCTGCAACCATGAGCAATCATTTTCACGTGTCATGAGCAATCATTTTCACATGAGCTTGGTCATGACTGAAAGTCTTTGAGATGTGCTGAAGAAGATTTTATGGAGCTCTTCCACTCTCCCATAATCAATATAACATACCGGCTTGAAAAATGAACTGGACTCCGTGTTACCTTCTTAGGTTAACACAGTATATCAGTAAAATCTAATTCCTGCCATCTGTTATGACCCAAATGAGGATGGGTTCCCTGTTGAGTCGGGTTCCTCGCAAGGTTTCTTCCTATTGCCATCCCAGGGATTTTATCCTTGCCACCGTCGCCCTTGGCTTGCTCATCAGGGACAATCAGATCACTATGATCTACACCTTTTTACTTTCCCCTACACATTTCCATAATCTTCTTTTAATTTTGTGAAGCTGCTTTGAGACAATGACCACTGGTAAAAGCACTATATAAATAAAATAAAATTGAATTGAATTGAAAATGAATTCAACACTGGTTGGAAATGGTTATAATGTTGTTATTTTTGTTAAAACAGTGTCATGATAATTGTACATCATAATCAAACGCAAAGATGTTCAAACTATATAAAACTGTTTTTATTTTATATTATTTAAAAAAATTGCATAACAAGAAATGCTAAATAAGAATAGACTATATTCAAGATATTTCCGCTTTCTAAGATGGCAGCTTTTACAGTGTAGATCAGGTTTAATTCAGGCGTAAACAGATGTACAGTATGCAAATACACTACATAATTTCTGGATCCACAAAATCACCAGATTTCGATTTCAGATCTAGTAATTCTTTGCTAAATAAATCTATTTTTATCAGCCTGTATGTTTTACCTTTTGGTGGAAACATGCAAATTGCATAATCACTTAGACAAACATGCAAAAACAGCAACATATGCTATTTTGCTCACACAATCCGCAGTGTATAAATCCACTAGCACATTTTGCGTGGGTGTTGTCAAGTGTTCATGTGTTTTACACAAAAAAAGCCTTCACGAAATCAGGGCCACAGTATGTGAAAACAGCGAGAACAAAAATATTGCCTTTTCAATCATAATCATCAGAAACAGTAAACATCTGCGGTCGCCTTAACCCGTAGAAGAAAACCTAACCTCATGCGCTGTCTATGGCCAACATATTTCACTTTTCACAGCAACCATATTTATACCACATAAAAATGATCAGACGGCAATTACAAGCTGCTTCAAGGATCTCATTCTTGTGGCTGTTTTGCTTCATGACTGTATTTGTTTGTGCAGG
Organism: Clarias platycephalus; assembly: GCA_030068275.1. Taxonomy (NCBI): domain Eukaryota; kingdom Metazoa; phylum Chordata; class Actinopteri; order Siluriformes; family Clariidae; genus Clarias; species Clarias platycephalus. The sequence goes on from JAQQZT010000005.1 coordinate 17,453,393, forward strand.
GTCTGTTACAAGAGCACGACAGAATCCATGCACTTCCCTGTACATACAGCAGTCTAGAGTCAAAGCCCAGACTCTCCCAGCAGACAATTGCTGATCCACTTCCAGATGTTTCCTGTACTGCTGCTCCAAGAGCCCAAAAAGAACATGAAGCGCGATACATATTTCCTTGCTAAAAAAAATTATCTTAATGCAGCTCATAATTATATTACACTTTAAAATCGGAGTTGTCACTATGCGATGAGTCTGTTTGGCTTTAGTTTAGGTGTAAACTGGAGCTTTCTTGGTAATTTCCGTTCACAGCAAGAATGTTGTCTTGGATCTGTCTACCGCAGATGGGATATTGGGAAAGACGATGATTTATATTTGTGGGATTGCGTAGTTGATCTCACAGGCAGGCACAGGGATTAGCATTAATGAAACAGAGCCATGCAACGTGTTCTCCTTTAAATATGGCCCCTTTAATGAGGAGTTCAAGGCCAAAGTGCTTATTGAAAGCAAGAAAAATCTCGATTCCAAATTATTTTAACAAGGCTTTTCCTGTTGTCTTATCAGAGCTCACTCACTCGAAACGTCTCTGGGGTTAGGATGATATAAATTTAAAAGGGAGGGTAATACCAGTGGGCAGAGGCCCTATCACACTCTAACAGATGCCTTGTGTCAGATTTCATAAACAAGCAGGGACATTTTCATCCATCACTCCATTAAACTGGAACAGTAGAGTGCTTTTAATATGGCTGGGATAGTCTTGTCGGAGTTAAGACGTTTCCAGGGCGCCGAGCATGATTCCATTTTATCCCTGATAAATTATGTCCCTGACTTTTACAAACACAAGTCCAGCCTTCGTTTAGCTAGAGTTATCCTAGCATGGCGTTCTCTCCCTCTCTTCCCTCTATAGTCAAAACTGTTTAACTGTAAACCACAAGTGTGTGTTTGCTCTGTCTTTGACTAAATAACAGTTAGAGAGCTTGTCAAACAACTGGAGCTAACAGCCGTACAACAAATTAGGAAAGGTCAATGTTTTTACACCAGCCCAGCTCTTAAACTTGAATTTGTTTTATGGAACAGCACTGGACAGGTTACAAGACAAGTTACTTTCTTAACATCTTTGGCTTTAATAGTCAAGTTTAATTGTCTTGCTAGATTGGAACTGAATGGAATGGATATTAAGCAAGTAAACACACACACACACACACACACACACACACACACACACACACAACAACAATAATAATTTAAAAAAAAACATCAAAACAGATTTCTCGTCATTCTGCTCCTACAGCCGAGTGTGCGCGCCAGTGTGGGAGTTGTACATTGATCTAATCTTAAACACAGTCTCACCAGACCTAAAGGTCACAGCTTTAACAGTCTTTTGAAAGAGTGCAGAAAAATACCCATTCACTGTAATCCTTACTCATTTTAAGAATGGAACTAATATACCCACAGTGAATGTGTCTACAATATGCACTACATTTACTGTATGAAGCCCACCACGGCACTCCCACTCCGGAAATATGATTAGGTCATACACTGTCACTTTTATCACAAAGGATTTTAACAGTTGACAGCCATAACTCACACGCAAAATAAACAACGCAGTTAATATATCTTTGTACTATCTTCATTCAAAAACAACATGACAAGTATAACCCCCCTTGAGTACACTGATGCATTATGCTTTTTATTTGTTAATCTCTTGTTAAATATAGCAGTTGAGGAGTTGCTCATTAACGTAGCCACTCAGTTGGGAAGTGTTGAGCTGACCTCGTTCTGATCCTTCAGTGAAACATCGCTTTGAGCCAAACATATGCACGCTCACCCTTGATTGTTTTAATTTCAAAAAGACTGTATTATTGAGGTCACATATTAAAAGTATTAATAGCCTTTCCCCTGCTGATGGTTATGTTTTTCATCTGGAAACCATTCTGTCCAGTTTTTCATTATTTTAGACTCATATTTATTGGAAGACTGAACAGCCTGGATGGTGGTCAAGCACAGGGCCAGAAATGTCAATGAAAACTAAGTAAGACATCCAGGGATTGCCAGTTTTTATTTTATTTTTTTATTTTTTTACTATTGTGGGTTCCTCTGCAAGGCAGCATAGTTACTGAGGCCACCAGGATTACTGGGTTTGCTCATTGGCACAGTGTATTAACTCATGTAACAGTGCAGAAGGAGAGATAGTGGATGTAAACAGATAGTTGATGTACCTAGAAAAGTGGCAGTACTGGCAAATGTTTAATTAAAAAAAAAAAAGTCCTGGATTGGGGAATGAGGCCTCATAAAGCATTGATTCTGGGAAGACCATTTAATTTTTACTGGATTTCAAATAGCGTATAAGCACACAAGGCAAACAAAATGCAAACCAGCGCTATTAAATACGCACCAAAAGAGTTTCCATACACCACGGTCACACAATAGAGACATAATGTTGGGACATAGAAAGAGCTGACAAAACAGTGCGGGCAGCTATGAGAGACTAGCCTTCAAGAAATGGGGTTGGCTTGGAGAGCCTGAGGTTAGGGGCTTGTATATATACATGGATATGCCAGCAGTATCCACAGTGGACACACAGGGTGGAGGGTTTAATTGATTCCAGTTTCCTGTTGGCTCTCTCCCTCTCTCACATTCACTCTCCTTCTCTTTGCCATATTCATACGCATGCATTATTCTGAAAAATAAGTAGTGATGGGAACTGCGTAAGGCATACCCTGTCAATCAGAGGTGATATATGATAGAGATGGATATATGATAGTCGATATCGTTAATTCTTAGCCTCAAGCATAGCACAAAATTTAAATGCAGAGCAGGGGAGTGAGAACGCTGGTCTACACTCAGATCTGGCACAACTTAGTCAACTGCAGAAACACAGGGGAACAACACAAGCAAATGAGATGATTAGTTCCATTATGAAACCCTGAGGACTCTGCGCAGCTGCATCTCAGCCCCAAACCAGAGTCAGAAACATAGAAAGACAGAGGTTTCTTTTGCACATCTGATAATAGAGCTCTAGTTTGAAAAAAATTTCCCCACCAACAAATGAGAAAGTTACAGTTCCATGTTTTAAAAAAGAAAAGAAAAAAAAAAACAGATGAAGATTTGAGTTTCATCTTTCACCAATTTGTGCCCTACTTCTCTGCTAGCCTTAAAAGAAACTGAATGAGCTGCGAGAACGGCTGGATGAAAAAACATTCTTGAGAGAGCCACAAAAATATCTGTTTTGGCTATGACTCACATCTTCTGTGCCTGGTGAGAACTAAAAAGTAAGTGAAAGGAAATTTCAAAGCATGTTCCTCCTGATCACCCTGGTATGTTTTTTTTCTCTGATTTTAGGCCTTTATTTAAAAGATTAAGTGTCAGATTCTTAAAAGAAAGAAAACAGAATGAGCAGACAACTCTTTTACCAAACAATATTTAAAGGGCATTAGACTTCATACATGGCCTGTGAGAAGTGAAAGGCAGTTTCTAAGCGTATGATTGAAACCATTTGTGAAATCAAAATCAAAGGTCAAACAATGAACTTTTTTGGCAGAGCACATGAAAGTCTGTTTAAATCCTCTGTCTTGCTTGATCTCAGAATAAAAACAGAGAAATGAGCAACTTACAGCCTTGCGGTTGCACAACTTTAGCCCAAATACCTTTCGCATTGCACAGTGGGCTTCTCTTTCCCATCCTAATCATTAATACGAGAAATGGCTATGAGCATAACAACAGGGCAGGAACAGAGACATATTACATTTCAAGTTTTACATCAGAACATGATGAGGGTTTTTTTGGGAGAGGGGGAGTGAGAGAGTATGTAATGACACCTGTAATTTTATTATTTTGAGCAACATAAAACATCAGTAAACTAAAAAAGATTCAGTGCTCACTAAAAAAGATTATTTTGTGTTGAGCATCTAAATAACAAATGTGTGTGTCTGTGTGTGTGTGTGTGTGTACTGAGTGTACACATATTACATAAGTGAGAAAAACATGCAAATGTGAATGACAGATTTAGGAGGGGTAAATTGTGAACAGAAATTATCCAAGCATACGAGCTTGGACTATAAATAAAGCAAAGAAAGACAGTAAAAGGATTCTTTGACTTTACCAGCCTCAAGTTATCTCAGCACTGACAGAATTTTTTGAGAATAAATGTAGCAACACAAAGCCATCTCACAAGTCTTAGCTTTAACTCTATTACAAAAATACCATATTGTCCAGCTGAGACAGATATGCAAAAACTGAGCATGGAAGCAATTCCTTCAAATTACTCCAAATCATTGTAGCATCTGCAAGACTGAACGATCATCTCACACACTGGCACATGTACTCAGCCTTGTTTATTGTCCAACTCTGCACACATGGCCTGAGTAATTCTAGTCCAATGACCAGTCACACAGGTAAGGTCCAGAGGGATTGGGTGGCTGAAGAATGGAGACAGATGGACTGAGGTCAGTTCTCATCAAGAGAAAGGCTTGCAATGTTCCCACACTGTTTGTCATTCTCAATGCTCATCGATTTAGTGTGTGTTGAGTGAATGGCTCACTAATATCTCATTTCAGTGGTGTCTGCAACCCAGCCATGACACCTGTTTCTGAGTCGGTTCACAGGGACACCCACTCATGGGAAGTTCATAAAATCACTGAATTTAAAGCAACAGCAATGCGATATGGATTTTGTGGTACAGATTGGTAACAGACTTGGTAGGGGGGAGGCTTAGTAACATGCTTGTCCACCAGGAGCCAGCAGAACAACTTCAATGTGCATGGGCAGACACCCCCCATATCTCTGGATTCTGAGTAGAAAGACAAACACCGTTCTTCTGAAATATATTCACTCAGATTGTGTTTTGATGATGTTTGGGGAGTGCAGCTAAAACCTTGGGCCAACGATTTCATTGTCATCCTGGATGTGGCAACTTGCATCAGGACATAAATTGTTCAGTACAGGATGAAGGTGATAAGCTCAATACAATGATTTTTTATTGAAGTAGCTGAACAATGATGGCTAAATGATTACAACATAACATAGCTATTATTTTTTTCTGTTATTTTGTCACCTATGCGTGTTTCTCATTAATTGTGCAGTACCAGTCTGTGTATGTGAATGATAAGAGTGCTATTTGTGCCAACCATAAAGCTCAGGGTTTAAAGATGGACCATTTGGCTCAATCCACCCTTCCTCTTTCCTAGGCTATAGGGCAGGAAACCATGTCATGAAGGAAGGAAACGGACAATTCCCATGCTCAACTATATGGACAGACACTCCAGTCAGCAAATTCTATTTCAATAACCATGCTCATCGCTCTCTTTATTTCCTGTTGTTCTTAAGCTTTCATGGTTTTTTCCCCTCTCTTGGGATTTAAAGGTCATTGCCGTACATTAGGTTTATAGTCCGCTGCAGTGGTCAGTGTACCTCTGTTTGTTTAAGAGTACAGAAACAAAATTAAAATAGAATAGAAATTAAGATGGAAATGATCACCCGAGTGAGGTTAAAGTGTGATGTTTTTAATTCACAGTCAAGTTACATACATCATTAAGCATCTCCTTACTAAACAGCTGGCAAAAGAAATCACACTTTTTAGTTCCAACAGAAAGCCCTTAACTTGTCCAAAAAAAATCATGGTTCATCTAAATTCCATGTATAAAGGGGGACAGGAGACAAACACTGGCCTCTCAGAAGCATTTCATGGGAACAGAATGACTAAAGACGGGTGGTGCACCACTAACAATGCTGTGGCCAAGTTTTCATGGTCAATTAATTTCTTCTCATTTTTAATTTTCTTTCCTCTGAAAAACCTTGGCTTGAGTGACACGAAACAAATGGAGCAACTGAAATTACAGAGTGCATATTGTGCATGATCGACAAAAAAGTAGGCTTTTATTTGAACCCTCTGTTGAAACACTGTTATAAAACATTTTACATGATTTACCTAAATTAAAAATTTTCAGATCCTGGACTAAATATACGGATTGGATCGGATGATCCTGAAATACATTTCATTCGCATGAATCCATGTTGCATATATTAAATAGAAACTATTACTGTATATGCATGCTGTGGACATTGAAAAGAATAGAGTGTTAGTGATTATAGTACTTGGTGGACTTTCAATCTCCCTCTACAGGTAGGTGGGCTATACTGCAGGACTGGCTAAACAGCATGTATACAGTATAAGAATGCACCTAAATATTGAACTGTCCTAAATCCTCACTCTAACTGCCAATGCTCGTGGTTTTAATGACAATGATTTATGGTTTCAGTTTTTTTTTTTTTTTTTAAACAAATGATGGAATAATTTTAAAAGTCCCAAACGTGATTTAATGAGCATGAAGTAGTGTTTTTTTTTTTTTTTTTTTTGGCGTTCCAGTTGACACATGACTACCTACTAAATCTTGAAAGGTTTTAGTGCACCCACATCAGTCATACTTCCTGTTGAGATTGAGAATAAGATTAAACTGTAAGCTGAGGGCTGACTGAAGTGCAGATATTACATGGTTTGCCTCTTTTAGCCTATAGCCCCATATATTAAACATTGAGGTGAGGAGAGATACATTTGTGTGTCTAAAACATGTAAAACTTTCCAAAAATAATGAATGAATGAATGAATGAATGAAGGGCAAGTCCTTTACACATTAAATACCTGGCAAACCTCTGAATGTTGTTCAGGTAAGTTGTGTATTCTTTGACTTTTATAATCAACACTTTATCTGTCATCTATTTCCCATGCTAGGACTTCCACCTCAAGCAGTGGCTTGAAGACGGGAATGCTTTGACACCCCCACCTCCACCACCCTTTACACGCCCACACACCCTGAAGTGCGGTAATAAACATTCTCCGTAAATCTTCCTCTTTCGATCTCCCCTCCTCCTAACTTTTTTTGTAAACAACTTCTTTTCTTCTCTCCGGCTCTGCTTACTCCTTTCGTCCTCCACCAATCAGGCAGCGAATGACACTGCCCATATGCATGTCAAGCAGCTGCCCAGTCAAGGGACAGGAGCAGGAAGACTTTGGTTTGCTTCAATGGCTTTGGATAAAGTTACACTCTAAACACACACACACAAAAAAGGATTTTATAGTTTGCACTGTTATCTAAAAGCAGAATGAATATCAGAACTTTGGTGAGGTCCAAGGATTTAAATTTCTTTTGCCGGCAAAGGGGAAAAAATCCCAAAAGAGTAATCCGCTTAAAGAACTCTTTTCAATCCAAATCCAATAAGTGTAATCAAGTGCGTCAACCTTTACAAACACATACCATTATAGTAAATAGTATGTAATTTACCACAAGTTGTTGGGTGGTTCGAAACGTCAGGTGACAGTTTGAAACGTCATACTTTGGCTGCCATAACTATAAGTGCAATTTCTCCAATCCATATTGCATGTTTGGATGAGCTGTTCAATGTCAAGTTTTGAGCTAGAAATGAGGCTTAAATTTATTAAAATTAAGTACAAAAGCAAAACTAAGGACAAGCCTAACTCTCTATCCACAAAAAGTCTGCACCACGCAAATATGAAGTTATTTGACTAACGGCATTTTTGTAAAATCTTTGACATAACCCTGAAGGACATTTTAAAACCTATAAAACTCTTTAGTGCATCCTTGCTATTCACACCAGTTTCAATTTTAGTGAGATTTAGTGAGCAACAGGAACAAATCTTTTGACTCAAAAGATAACTGCTGGGGTCAAGTGGTTTTGTTTGCTCACGTACTTAGTGTTTTGGTGTTGACTAACAACACATATTCATATACACTTTTGCTCTGTTGTTTTTGTTAATCTTTCAAATAATGCTGTCGAGGGGTCGCCACAGCAAACCATCCGATCCGCACAACAAATTGCCACGTGTTTTACGCCAGATACCCTTCCTTACAGCAACCCTCGCTTTTTATCTGGGCTTTTGACTGGCACTGCATCCAGTGGCTGGGGTTTTAGTAATAAGTGTGAATTGAACATTTTTCTCTTTAATATTACAATATATATATTGGACAACACTACAAGGTCCTACAACAAGGAAAAAACTAAACTTGTGTATTCTACATGTCTAAAGGGTTAAAAAAAAATGACAGGCCTTTGTTGTAAGGTTCAAAAACATTTAAGCATGTGAGCAAACAAAATTACTTTTATTTTTGAACCTTAAAACTCACCTCCTGTGAGTCAAAAGGATAAAAACTCAAACAGGATGTGTTCCCTGCATGAGATTTCTGTTGCTACCTGTTGCTCACTGAACGTCACAGAACAGTTGTAAAAAGTTTGTTCAAGCATGCATACGTACAAGCCCTAGCATTATTAGCTAATAGTTCCTTTCAAGCTGCAGCATGCATGCACGCGTGTATACAAGATCATGAAATAACTAAGTCTTGTGAAAGTAGGCCTGACTCTGAGGTCTGGGTTACAAAGAGAGGGAGGGGAAAACCTGATTCACCAGAGGAGGGGGGGGGAAACGAAGAAAAGAAACGCCCTTGGGACTTGACGCGCCTGTAGCTCCTCCTGCGTGGATTATAAAGTGAATGCTTCGCAGATCAGGCTGGGTAAGAGGGGGTTCTCTGTAAGGGCGAAGGAAAGTTCACGCACCGAGAATCCAGCTTGAACGCCGCAAGAAAAAGAAACAAAAAAAACAAGCGCCCTTAAGTTTCGCGGGGTTTATTTATTTATTTGTTTTTGTTTTCTTTCCCTCGGAAAAAATGACCACGGCTGTGGTGCCGCCTCTGTTTGACTTCAGCGAAGTTATCAACAACAAGGTAGGGGCAAAAAAAAGTTTATCATGTTGATGAAAAGCTCGGTTAGTTTGGTGCTGTGGAATGCGCGTGCTTTTTTTTGGCGCGCGCGTCGACTTGTTTAACAGTAGTGTTAAAATGGCGCTAGTTTATAAGCAGTAGTGTGTGTGTATTTTTGTGTGTTGCTGTGATTGTAACAATCCCCCCCCCCCCAAAAAAAAAAAAACAGGCGGGAATGTATTAGCTCGGTCAATACAGTAGACTTGAGATTTATGTCTGTTGATCCCAGTGTAGTTTATGCTTCTTTCGACCGAATCCACAGAGATATAAAGTGTTATAACTAAACTCCTCGCCACGCCTTAGTGGGAAAACCTATCCACGAGTAAAAATCTGTGTAGTAATGCTGGTTATCTTCCTAATGAACCGCACGCAGACAAACCCTAACTGTCCCAGTTCAGCCTTTTCACTACACAAATCAACAAGTGGTGTGTCTTATTTCAAGTCGTACTTCGTTTTGTCCTGTTTATTAAGCGAGAAATGTTAGAAAAGGCGTCTTAACTGAGCGCACTGCACCTGGGGAAACACTTGGTCTCTGTCTAACTTGTTGATTTGTTCAGGGCTGTAAACTTTACTTCTACATCCACGCTTAGTTTGAGTACTCGAGCGACTAGACATGAATTTGGCATTGCTTTTTTTTATTTTTTTAACTCCCTACAATGGATTTGCATAGCTTTAACAAAGTAGGCTGCTAGTAAGCAGCTGTTTCTCTCTCTCACACACTATTTTTTTTCAGCTAGTGTTATTTTTCCCTCCTCAAGAACACCAAAAGTGTCATTTATTTTGCATACCATGCATACTTTACATTCTCACTACTTTGCACACAAAATCAAGTACCTTAACTGTAGCAGATATGATTAAATTACAATGCAGGTGATGTACATGCTAGCTGGCACTGCAGGTTTGTTTGTTCTATGTTGGCCTGCTGCTCCATGCGTATCATTTAGTTGAAGAGAAATGAATTCCTGTGGTGGCAGCTCACCAAACCGGCTGTACTATATGCTCATTGGCTCACGGGGTTTAAAATGAAAGGAACATGATGGACTGACAGCAACACCGACACAAGAGCTTTATTCTTACACATTAAATTTCTTGCCCAAGACAACTAATTGATCCGATTTTCATGATGTAATGGTGATCCAAATTGTGTTTATTCAGCATACTTTATTGAAGCTAGAGACTGACCAGACTTTTTGTTTCCCTTTGATTTCCAGAACAACAAAATGCTGAATTATAACAACAACATTCTTGGTGCTCCACACACCATGCCTGTGCCTTGCACTGGTGCGAATCTGACCATCTCCAACCCCACTGGGAGCCTGCTGGACAGGAAGGCTGTGGGGACGCCCACCATTGGTGGGGTTTACCAACGACGGCACTCAGTCACTTTGCCCAGCAGCAAGCTCAACCAGAACCAGTTCCTGAGCAATGGGAAAACCGATCCAGCACTGGTAGGCCCTGGAATGGGCAGCAGCAACAAAGAGAACCGACTCCGCGATCGTTCTTTCTCAGAGACTGGAGACCGGCTGATGCAGAAGTGCACCGGATCTGGTGGCACTGGAAGCAGTCAGGTGAACTCGAGCCGCTACAAAACGGAGCTGTGCAGGCCATTTGAGGAGAATGGTGCATGCAAGTATGGTGACAAGTGCCAGTTTGCCCATGGCATCCATGAGCTCCGCAGCCTTAGCCGCCATCCTAAGTACAAGACAGAACTCTGCCGCACCTTCCACACCATTGGCTTCTGCCCATATGGGCCACGTTGCCACTTTATCCACAACGCAGAAGAGCGCCGTGGACCTCCAGGTCCCCCATCTCCACTTTCCACATCCAACAAGCTGGATAGGCCACGACTCCAGCACAGCTACAGTTTTGCAGGGTTTCCCAGTTCTGGAGGCCTAAGAGACAGTCCCACTTCTGTCACACCTCCACCCATGTTCTCCCCAGACGAGCTGCCTGAGTGGCCCAGCAGCAATCCCTTCACTTACTCCAGCCAGGAGCTGGCCAATCTTTTTGGCCCCAGTTTGGGCAGTGGATCTTGTGCTGATCCTACTATTCATGCGCCATCCTCTCCATCCAACACCCCTTATTCCTTTAGGCCCATGTCAGAGTCTCCCCACCTATTTGAGTCTCCGTCCAGCCAGCCAGACTCCCTCTCTGACCAGGAGGGCTACCAGAGCAGTTCAGGAGGCAGCCTGAGTGGCTCAGAATCGCCAATCCTTGATACAACCCGCCGACTGCCCATCTTCAGCAGGCTGTCCATTTCGGATGATTAAGGTGTATAAGCTGCAGATCCTCTATTGGAACTCAGCAGTGGGCAGAGAGGCTGAGCGGTGAAGTTGCCCTCTATCTCCTGCTTACTCTTTCACCTTCTAGGGGCAGTAAATTTCCCGTGTATCACTTAGGCTTTGAAAAGATGCAGTCAATTAAGGGAACTTTTATTTGAATCTTTATTTAACCACAACAAGCAAAACCTTTCCCCATTCCCTTCGGTCCAAAGCCTGTTTGCTGCCTTGGCCTTATCTCAGATGCCTTGCCATGACGTGTGACTGTGCCAAAACAGCTAGAGCAGGAAGTGGATTGGTGAAAAGTAAAAGACTGTTGTACCAGGTACTACTGCCACAGTAGTGCATCGGTGAGCCACAGGTGGCACATTCAGGGAAAAGTTCTGTCTTGAGGACCCCCCCCCCCGCCCCCTTGCATAGTACCACTCAAGGACATTTCTAACTATCTAAATGGGTTTCCTAGAGTCATGCTTTAATCATTCACACCTGTCTGATGCAGACTAATATCAAGAAGAAATAAGTGCTTGGGGTATAAGTGTTAAGGTGAAAGGACTACTGTCACTTTTCATTAGTTTCTTGCAACCTAGTATAGAAGCTTTTGCTCTGAGAATTATTCTACCCCTAAGTTAGATGGCAGACTGTCTGGGGGATGAACTTGAGATTGAAACTGGGAGTTAGTATTTGGCACATTCTGTTTTTATCATGTGCTCCAGCTTGATCCTAAAACTAGCACAAAACCATATGATTGGATGCCTTCACTTGCTTCTTCACTGCCCCACCACTACGGTCTCTCCCCTCTCCCCCCACTGTGGCTGGTCACTTGGTGTTTCTTGTGAAGGAATGACCTAACTGGTGATTATCTCTTAAACACTGACTTTTTACTTACCTTCCAATCAGTGAAGGGGAATTCTAGCATTCCCAAGGTGCAGCTGAACTTCCTTCAAATTCACTTGCATATTAAAGCTAACTTGCTTTTCCGTAAAATCCGCTCATAGGAGCACTTGGTAATTTCATATCTTTCCATCTTTTATTTCTCCTTCCCCCATTTGACTTCTTGTCATTATTATGGTTATTATTGTTTGGAAAAGAAAACTTTCAAGACAGAAGGTTTTGCTTGTCACTGCTTATTTAACTTATCAAACATATTTATTGGTGATCATATGCATTTTTTTGTTAATTTTGTTTGTATTTATCTTAATGAAACGATAGAATATATTTTCTTTTATGTTAAATTATGATCTTCTGTATTAATCTTAAGATTGTGAAGACTTGTCAACTTTTCTTTTTCACAGTTTAATATATTGTACTACAATGACTTGTTTGCAACTACACTTTGATAAAAATGAAAACTTAATTTAAAGCAAAAACAAACAAAAAAAAATCCTGTGTTTTTGATTATTTATTGTAGATTTTTCCATTCATATATTCCCAAATATTGGACTGCAAAACCATTAGGTCTAATGTTTCGTTGATTTATACTCACTAGAGTGTGACATCAGGGCACTCATCTTATTTTTGTAGTCTTTTTTTTTTTTTTTGCTTTTAATATTTTTTGCACCCCTCCCCCTCTTTTTTTTCATTGTTGTTTAAATTAAGGCAAGTGTAGTCCTTGCATGTAGCATTTTCTCCTTAGTGCCAGAGGTGGTAATACTGAACTGTATATAATGAGCACTAGATATCCTGGAACATGGTTGGCAGAACATTTGTTACCAGAGATAGTAGCGAGTTGGGTTCAAGATGATTGCCTTTAAGCTTCTGCTTAGGTTCTTGGTACCACCCTGAAGTGCATTTTAATGTTGCGTTGTGTTCAGTTAAACTGATTGTGATGTGATATCAATGCAGGTTACAAAACTTCAGTGTTAAAAGCAGTTCCTCCAGTTACATGTGTTAATTAGATGAATTGCAGGCAATAACTGTGACCAAATGGGTTGGAGAACAAGTGTCCCTTTTTTTTTTTTTTTGTTTTTTTTGTTTAATGATTGGATATATTTTAATATTTCTTCCAACCCAAATGTAAAGTGCCTCTTTTTATACATTCCATTGGGCTCCTTGCCTTGAATAATGATGCAGAAGCTACGTTTGAGTAGTTACTCCTCAGTTTTTGAAGATTGGTTAATAGGATGGACACAAAGAAAGTATCTACCCTAAACTGTTGAATGTATTTTAAACAGCGTTCGCTGTTCACTACAGTAATTTCTGTGAGTTTATATCAAGTTGATTTTTTTTTTTTTTTTTTTTTGTAATGACTGATTGCAGTTACAAACAATAAACCCCATATTTTTCAGAAAATTGAGTGGAGTACTGTTTTCTGGAGTCATGGAAAATGAGTGACTGGAGAAAAAATAAAATAAAAGATCTACCACAATGTTAAAATAAACCATGTTTTAATAATTGTGTGAGGTCCAAAAGCATGCTATCCTTAACATTAGTTTGTGTAATGAGGGAGTTCCTATGGGGAAACATTGCGATTGGTAGTCTGGTTTGGTGTGATATTGATCTTGTACAGATCAAACTTCAGCAGAGCCTGCCTGAATACACAGAAGGACTGGTGGGAAATCAGTGTCCATGGTTTACTCTGAATATTCAAAAACTTATTGGGACTGAGAAGGATTCTCTGAACTCTGGATTAGTTCCAGAACCATCTGACACTATTATTAATGAATCATTCTGAACCCAAGTGCTCCTGAGTCATGAGAGCCACAGCAAGATATGAACATATACTCATTCTAATTATTCAAGGTGTTTACTTGTGGTCAGATACTGTGTATGACTGCTTGGTGGAATATTCCTGTTTACATACTCTACAATATTAAAATATTTACCAACTGGGGAAACTGCTGATCATGTGATTGAGATCTCTCAGTGGAGGTTTATAAACCGTATAATCACTTTACTTTTATAACCAAGAAATGTTGAGTTGTGCTCACCTAATATAGTAGTACATATTTATCTGGTTATAAACCACTAAGAATAAAAGATTCGTCCTTACAATAGCAGTACGACCAAAGTCTAAAAAAGCTATCGTATAGACATTGTGTAGCACTCTCTCAGGTGAGGAGCAATGGAAGAGTTATCAGTCACCACACTTTCCGGACTATGTACTCTCTCACTTGCCTGATGCGTGATGTGAAACAAAGAGCTGTTTCCTGTTTATGTGGTGCATGCTGTACGTTCAAGTCACATTGCTCTGCACACATTACAAAAGTGCTGCAGGATGTGGCTTTATTCTGAAGATGAAGGGTGGAGGTGTGTATGTGTGTTTCTTTATATAGGCCTACACACACATACAGACTCCCCAAAACATGTTGCATAGATTTCCATCAGCTACACAATGGAAATTAGATATAAAGCACGTAATTGTACGCTAATTACTGTACCTGCAGTCGTGACACCAGGCACAGCTGGCAGTTGTCTGCCCATTTTTTGCTCCCGCTACGCAGCTGGATTGTGCAATACTCCTACAGTTGGTAGACTTTGTAATTCTTCTATCAGGGAGCTTTGGACTTTTCTGTTTGAGAAAGAAAAGTAAACAGTAAATTTGCTTATTCTGTTCTTTCCCATATTGTGTGTGTATACACACACCTGTGTATGCATGAACAATGCTAAGGGAAAACCAGAGAATAAGAGATACAGGTATTATACTGCCAACTTTTTCTCAATCAGAACCGCAAAATTACACAATCTTTATCGGAACACATCTCATTAAACTGGAATTAACTGACAAGTTAAATACTGGAATTTTGTTTAAAAATGTGCTGGATCAGATCTTTTTACATGCTATATGTAGTAGGAAAAGCTTCATTTTCTATATAAAGACAATCAGTTAGATTTAAAAAGTCACCCAAAAGTAAAATCACCCATAATGACATAACCCAAAAGAATGAATTTACATGACAAATATATTTAATGTTGATGAATGTTCTGTGTATATATAGTATATTGTACCAAGAATCTAAACTACTTTAAGGACGTTTCAAACACAAAATTTGTCAAATAGTGTATATAATTTGTTTCTGACTTTCCGTATTGACTATATATATGTTAAATGTATTATTTAAAAAAGGCTTGCATGCATGAAATTGCATGCATCAGATATGCAGCCATATAATAACACTCTCCTCTCCCTGTCATTCATAACAACTTTCTGGCACTTTCCCCATCATATTGTTTGTGTGGTTTAGGAAATGGCGGCTTGTTTGTGCACGGAGAAAGGTTTGTAGCTGCACTTGGTTATCGGAATAGTTTCTGCTAAAACCAGACTGAGTTTCAGTCAGTGTTTGTATATATATATATATATATATATATATATTTGGTTAAGGCCTGGCTGGTAATTGCCAGGAATGAAAAACCCAGAAATGGTAGGTTCTTCATGGTGTAAATATCAGTCAATGAAAAACAAAATTCTGATATTGTATATTGTCTTAAATTCATATTTTGATCTCAAACCCAAATGTGTCTAGTGTATAAAAATGACCTTCATGTTCCACTAATTTTGGAATTATGAAGCAAGCACAAGCACACACCACAAGAAATAGTTTAAAAAAAACTTTTTAAAAAACTCAAAATGAAAATGCTCATGACAAGTTAATAGGTTAAATAACTTGTCTTGACTACTTTTGCTCCTGCGTTGGCTTTGACATTTGGAGGACTAGAGAGTGTTAGATTGACGTGCACACTCGCTAAAGTGCAAAACCGCATTTTACTTTCATAAGCTTCCTGCATCACACCTTCATCAGATCTGGGTAGAGCCACATGAAAAGTCTCACCGTTGTCAAGACAACACCTGCCCTTGATTTTTTTTGTCTCATGCTCAACTTGTGTGCATGGTGTTGATTACAGAACTACTGGATAAATGTATTTTTTGAAGGCCAGTTGGACAATGTTGGTGTCAGTCACAAAAAGAGACAAGCACAATGTCCATGTGATTCATGTTAGCCTTGTAGTAGTTGTATAAAACAATAGAGAGGAGACATTTTTAGACATTTGTGAGAGAAAGAATGCTGACTACTGAACTGCAGCCTGAATGCGGTCACATCATGCTTTCACTAGACACCATTTGGCAAGTAACCGCTGATGTTTGTTTAATGTGTTATGGTGATGCTTTTGTGTCAGGTAAAAGTTGTAATGTGATATGTCAAACACTGTGACCAAACAAGAATCTGAAACTCAAGCTCTAGGTCTGACTCTATCAGCACATTCCAGAGGTACCTGTATAATTTAGACATTACAAATCAAGAAGGAAAATATTTCAGATTCTCAACAAATAGAAGACAGCAACATGAAACATAGATATTTGTTTCTTTGGCCTTGGAACCAGTTTGATATAGTGAGCATCTGTTTCCTGTCAGCAGTGAAGCAACACTACAGTCTCCTCTTTCTCAGGCCTCAACATGTCTCACACTCTCTCCCTGTAGGCCACTGAACTGCTTATCTTCAGGATTAAACCATAAGTAAATGCCAAAGGTAAATAGGGCTTATTGCAATGATTTCCCTTCTGTTTCTCACGCATGCACATAGCCACGCAATATATTGCTCACACAGCATATGTTACTGTTATTACCCATAGTGGGAGCTTGAGCATTTACTAAGAAGGGCCATACTTTGATAACCTACTTCCTCACAGAAACCTCAGATAGCAGGCATAATCACTGACACAAAAGACTGAAAGACTGATATCAGCCTTATCTTTGGACTAGCTTAAAATGACTCACCTGTCTGTTTGTCTGCTGAGGATAGTGGTGTATTTGCATAACTGAGAAAACTGCAGACAAACACTGTGTTAAAGTAAATCTAGACATAACGAACATCAACAACCGTAGGAGAGCTGAAGGCTCCATGGCCTTAACGTTTGAGGAACTTGTTAAAGTCGTCCTCAACAAGTTTCATAACTTTATAAGCAGGCCACATCCTGACAAGTGATAACATGCCTGTGGAAGCCCAGATGTAGTGTAGTAGTGTTCACATTACACACACACGCACACACACACACACACACACAAAATCATACACAAAGCTTGTGGTCAGAAACTGTTCCACCGACAATAGAATTGCCACCCAGCATAAAACCCATGGCGCAGAATAGGGTAGCTGTATGGGAGGGAACAGCTCTACACAGAATGTGTTTATAAAACTTCTCAGAGGCCATGTTCCATCAAGATTAGACCTGAAACCAGTCAGGCCTGCTCCTGCCATCCCCCTGTCCCCAGGGCTTTCTAACTTGCTCAGACATGGTACACGTACAGCTACAGTACACACATAAAGACTTTGACAAACACCTTGCTTTGAAAAGTGACTGAAGCGTGTCTCATGTGCTGAAAGCTTTTAACTGAAACAACATAGTTGAGAAATATCAGAGGATGTGGGAGCATCAATAAAGGTCACTAAACCATATTTTCCCATAGTCAAAATATAATTTTTTATTTTTTGGTCTCACTATTAAGGTCACTTAACCACCTACTGCTACCTTGATGTAGAAATGCTGGAAGAGCCGTTTAGATTAACAGGTTACTCAATAGTTATCAGAGGGTGTTAGGTAATCCTTTAAGCATTCACCAAATAAATTTACAAACATATAAACCCTGACCCTCTGACCCAGTAAGCTTAGACTAGTATACAACCACTCATCTGCAAAACAGAGGTGACCTCATGTCATATCTCGTAACCTTGACGAAGAGGCTTAACGGTCTCCAAATTGAACTTCCTAATTGGTACAAAATTTACTAAACAAACAACACTTGCCTTTAGTGAACAAAACTACAACCACTTATCTATCTGTGGAAATAATCAGAGAAAACAACTTTTTAAAAAACCCGCCAGCATGATCCACTTTAGTAAAAGATCTAGAAGTTCAAATTTGTTCAGCTAGAAATGAGACAAGGAAATACAATGCCTTGACATGTCGCAGCTTTAGTAGTAGAACAATGTGTCAGGATGAAGTGGTCTATTCTTACAGAAAGGAGGTCAGGCAATGTTACCTCACACCAAACACAACAGCATGAAGAACCTACCAAGAGGAAGCGCTGTACAATGAAAATCAGAGACCTCTATAAATCACAGACTAACTGATTCACCACCTGCGTGTGTACATTATGTGTTTCGGGCTCTTTATTTAAAATGACTCGCTTTGATGCTCCCAGTCATTTGTACTACAAAAAAAACTAAAAATAATTAGGCTCTCTCTCTATATATTAAGCTGTGAAGTAACAGTTTTTATACAAACACACTAATTTCTATACATGAACATTAATCTGCTGTATGGCAATATTTTCACACCATGATATACACTTTTCAGTGTCTGATAATCTAGTCCAGGTGTATCAACATTTTTATATTCTTAGGAACTTTCCACAATCCATTTAGGTCTTGACTGGAATAGAGGGTTATAATGAGATATCGTGCCTTTTTTTTTTTTTTTTTTTTTGTAGCGTTGCCAGGAAGAAGAAAGTTTGCAGCTGAGCAGCGTGGGTCGGTGGGATGGGTGTGTGGGATTTGAGTGGGTGTTTGTTTCCTTGAGCAAGAGCTCAGAAACCTTCTGCTGGCTGGCCACACTTCCTTTGCTTGTGCCGAGAGGACTGGATTGTCTAGTCAGCCACCCCGGGCTGACACAGACAAACTATGTTAAAATAATCATTACTGTAGTTTACAACCCCAGTGAAAGAGCAAGGAAAAAAGGCTTAGAAGATAGACTGTATCAATAAAATGGTTTTCCATTACTCGTTTCAATCGCTCTCTCTCTCTCTCTCTCTCTCTCTCCCCTCAAATGAAGACCAGACCTTCGATATGAACATTGAGTCAGATTTTCAGGAAATGTTATGTCTGTCTTTTGCTTCTTAGTCACAGTGGGTGAGCACTGATAGACAGCATGTCATAATTAGCTAAATATGAAACTTTACACAGTTAAAGGTTTCTCACCATCAGAGGAACATCAATCAGAAACAACAACTTCATTAGAAGGGGCATTTCCATCTCATAATCTATGCATAACACACCTACCTTTACACAGCCTCACAACAAGAAGCCATGCCTGAAAGTATTTGGCAGACTGTCATGCCCTGTGGAAAACATCATCATTTCTACTTTCCAATTCAAATGTAAGCAACTGTTTTCATGAGTACTTGTGTCGGTTGGAATTTCAGTTGTTTGATGGTTCTTACCCGGGTTTATTTGTAAGTAAAGATCATTATTTTGCATAGCCATTG
Organism: Clarias platycephalus; assembly: GCA_030068275.1. Taxonomy (NCBI): domain Eukaryota; kingdom Metazoa; phylum Chordata; class Actinopteri; order Siluriformes; family Clariidae; genus Clarias; species Clarias platycephalus. The sequence continues at coordinate 17,472,626 of JAQQZT010000005.1, forward strand.
ATAGTGAATGTCCTGCTTTGATTTACATTGATGATGGCAAACCTGGCCTCATGGGAACAGTTACAAAGATCTAACCAGAGTACAAATAACATTGCCAGCGTCTGTTCCAGCTTTGATTTCTCAGGGAAAAAAAAAAAAAACACCATATAAAAATGGAGGAGGGTTGTCTTGAAATGCACACCTTGGTGAAAGCTGGCAGTGTATAATGTATCGGTAGATGGCCCCTTTCTGGCACACTGCCGAGTGTGTAGCCACCATGGGCTGTGTCATTAATCCAGAACTCGGAATAGTGAGAAAGGATTGGACAGGGGCTGAAACATTACCTGCCAATTACAGGGGGACAGCAGGGCTACAGGAGAAATGCACAACATATGGGACTCAATCTAACTTTGAACACCTGACCTATGGACCCACGCAATTTACTCACTGCGCTGCTAAAAGGCTCCAGAGAGGCCTGACTGAAGTCTTACATAATGTCCCTTATTAAACTCCCCCTCCCGCTGCTACTCAGAACCACAGCCTGCGAAGCACACGGCCAACATACACACCACCAATACTCCATCTGATTGGAAAAGCTGAGAGGTGCAAAGTATTCTTTAACACATTGCTGACAGGCCACTTGACAGGGCTCTGACATGCAAGCTTGGAGGGTGGGGAGTTAAACATGAGCAGAGGGAAAAATCACACCACAGCCAATTTTTTTTTTCTAATCGTCTGTGTATATTAGTGTATGTGATGGTGTGTCACTCCCTGCGAGGCTCTATGTTTGGAAAGTGAATTGACTGCGGGATCTCACTCCTGTCTTTTTTTTTTCAATGTTCTGATGACACGCAGGCCTCACAGCTGACCTGGGTTTTATTTTATTATAAACACTGCCACACCATAGTGAGACTGTGAAGCTAGGTCAACCAATAAACCTCTTACTTCTCTAGTGGAGGTCTAATCTGTTACTGGCTGCATTTTCCACTGAGCAAGTGGCTGCTCCAGACATTATAAGACAGAGGTGAAGGCAGACGGCTGCTTGGAAAGAGAACAGTAGAGTTGAAGTTTCCTATTTATTTGGTCTTTCCATACAGTACGAAGCGTATGATGTATAGTGCCAAATCTGTTGTATTAACAGTCCTCTTTGCTTGCCACATGATATGTGTTTATGGAAAGAGGAAGCCCATGAACATACACAAAAAAACGCTGGAGAATTCAGTAAGTGTTGTCTTGTGTGGTTCATCTCCTGGACCGTGTGCCACAGAACAGCCCGAGGGGGGAAATACCAGGCCTAAATGTGAAAGACATTGAGAGAGACAGAGAGAAGGCTGCTGATGAAATCAGAATGCAGGGACTATAAACTGGAGTCACGGCAGCTGTGTCCAGAGCTGCAGGGACGATCCTCCCAGCCAAGTTCCATGTCCGCTCTGATTATGGACTGGAACAATGCATTCCATTGTAGGCCTGTTCTCTGAATGCCCAAAAGAGGAGTCCCTCAATCAACCCCCCGCCCCTACCCCCATACACACAGAATCCATCTCATACAGTGATGAGACTACAATTATATGTATAATAATGTATGCATTAGTATATTCAAATTATGTTACTATTTTTATTTTCATTTAAATTAAAATATTAAAAAATAAAAAATAAAAAAAACTCTAATCTGGAGAAAATAATCTCAACTGTTTTTCCATACATAGTTGATTCAGCTTCATCAAGGCTAACACTCAGTTAAAGAGAGAGAGAAAGTTCAGAACCCATTTCCATAACCACTTTGTGCACTTAGCATGCTATCTTTTACTCCTATAACATTTTGGTTTTGGAGAGGCCCTGTATGCTCAAACCCGCTTCATCATAAATCTTACCCAAATAATATTAACATGACCCTAGTTACCTATTCCAAGGCTTGATAGAGTTCCCTCTAGCAAAAATCTTTATGTTCCCACAAAGAGAATCACTCTGAGAAACAAACTAACAAAAAAACTTTAAGTTTACATCCTGCTGGAATTTCTGGAGTCACTTATTTACATGTTGCACATTCTCCCATGTTGCTTTGATGCATTTTCTTGTAAGAGGCAAAGAAGACCTTTGCCCTTATTGCATAATATGAATCAATAACTGTACACCTTATTGTATAAGTATTATGCTCTGCAGGAAGTCGAAAAGGTTACACTGACCTATTTCACAGTGCAAGTTTGCTAAATTGTGAATCACATAAAACCAGGTCTTTGTGATCCTTGTACCTTAATCTAAACAGTAATCAGATAAAATAAAAATAAATTCTGCAAACTAAGTGCTGTTGATCAAGTAGAAAATCTAATCCTTCACATACCCACCCCCCCCCCCACACACACACACACCTTTAAAAACAGCCCTCTATAATATAACTGTATGAACTTAATGAGTCTTAACTCCACAGAAAAAAAGGTCATAACACTCCAATGATCATAAATCAGCCCACATATTTCCTGACTTGCTGCGGTTGAACCACCAATACACACCAACACCTACATGCAAGAATCCCAGTTAAAATATTAAAATCTTTATACTGTTGTGGAAAGGAAGAAAGAGTGGGAAGGTTTGATTTTTTTAAATGGGATTTCCAGATATTGTACTGTGGCGAGTTTTTAAGCATTACAGTTAGAACTGGTTCAGATTTAGAGCTGCAATGTGATGCCACACAGATGGAGGAAATATCTAGAGCACCATGGTGGAGAGTATGTATCCGTTCAGCTACAGCAAGCTGTTTACCCCAATCAGGGTCATGGTAGGATTCCGAGCCTGTCTTCGAAATACAGGGTGTGAGACAGGATTACACTCTGGATTCGGCACAACGAACACACTTAGACATTCGCACCCTGGGCTTTACCTACCAGCTTGTTTTGTTTTTTTTCAGAGATGGGAGCAAACTGGAGAACCCGGAGGAGAACCCGGAGGAGAACCCAGAGAAAACCTATATGGCATGCAGTGAATGCCAGAGCGATGTCTATTCAGTAAAAAGAAAAAGGACACCATGGCTGTGCTGAGTTTAAAGTTTTACTATGGTCTTTGCCCCCTGGCTGTGAGAACGTGATTTTATGTACCAGTAATATCCCTGTTGTTTTGTGTATCATGTGTCTCTCCAACTAGTAACCCATCAATGATCAAACCAGTGGTTTCCAAAGCGAATGCTTATTATATCTATTTAATGAATTACGCCTCCTTACATAAATTAGGTAATGAGGCATGGTCGTTTTTTTCTCTAACACATTAGTTCCACAGCTTTATTAAAGGTTTGCACGAAAAGGCTGGGAATACTTCTGGAGGCCCGTTGTGATTTTCGCTCATGACAGTGTCTAAATCCTGGATTGTGGCAAGCTTCCACAGGTCTCTTACCATATGACTGTGCTGCAAGGTGAAACCTAGGTGTGAAACAGTCATTTGTGGGAATGCCGGGGGCTGGCAGAATTACAGATCATGGTTTTGTGTCTCACCTTCTGTGTACCTGTGACAGCTTCAATAAGATGTGACTGGATTTCATGCCTTTGGTCTATGAGGTATGGCTATGTCTCAGGTTGCCAAAGCACATTTGCACTGAAGGATCTCTGATGGTGGCACAATGAACAGGTCTGAAATACAGGAATGTACAGGCAGATTTATTAGTGTATAGACTCAGTTCTCTTTTAATGAACATAAAGTAGCGCGGAATGCCGACAGAGAACAGAAAGAACATAACCCCGGCCTCATTTCATCTTATTAAATATGTGGTTAACCTAAAATAGCTGTTGGGGAGGGGGGGGGGGGTTGAGGATTCCTCTCCCCTGGGGTCAGTTGTGGATCTGGAGGATATGCTATTAGACTGATTCCTTGCCAAGAACTCTCTCTATGGCAAATAAACAATGCCAGATTCTGAGAAAGAGAGGCAGCGAAAAGGACGAAGAGGAAAAAAAAAATAATTAAAAAAAGCAACCGAACAGCACGGCCCAAAGTTAATAGATTAAATGTGGTGTAGGGCATATTGAGAGAAAAGGAGGAAAAGAGAAATATATAAAAGTAAACAGGCAGAACGAAGGATAAGGGAGGCAGACACAGAGATAGCGAGTACATAAGACAAAGTACACAAAGATTAAAAAATGAGGTGAACTGTAGTAAGAAGTGCAGCTGAAGTGCACGGCAGGAAGAAAGGAAAGAGAGACAGCACAACAGAGAGGGAAAGAAAAGAGAGAGAGAGAGAGAGAGAGAGAGAGAGAGAAAAGGAGAGGGAGTGACGGGGCATTGCTTTTCAAGAGCAGACAGAACAAAGAGGCCTTTGTGTGGAGTGCTGAGAGAGTGGATTGGAGCCAGGGCTTAGGGAGTGTTCAGCAGTGTGCACTAACTGCATTCCTGCACTGAGATTACAAGACTCGTCTCATTTAGACTTCTCCAAGAAACACATTTAACCCTCTCCTATCCATCTCTCTCTCTCTCTCTCTCTCTCTCTAACCCCCCATGGTTCCCTCTTTTTTTGTCTTAGCCCTAATGCTGCAATTGGTCTGAATCTTTCCTTCTTCTTTCTTATGATATGTTTTCTCTCAAAATAGTTACTTCCCCATGTGACTTAGTTCATATTCAGAAGCTTTATGTTTTTAGGCCACTTGTCCATACTCAGTCTATTTACCCTGGGCAGAAACACAGTGAGGTTCTTAAACTAATAAACATTTATTTTAGTTTGGTCTGGTACAAGTATATGAAATGATGAAATGTTGTATTCACCACAAGATTTCTGGAATATCTATGCAAATTGTCCTCACATTTGAAAAACTATTCAGAGAGGCTGTTGCTCGAGGACCCAACTGTGGCAACTAACAACTTTGTAATCAATGTTAACTTACTGCTGCCCTAGAGATAGATTATGTGACCTTGGTATGCCTTTTGCATTGATTCAGTGAGCACATTCATGTTTTCATGTTATTCTAACTTTGTTTGTATTGACAGTATATATACTGTCAGAAAGCATTGGTTTGGTATAATTATATGGGCACTGGTGGCTCAGTGGTAGGTTTCTCACCTGCCATGCGGAAGGCCCAGGTTCAATTCCCACCTAATGCCCAAACCCCACCCAATGCCCAAACCCCAACCACTGGATGCAGTACTGGTCCAAAACCCAGATCCAATTGGAGGGTTGCATCAAGAAAGGCATGTGGTGTAAAACCTGTGCCAAAATTGTGTGCGGATTGCATGGCCCGCTATGGTGACCCCTTCATGGAAGAAGCCAAAAGACTAACAACAACATTCTAGTGTATAATTCTCTAATTATATTGACAAGTCAAATGTTCTGTTTCTCTTTCATTTATTTTTCTGCAGTGGTAGTGGACTGACCTATCTTCTTTACAAATAATTACAGACTACACTATTGTACTACTAGAGGACTTCTTCAAAATATCACAAACCTGCCTCGCTATCTAATTTGGCAAATATAATTTGGCCGAGCAGCATACTGACACAGCTCGTCTTGCAGAACAAGTGTTGGGGAGGGAGAGAGAGAAGCAGGGGAGTATGGGTAGACCAGTCACCTCTGGCCCTTGCAAAGCCAACATAAAAGTATCTGGAAGTCATCATCGAAGTACGCAATCCAGAGGAAGCATTTCACAACAGCATAGTTCAAGCTCCCCCATTTCATTAGCCTTTAACTGTAGACTCGCCTGTACTGAAAACTTATGTAACAGCAAATAAGCCTCTGCTTTAAGTGAGACATCTAGTTTCATTAATGTTTACTCTTCATGCTATAACATAAATACTTGTCTCATATTCCTTCTACTCGCATGCTATTGTACAGAAAACTGCGTAGATGTGTTTTTCGAATGTGAAGTCCAAATCAAGTCCTCATAGTGCGGTCGGGTTTGGGGAAACAAGGCCGAGCTGCACGGACCACCCTACTGAGACACTGGCGAGGAGAAAAGATATAAGAAAGAGTGGAGAGAAAGACTGATACAAAACCACAAACTACTATTCATGGGAACAGATCCCTCTCAGGGAGAGAACGAAGGCCGTTCAGAAAGACAGTAAGAAATGTAATTAGTGCTTCACTTCGTCCAGGTCCCGGTTTGCACTCTCACTTCTTTTTATCTTTCTTTTTAATTCTCCACTCAGCACTTTCTAAAACCTCTTGTTCCTCCTTGCCAATGCACTCCTTCTTTCAGAGTGTGTTCTTAGAGACTGCAGAGATGGAAACAGAGGATGAAAAGCATGTGGAGGTTTTAGGTGGTACATGCTGGTGTGCAAGTTGAATTTTAAGCACAGTCCTCTTTAGTCTTTCCCATTTGTACACAAGACAGAGGGGCACTTGGCCTAGAGCCTAATCACTGCCTCTCTGTAGCATGCACACACACATACACACAAATGAATGGCGGCCCAGCAAGGGGTCCTTTAGTCAAGACATTAAAATCTAAGTCTGCCTAAAATAGCTTAATTTTTTTAACTGGGCACCCTATTGTGTAGTATTAGTCCGTCTCTCTTCACCTCACAAAAACAGTGTCAGTTGCGCAAACGGGTGGATGGATTTTGTCAGTTGATTGTGTGCGCACAGCAGCATGGGGAAGGGTGGGGGGGGTTGCTGTTGTAGATTTGGTGAAAGTTGGACCATATGAGAGTCCTCCTACGCTCACATCAAAGCCCAGCCTGCCAGTTTAATTCAGCCAAGTGATCTGCATTCCCATAGGCTCCCCTGGTTTCCTGTCCCCATTGCTGCAGTCTCCTTCTGACCACTTTCGCCTCAAACAGGACTCCTATTGTCCCCTTGCCCTCCCCCTGTGCCCTGGGGTTACCATTCAGACCCCTTCCCCACTCCACCCCCTCTTCACTGAACTCCATGTCCAAGCTCTCACACCCTCTTCCCTGCCCCCACCAGAGCTGCAGACACAGAGGCCAGCACTCAGCAGTAACCGTTACTCACTGAATGGCTAAGTGTGGAACTCAACTCTGCATTCCTCTCACTTTGCTCTGTCTCTCTTTGTGTGATGCCTGTGAGAGATGTGACGGCTGTTTGAGCAAGAGGTCATGAGACGGGAGGGGTGGGGGGTATATAGTACAGTAAGCAGAGTCCCCTTCTCAGCCATATCTAACAAAATCATACAGTTGAATAAGGTAGGACAGATATCAAACTGGAAAGATGCATGCAAGAGTGAGTGGTTCAAGAGTTATGGTGTTGCCTAAAGAACTTGTTGTTCACGAATAATTCAAGTTTTTTAAAAAAAAATGTCCATTTACAAAAACATACCTTCAGGAGCCCTGAGATAAGAAATCTGCATTAAAAGTAAACTTTGAGTCAAGGACTGAGTTGAACTCATAATTTTAAATGTCAATCCAGCAAGCTCTAGAGTCCAAAATTATGCTTCAAGTTTCTCCAGTAGATTTCCTCTACGCTCGTAGCATTAATAAAAAGCAGAACCGGAGGTGTTAGGTGGGTCAGCATCAGGTAAACTGGACTATGTAAAAACAACAACTTCATTTTTTCCCCCACCAAACTATATAATCACTTTCTCAGATATCATATCTATTTGCTTCACAAATGAAATGGGCTCAAAACTTAAAAAAATGGACTAACCTGGAAGTACTGAATTAAAAAAAAAAAGTTCAAAAGCTGCCCTAGACAAAAGTTCCCAAATCTAACGAAATCCCTTATAAGTCAGGCTTAACACTGCCTTAACCCATGCTGCCGTGCACACACATTCACACACGGTTCCTCTACTTTTTTGTTTGTTGTGACAATAGGGATTTGGGATTCAGGGTGCACATGCCTGGATTTCACGCTCTCTTACTCAAAGAGGACTTTAGTTTACTTCACTGCTAACGGTGCCTTCAATTAACACGCCCACTGATCACATGTTTGATTAAAGTTGCTGATTGTGGATTCCCCATTTCGCGCTTTCCTTCTGCCCTCTTGGGGCAGTAGTGCTGATGGGTGAAGAGCAGAGTCACATGTTTTAGGTTGCTATAGCTCCTCATTGTCATGGCAGCCAAAACCCCTCACAAGTGTGTATATTGGCATGCTGACATTTACATTCTCAACCAAATGTCCTCCAAGGCATTTCTTTTTTTCTTTCTCTCACCAGCCTGCACTGGAAGGAGAAAAGCCACTACCTAAGATAAACCTTAACGATTAAACATTTTCAATCATTTCTGGCATAATCTGTATTTTTGCAGGTGAGTAGAATCCAACATGACATTCAGTGTATGTTTGTCTTGACCTGCAGTGGTTTTCTGTAATGTCTGAACAGATTTTAGTTGAACTTTAAATGTTACGGGAAATTCCCAACAAACTGTAAGTGGTCAGATCATTGTCAAGTGACAATCATACTCGTTCCGCATTATAAAGAGTCAAATGCAGATTCAAAGATTACCCTGCCTGATTGTTCCAATAAGATATCATGGTTAAAGGCCTAAACTAGGCTATTTATAAACCCTTAAGTCAAAATAATGTATTGTGGGCTGGAGCAAGTGATAAGAACAATGCTGGAATGACACTGGTCCAGTTAACCCGCAGCCAGATTGTACAGCATCGCCATGTAATCCTGTGATGATATCACAAAAACAAGCTTGTAAATAAACCTGAAACAGATTTCTTCATTCTACTATGTTTGATAAAGTCTATTAAAGTTGCAGTAACATTCTATCTTATCTATTTAAATAAAATAAATGTTTTGTCTGTTCATTGGTCAGATCTCGCTCTTTCAATGATATCTTTACATTTCATACATTACATTGGAGGACACAAAACCAGTCTCAGAAATTTTTTTCACTCTATGTCAGTATGTACGTCTGTCTGTCTGAATGTCTGTCCAGCCAGATCTTGTCACAGCATCATGCAAAACTGTCTGAATAGAATGTAATGAAACTTTGCCAGTCCTTCGGTATTCGCCTGAAGCCAAATAGGCACCATAAATGAAATCAAAATGTTGAGATAGAAGGACTGTTATGATCAGTTATGTGTCAAATTATATCACAACATCGCTTTTTTCTTGTTTTTTATTCGTTCAACGCTTTTTTCCCCCCTGATGTAGGCATGGTTATCTGCGCCACTCAGCACCACATGCAGCACATTGCTAATGTGATAGTCTACCGCATATAGACAGAGAGTAAATAAATAGTAACAGAAAAGTGTTGGTCAGAACTCACTCAATGATATGTTTCATACATTGGAGGACCTGAACCCAGTCTCAGAAAGACAGGTCGACATGTACGTGGGCTTCAACCTGATCAGCTTATTTTTAGCTTTAACCTTTTAACTCTTTCTACAAACTCATAACCCGTCAACGACGGGTACTAACGCTAGTCAGTCATAAATCTGTCTCAATAAGCAGTGTCTCTGTAACGGTGTTTAATAAAACGTGAGTACCAGCGTGAGGGGAAAAAGCTCTCAGTGCAAAGAGGGTGGGGGATTCGTTCACTACCAATTTACAAGTAAGTAACAAGAGTAGAACAAATAACCGACGACAGAAAAAACAAGGCGGCACGAATGCTAAAGTTCCTCAACATCCCCTCATCCTGTTCAGAGCTCTTGTCTTTTAGCAGTTACTATTTACTCAAATGGCATTGCACATAGTGACTCGGGGAAAGACACAAAGCAATGTGTCAATATCAAATACTATGAAATCAAAGAGCCTGCTTTGGAATAGTTCGCTAACAATGGCGTTGGAGTCCAATGTTTAATTCATACAGTTGGCCGTATAATATGACCGGATAAGAGACAGGATGTTGGATAAATAAACATTCCTCTGTGGCACCATGAGGCTGAAGCTTTAAACAGTGGTGACTTTTAAGCCAAACCCATGGCAGTTTCAGTGGGAGTCATAGAAAAAGAGAAGGAAAGCAAAAACCACAAGTGTTTTGGAATATTGATGTGTAATGAAAGGAAAGGAATAGGATCCTCGTACCATGCCCCTGACCATTGTGGCCTTTTCTCTGTCTCTCCTTTAATGTGCTTTGGTGATCTGGGAAGTAATTTGTAATCATACCATCTATGTATGTGTATGTATATGTCCAAGAACACATGGGCTATGTAAAGCCATATGTGTGTGTTTATACATTTGTGTGTGTGTGTGCATGTGTGTAGCCATTTCACCTGGCAATAATTTGAGATTGGTCTGATGACTGATGAGGAAGGGTGTTTAATTGGGTAAATTACAGGAATTCAGGAAAGCAGAGCTCAGACATGCTCATATTCAGATGGGTTTCTTCCAACCAGGATCTTCTTCTGACCCCATGACCCACAACCGTACCACACTCATAGGCATACTATGGGCTTTGGAGGACTTTTCCCTTTGGCCTCCTGCTGAGTTCCAGTGTTTACAACCCAAACTCTGAAGACAGTGTTCTGATCATTACTGCAGCGTTCTGTCTGCCGACCCAGACATTACCCTTCCCCACATGACACACTGTCACAGAAATTCACAGAGTCAAACACGTGCATCTGCACACTCGTGCATACACAGAGGAGCTGCTGTCCTGTATATTTTTTCTCTGATCTATTTTCTCTGAATTCCCTCAGCATGGATGAATTCCAGCAAGACATCAAGAAATGTCTTTACACTGATAGGGCAAGAACAAACAGAGATGATGGCATACCTTCCTAAAGATCCAGATCCACTTACTGTGTGGTTAGGATGCTCCTATTCCTTAGTGACTGGTCGGGTGCTGGGTGGCTACATTGTGAGAGCTGTAGGCTGCCTGATCAATAACGCTATTAAAGCCTAATTCATTCAGCAGGAGGCAAACTCAATTTAATACAGCGGCCCTGTTAAGAGGCAGGAAGCAGCAGCACATCAAAGGAAGGCTTTGTGAAGAGAATATCCAAATAGAGCCACTCATGCCTAGAGAATGAAGGGCCATTCACCACTCTTTCTCTCTCTCTCTCCCTCTCTCTCTCTCTCTCTCTCTCTCTATCACACACACACACACAAACTCAATCTCAGATTGTTTTTTTTTTTTTTGCTTTACTAAATCCTGAGCATTTCATGTAATACTTGTGCCATGCTAGGTAGTTGCTTTATTGAGATTAATGAGATTAATACTTTCATCCTTAAACTAATTTTTTTTTGTGTGTGGAAATATCTCTCTCTTTTTTTTTCATATTATTCACTACATAAATTTTTGTGTTGGTGCATTTTAGTTGTCAGTTCTCATCTTTAGATTACAAGTGAATTCTGTATTGTGAGGTTACACTTTTTTTTTTTTTTTTACGTTTGACTGAAGTAGACAGTGGGGCGGCATGGTGGCATAGTGGTTAGCACTGTGGCCTCGCACCTCCAGGTTGAGGGTTTGAGTCCTCAATACATGTTCTCCCCGTTCATGGTGGTTTTCCTCTGGGGACTCCAATTTCCTCCTGCAGTCCAGAGACATGCAGATTAAGCAAACTGGCATTTCCAAATAGTGTGCAAGTTAGTATGTTTGTGTGTGTGCTTGTGCCTTGTGATGGATTGGCACCCTGTCTAGGGTGTACCCTGCCTAGTACCCCAAGTCTGTTGGGATAGGCTCAAGGTCTCCCACAACTCTGTACAGGATAATTGGTATAGACAATTGGCAAGTGAGTGAGTGTAAAGTAGACAGCAGGATAGTAGCAGAGCAGGTGGCAGTGCTGAATTTTCTCTGATTCAATCCTGAATGCAGGTTATGGTCAATGTGGTATTTTCTCTGTGGAAGTTCTGCACTGGTTTCCTCTGGGTTCCTCCCAATTCCCAGAACAATGCTTAATTTAAAATCCCAGTTAAGTATTAACATCACCTGTAAATTGCACTTCAGCTTGTGGGTGGCACCCATTAGCCAATTACCCCCATAAATGCGTACTTGCTAGATACAAGTTGTTATTTGCCTCTCCAACTCGGCTTCTCCACATGACTACTCATGCAGTAAGGGTGTCTAAAATATTCAGGGGTACTCCAAGAGTAAAAAACAGGAAGAACATCATCTTTCACTTTTAACATTTGATAAGTTTGGAGGAGACATTTTTTTCACATATTGGCTGGCTCCAAACATCTTTTAAATTAATGGACTGTTTTACAATTCTGACGTCATTACTGCTACCAGGCTATTTTGTTCCACTTCCTGGCCTTATCACCTTTACAGTAGTCGTATTCTTCCACACCATACAGTCTCAGGCCAGTGTGGTGGGAACATACAGATGGATAACAAATGAAAGAACAAAAACAGTGGCTCTGTTATTCTATGGAGGGCATATCCCTGGTAAGGTTTTGGGTTGATTTGTCCTTTAAGAGAGAAGAGTCAATGCAAGTCTGCCTTTTATGATCACCTTTTATGTCTTAATCATCCTATTATGAAAAATCATAATGGGAGTGGTCTCTTCCAGGATGAGACTGTCGACATCCACAGTCTACAAAGTGAATGATTTGATGAGTATGAAAATGGGGTAAATCATTAAATTCACCAGTCTGGCCTAAGAATTTGGTGTTCTAAAATAACACTCTACAAATCTCAAACATACAAGTAGAAGTGAATATCATTTGAATCAATTGAATATAATTTTTCCCTCCCGCGACCGTGGCAATAAGCATCTGGTGGCTTATGGTGGTCCAGTACCTTACTGAGAGACATTATATGTTGGTTTTTACCTTAAATTGCCCATTGTCAGTAATTGCTGATTGAATTATTATGGCCTATTTATATCAACGTCTTTAGTTCTATACCGTTTTCAGTTATGGCCTATTTATATCAACGTATATAAAATTTAAAATGACATCACAGTAGCGTCACCATAAACATAATTGTATTGTTTCTGTCCTTTTACTATTTACCAACAATATTCCGTTTTTTAGAACCATTCTCTGATAGTGCCACCACAATACCCAGCTGTAAACATTCATATTACTCTTATCTATTTCCCACTCTCTTGTCTTGACCTCCTAGAAGGTTTTAAATAAATTTTAAACAAAAAACAATCCCTTCCTTATACAATCCCATGTAAAAGCTATCAGAAAATACCTTGCATTTTAACATCCATGATCAAGATCCTCAATTCAATGTAATTTTATTTACATAAACTTTGACTAATGGTAATTTTCACAAAGCAATTTTACAGAAATCCAAAAAAATACATTATCTCTAATGTCAAGAAAAAAACTCACTAGGATAACAAAAGGAAGAAATCTCAAAAGAGAACCTGTGCTCTTCAGAGTGGCAGCTGATGGCATTTGCATTTAGTAAACGCCCTTACTGTATGTGGAGAAACTGACATTTTATCTCATTTTCCATCTGAGAGCTCAAGGGCCCAATAGTGGCAACTTGGTGGGTTTGAACCTGGGACTTTCCAATCAGTAGTCCGACTGAGCTACACCTCTCCGTCATGATTATAAATCATTTCTCTTCTATAACTGGATACTATAGTGCGAATTGTGTTAAGAGGAATGTGAGCGTGCACAGCATTCAACTTTTAATGTAAACTGTTTTCAGAAATTGCACTGTTTGTTTAGGCCTCAGGTTCAGGCTATCCAAGCAGAAACACATACAGACGTTTTAAGATTGTCAGTGTGGTACCATCCATGTTATTCTTGTGGTGATTTTTTTAAGGCTATCTATGTGAAGCCAAAAAGAAATGGGGCATCATTACACATCAGGCAGGGCCACAGAACAGTGAATGTACATTGTGCTCAGAGTGCAAGCAGGGACTCTGGCAAGGCTACCTATGACAGCATAACTAATGGGCAGAGCCAAAAGCATGAGCTAGTTTTTCTGCATCATGTAGTGATATAGTGAGTCAATAATCACACCAAGGTCTTTCACTGCTGCACATGATGTAAAGGCCATCCAGAGTTACTGTGTAATCAGAAAGCTTACTATGATCTTAGTAGAACTTCTGTCTTGTTAGAATTAAGTAGCTACAGTAGGAGTTACTCAGCCTCCAGTGTCTTAAGTCCTTTACAAATGCCTCAACTTAACTAATCAGTTGTTTTTTGTTTGGCTTTGCTGGAACATATAACAGTTTGTCATCAGTGGAAATTAATAAGACCAAACTTCTAATGGATACTTTTACACAGAGGTAGCATATATAGAGGGGGAAAAAAACAATTGGGCCTAAATCACAATCTTGCAGAACACCAAGCCTTACTATGCATAAAAAAGTCACCATTTACATCCTAACAGATAACAATCAGTCAAATAAGACCTGAGCCTGAGGGCTGTTCTCTTAACTATTACAACATTTTATATCTATCAAGAAGAAAAGTATGATCAATGGTGTCAAAGACTGCACTAAGGTCAAGCTGTCACTACTAAATACTAATGGTGCACATGGTTGTATGGTGTTTTTTTTTTTATCGCTTTTTATCTTTCATACAGTATTAAATAAGAATCTAGGATTGTTTTTTGTTATATTCTTTTAGGGTAGAGAGATTTGATGATCTAGCAGCACTAAGATTGTTTTCTAGCTGTTTTTGATAACATTTATTGTCTGTTTTAAGGTGCATGTATAATTGTTATATCAGGGTACTATTTTTTTTCTCCTGGATTGTTTTTCTTTTAAGATGAGGTCTATTATAAAGGATATAGCAGAACGTTGATTCTAAACTTCCAGTCACCTAGTTCTCTAAGGTCAGACGGTGATGCAGTCCTAGTTGATAGGTTTGGAAGATTATTGATAAAACTATGTACAATAGCTGATGTAAATGTACATGTGATGTAGTAGTATCACAAAGTAGATATAAGATTAGAACACATTTTCAATAGCAGTCCGCTGCGTTTATTCCGAAGTTTAGGCTTCGGCTCTTCAAAAAGCATCTTATTATAACAAGCACTGTTGATTGTTGACCTTTCTTCCTGATAATGTTCCAATACTGGCCCTTGAGAATCCCAGAAAACTGTAAGCATAAACTTTCCAGCTTTCCAGTTGGTCTTTGGTCTACCATTTACTCTCAGACTCGTAGTGATGAATTTATGTGTCATCACGAGTAATGATTCTTTTGAAGAAAAAAACTTTCACCTTCCTTGTCTCATCGGTGCAGATGTTTTTGCAGATCTCCAAACGCTGCTATTTATGCTTTTCTATGAGTAGTTTCGTGACTAGGTAGACACTCCGACCATAAAAAATTAAATAAAATCACAAATGTGCCACTCTTTTTTGCTCACATCATGGTTACAAATGAACTGATGTAACACATTCACACCTGCACAGCAGTGACTGGGGAGACCGTAGTCTTTTATGGAAAGTACTGATCAGACAATGCAGCCAAGACAGGTTTTAATATAACTAGAGCACGGATCATTTTTGACTCGTCCTCATAGAGTGGGCACAAACACTAAACGCTCTCAGGTGGTCTTGTAGATTATCAAAATGAATATTGACTTGTTCAACAGATTTTCTGTAAAAACAACCAGGTTTGAGAATAAATTGTCAAATTCATAAAGAAATGTATATAGATATCACTAAAATGTAAGTTCCACACATCTTTATAGCATCCTTCCATTAAGTCCAGCAATGTTTTGCAACAAGTATTATACAGTGACCAGAACAATACTCTCCTATAGTATATACCACTTTTGCAAACAGGCTTTTAACTGAAACCGTCCAAATGGCACTGAGTGAAGTTTTTAGAATTCTATGGAATCAGTATCCTTGTGTCTTTGATGCTGGATAGTAGTATATGTTTATTTAGTTAGGCAACAAGACCTCTGCCCTTCATTGTTTCCCATCATCTCTCCCCTATGTTAGATTATATCAGATTACCTCAGGTAGTGGGTGGCTTTCAGGACCTCATAACCCTACAGGTGGTGTTTTTTGGTCCAGGTGGTCTATACCTATTTCTCGGTCAAGTTATCCTTCTTTGGAGGCTATTATACACACACAGTACCAGGTCCTTTATGTTTCTTACTCTGTAACAGCAAAAGTGCACAACCCTTCCTAATGCACTTTCCAACTATTGGAGCTGGTCTTTTTCATACTAGCTGGTACCTTTAAATTATAAAGATTTCAAAATTTTCCTTTTGGTCCATTATTTACATGAACAAAGAGCAACATAAATGCGCTCATATTTATTACCACAATAAATCTTAATTGAAGTTACCTAGTTCAGCCAATCTGTCTACGGCATCTAACAAAGTTTAATGTGATTGTTTATCTATAAATTAAACATGCTCCACAGCGCTATTCCCACACTCTATACATGTACCTGGTTCCTCTTTATGCACACACACATACTTGTTACTTTACAACACTCAGCATCCTAATAAACCTTTGTGGTGTTTGGAATCCATTAGAGCCAATATCCCACTTTTCAAAACATCCTGTGACAAAGTAGGAAGGAAAAGTGGATACAGACTGGGAGGGGCTGAGAGAGTCTGACTGCAGTCATGAAAGCAGACACAGGAATGAGTTTCAAAACTCAAACTTGCGGTCTTGCATAAGGAACAATACCTCTTCTCGGTAAGGATGTTTTTCATAGAGCTCGATCAGAACTCACTCACGGAGGTCTTTATCAGTTTCTGTATGAAGGCAGTCCACTGGTGCATGCAACAGCCTTCAACACAGAAGACACTCAGATGTCCTGCCAGTTGTTAGCGGAGTGTGAGAAACGAGCTTTATCGGCTACAACACTAGAGATTTAAGACAAATAGCTGGCAGGGTGCCTGGGGAGTTAGGGAGGAAAACGGTTTACGATTACAGACCAAACTGGAGGTTGCTTTAAAGAAAAAAAATATACACAGCACAGCACTTTCAACAATGCTGCTTCCTGAAAGAGAACATCAACAATGGAACTTCCTTTCTGCCTGCCCCTTCACATGCGCTCTCACTTCCTGTTTTAGACCATAGCCGACGCTCAGACATGTGCCTGACGCACTTCAGCCTGCAACTACTCCTCTGCACAAACATTTAACCTTCCACCACCTGAACCCCCGAACATTCCACCCTACATGAGAGACAGATCATTGTAAAAATGTGAAAATTGATGTTCTCCAGCATGTACATTTCTTTTCCTTTTCATCAAATATCAGTTGAATTTCACAAGAACTGTTGCGTTATTGACAAGCAATAACAGAGGGCCATAAGTCAGCTTCTGCGGTATCTACCTCTTGAGGTTTTCATCATGTCTGAGCTTAAAGGCATTGTCGTCTGTGGACAGAGCTCTGTGGTTCATAAAGGGAAAAATAGAACATGAGTACACTTGGGTTTGTGGGTGAGTTTCGCAGACAAGAACATAAGAACATTTTGAGAGCGATAGAGAGAGCGATAGAGAGAGAGAGAGTGTTAGCAGGCCAGATGTGTGAGGAATGTTCTGGCCATTTGTGAGTTGGGTTTGGGAGGGGGGTTTAAAGAATAGCAGAATCACACCGCCTGCAAATCGTTAAACAGCTGTCAAGCCTCCAGCGGTCTACTGTGCATTTTATACAATCGTACTGATGGCCACCAGCTCCGCAGCCATAATACACATTGGAACTAAAATGTTATTTGTGAGGCTGCTTAATCCAGATCTAAACTACAGGCTTTTTCAGTGGTGTTGGATACATAGCTGGCTAACACACAAGACAGAGCACTGACAGTGATCATGTTAAACTATGTTCCAGATAAGTATGATCTGAAAATTAGCCAAGAGGATGCAGCCTCAAGAAGAAGTTGAAAATTCCACAAACATGGCCAGATTTATTTTTCTGTCTGCACCTTACACCGAAAGTAAGCAAAAGTAAATGTCGGAATTTTCCACTGATTCACTCATTGATTAAACAACAGAAAATGTATAACATGTATCTTAAATATAAGGAGCACAAGAGTACCTTGGCCAGCCACCTCCCCCACCCCTCAACTACCCCCCCACCCCTCGAGAAACACATCAGTTATGTGATGCAGTGCTTAACAGCACTCCAGAACGCTCTGTGTTTGTTCAGCTGTTTCAGGCCTGCCACAGAAGCCCTGGGAGGCCGGACAGAATTCATGAACCCTACTCATCACATGAAAGAAAAGAGAAAATGCAGGGAAAGGGAAGTACAAGACAGATGGCAAAGGGAATGAGATGATTGAGGTCTAAAGATACAACATTTTTTCTTGAAGAAAAAATAAATCTAATAATTTGGATAGACTGGAGATTCCTTTGGGAACATGGTATTGTACTATTGTAGGTATATATAGTGTTCTAACATCACCAAATGCTACAAAATAACACTTACGAATGATAATATTGGATTTTATTGGGTTTTTCATAGTTTTCAATTATTTTATATCGAAATGGGGTTCATATTAGTTAGGAGTTGACAACACTGTCCACAGTACATTCTGTCATACGTCTATTCTGGTTATTTAAAAGAGATGTGTTTAGCGTAATACAGCACCACTGGCTGATGAATGGATGAGAGTTCTGCACTCCTTTTCCTAGCCAGGTTAACAGATACACTTTTTGCACATGCTTTAAAGTCAATTTGTTTCCACTGTGCAAAGCAAAATATGACCCAATGTAGCCAATAGTGTGCTCGATTTTATATTCTCCAAAACCTCTGAACCTTTCTCCATCCTGTTCTTTTCAATCCTTTAAGTGAGGAGTGCATAAGTGTCTTGTCAGCAACACTCTCTTTCCAAAACACTTCCTTCTGAAAATACAGTGGTTGATCCCAGATCAGAAAGAAAACAGACAAATCAGACAAGAATGTCATTCACAGCTTAGACGCACAGCGCTCAGACCAGCTCAGTCATGTCCACAAATCTAACCAAACTTACGAGACAGCTTTTACACACACAGTTGCGCACTATTCTGAACTTCACCTATTTACATAAGCAAATTATGTTTCATCAAGGCAGCACCATGAACATTCAAATAGTAAAGCATGAAAAGGCAGGAAACCGATAGCCAAATTGTTTATTGGCCTTGATATGAGAAAGGCTGAAATTTCAGCCTCACTGAATTGGGAAACTCGAACCCCTGGTCCAGCTGTCTGCACATTGCTCTCCCAGAGACCCCAAGCATTCTGCGCTCTTGTTCATTCCATCCATCCATCCATCCATCCATCCATTCCTTATATTCTCACTCATCAAGCCGGGTGATCGATTGAAAGGCACACCCAAACTAAACATGGCACTGACTGCTCCCTGGTTTGCCAAGGTCCCTGTATATTCCTCAACGCATGAATATCGTAATAAGTTCAAAATCAATCAAAAAACTCCTTCAGCATGGAGAATGGCACAGATGGATTCCTCCAGCACCAATTGCTTAACTTTGGCCTTATATAAAAAATTTATAGCAACCATGCATCATAGCAAATAAGTCAGTTTGTGAAGTCCTTTAAATAACACAAACTAAACATACCATAATTCTGTGAATTATGCAACTTCTTACAGTCACATAATGGATGTGTTAACAAGAGGAATTTGTACATGATGTACAGAAACAGATAAGACAAGAGCTTGTCTAAAATATGCAGTAGCAGGGCATGTGGTTTTATAAAATAACTGCTGGGTGATGGCACTAGTCACACAGGTGTTATTACAGACTCAATTATTTATCAAACTTTATGCTTTATTCAATGCTCAGGGGCGAGCTTCAGAAAAATGTGTGACAGTAGAAAAACAAGGATAAGGAAGTATAGAAAAAAGGGAAGAAGCAAGGAAGAAAGGAAATAATAAATAAAATGTGGGAGGACATGAGAGAGAGTATAAAACTTGATTGGCTGTCAATTGTGATTTCAGAAGGGATAGAATTAAAAGGTGATCGACATCAATTACATATATTATTTGTGGCACAGTTACAAAACTAATAGATCATTAAAAACATTTAAATTCATAATATCAAAGAATTCGAGATAAAGTTTCAGAAGTCTAACTGAGGTTTTGGAACATATGGAAACTTCACACTGAACTTGAGAGAGTGGCACACAGTGGCTGTGTTATCAGGCCGTTAACTAGATGCCCATATCACCCTCCCCTCTGTCACATGCTGTGAATTAGAGACCTTGAAAAGGACAATGCGGAATTGTCTCTGAAGGTTTATAATTGTCCTCAAAACCACCCCCACCAGCAAATCTCAACTGAGAGGCGAGAGAGAAAATAAAAGAATAAAGATGGTGAGAGGCGTGTTGACAGAAAGGCCTTATCTAATCTGTCTGTGTACATGACAGGACACTATATTTTATTCATATTATCTCATTTGCGAAGCGTGATTAGTGTAATCAGTATGAATCACTAAACTTTCAGGCCTCCTTTTTGTGCTTCTTTTAATGGAGGCTGAAGTTCAGTAATGACAGTCTGGAAGTACTATAAGAAGATGTGGGTGTATTGTTGGAGAACATGGTAGGGCTGGAGGACAGGAGAGGATGGGGACCTAACGCAGATGTTTCAG
Source organism: Clarias platycephalus (assembly GCA_030068275.1). Lineage (NCBI taxonomy): Eukaryota > Metazoa > Chordata > Actinopteri > Siluriformes > Clariidae > Clarias > Clarias platycephalus. Next base: position 17,492,890 of record JAQQZT010000005.1, read on the forward strand.
CTTTACGTTTTGGCTGGAATGGCTAATTATGTGCAAACCTTAATGATATTGGCAGCCACCCTATAAACCTGGTTCAGTGGAAGAGCTGCTCATTAGCGTGGTCTATGAGAAAACTGTGACTGCTGGATGCTGCCACCCCCCGTTCATTATGCCACCATGTTCTGAGCATACAGATCTTTGTAAATGTGTGTGTGTATATGTGTTCAACATAGCACTATGGGTGCTCCAGGGTGAAAGAAAAAGCGAGAGAAAGAATGAGAGTGAGAGGAAGTATTGTACAATGATGCACATTTTCCATTCACAGGTCTACTCACTGGGATGTTGGAAGCTAGCAGGCCAGACTATCCCTATGGAGAGAGACAGTAGAGAAAGTGGCTTAAGGGTAGGAGGGTCTTGGTGAGCTTTGCACAATGTGTTAAGAGCCCAATAAAGGACATCCTTTAATCTGCCTTTCCCACACATCGATATAGGTTTACCTCGCTGAGTGTCATAAACCTCCATTTAATGGTTACGGGACTGGGTATGAAGTTTAAAGAATGTGTAAACCTTTCGGAAAAGTAACCATGGTGGTATCTCAATTATCTCTGTAGCACAACTTTAACTGGAAAACTTTGAAAGAAAATATTTTCTAAATAAAGAGACTTGATCATGTTCAAGCTGAAGAAAGACATAAGTACAGAACTATAGATTCTAATTATCAACCTATGGTAGCATTCCCGTTGAGTGGTCATCACAGCGGACCATTCAATCCACAAAACAACTTGGCACAAGTTTTACACCGTATGCCCATCCTAACACAACCTTTTCATTTTAACCATCAGTGACTGGGGTTTAGGCACTGGCTGGGAATCGAACCCAGGCCTTCCACATGGCAGATAAGAAACCTACCACTGAGCCACCAGTGCCCATGGTGGTGCCAAGAGTAACGTTATGAAATCATGGTCAAGGAAATAAATCCTCATCAGTCACCATAGCTCACCTCATCAGACACCAAAACACATTTTACTAACTCATTTATAATACCACAATAGGATTATGAGGTAATATAAACATTATATTTTCAAAACAGGATATTATAAACTAGTATTTATATCCAGAAATTGGGGTTACCCTGTCTTGGAGCCAGATATGATTAGAACTCAACCAGTCACACATTCAGATCTAACATCTGTAACTCGGGGTAAACTGTTGTAGGACCTTTTGGCATGGCCTTTGGTAAGTAGGTCACCGCAGTAAAATGTGTACAAAAACATAAATCAGCAGAAGGATGAAGAAATGCTTACTTGGCAATATGAGCAGCTTCCAGTTCACATGACAGTAAAAAACACAGTGAATTATCACAATGCCAATGCATATCTTTTGTTTAGACAGTGCATCACACTGTATTCTTAATGTTTTATTGATTGCAGATAAACTAATATAATAATACTGAAGGATAATAATACTACTATCATAGACTCTCCAATCAGACTCATAGGAGACCATCTTTAGATACCATTAAGTCCTCAATGCGACTTGTAGTTTAAAATGCTATCCATATTTACATAATCACACAAGGGCAAAGAGTGAGATCGGAAAATTTCACCCAGTCCAGGTTGAGGACCCATCTGCTCCAAAACTTTAAAAGACATTCTCACAGGCTAATCAACTCAGACACTGTTGACAGTCAGATACATTAACAATCAAGAAAACATTAGGTCTTTGCCTTCCACAGAAGCTCCTCGGGTGAATTACTGAGTCACCCATTTACTGGAACGTGGTGGAAAGGTTCAGCAGTTACACTGCCAAGACAGCGTGTACATCTGGGTCAGTCCACCCAGTAGTGGTGCCTCAGATCTGGGTCAAGGTTGGTAATTTGCAGGTAAAGATTTATGATAATGCCAAGTCAACTTCTGGGTATTCTGGTACCCTCGATCACCTGTGGAAAGCCCACGTCTAGTCTATGCATTTCATAATCTCCGATTAATGCTTCCCATAATGCAGAGGATGCAATGTCAGAGACTTCAGCATCTAACTCACTGACTTGTGTCTCAAAGATGACTAGAAAACTGATAGACAGTGACAAGTCTCCATTTACATTAAATATACTGTATATGCATCAGTCATTGTGGTATGTCAAAGCATGGAGGATAGCATCTCTCTAGGGTCTTCCAAATGTACAGTATGGCCCAGGTGAACCTTATCCACCGAGATTCCTCAAATGGGAATCCTTTTATATGAGTCCCTTAAAGCCTTTTTTTTATGAACCTATACAAGATGTTGACCTAAAATGAATATCTATGGATACCCCTTTTTCCTTGCAGTTACATAATCAAAAAAAGATTGCATGCCTTGGGAATCCGACTACCTTCCAGACATGGGTGGGGAAAGGAGTGACTAGGCTTTTAATACCTAATTATTTACCCAAATCAATAGACCTGGTTGTGGTCAATGAATGTGACCTGCAAATTGTTTTCTGCATTGTATCTTGTGTATGTCCAACAGAAGTCCTTGGACAAAAGGTAGCAATCAAACCTCACCTCAGGTTATCTGTCAAAGAGAACAGGTTAGAGAGCACCCTTGTCTAAGCAGTGACTGTACCATTGGCCTCTGGATCTCATTATCATGGCCTGCATATAGGCTGGACACCACTCCCCCACTATACCATACCAGCACTCAAGTAGCGTCTCCTCTTCATCTGCATGCTGCTTCAGCACTTTCTTCACATTCTAAAAGGCATGAGTGAGATGGTCATCTCGGAACACCAATCCCAAGGATCATGAAAACATGTCATTGTTTGGCATTTAGAATCAGAGCTGAGTTGGCATAGAATTTCTACAGAACAGGGAAGTTAAAGATTACTGTATGACAGAAGTATTTATATCATCATATGACTTTTTGTGACTATAGAAGGTTTTGTATACATGTTTGCACATAACCAAGAAGATATCAAGTGATTCTGACTACCACTGAAAGATATCTGGGGTTTATAGTTACTTGTATGATTAGATTTCAGTTTGAAGAAGTACATTGTTTGAACGTGATCATAGGGTTTGTTATTTTTGTAGTCAAATGCAGTGATGTTAAGTATTTGCAGGACCCTTGATCGTGGACGATACAAATATGTGGAACTTATCAACTTCCCTCTCACTAAAGAAGCTACTTGGATGAGTGGTGAAACGTTTCTACCCAACAAGAAACAAGTCCAGTTGACACGACTCGATTTCCAGTATTTGCTATGTTTATTAAATAGATATATTTTCGCACAAACAAACAAACAAAGATGCAAAGCCTCATGGTTAAGTTTCATCATAATCATATCTTTGTTGGCATAGTTCCTCTGGATTCTCCAGTTTCCTCTCACTGGTTTTTCTTACAAGCTAAACTGGCATAGGTGTGAAGGAATGAGCGAAGTCTTGTCCTTAGGTGAACCGGCATCCAGGTCGACAGTGACCGCACTAGCAGTATAAAGCACTCAGTGCAGATAAATGAACGAACGAATGAACAAATAAACGAACGGTGAACCAATACTAGAGCCTTTTCTTAAAATAAATGGCTTAGTCAGATATTCCTGAGACATGCGAGTCAGGTCGTGATACATATGCTGAGCACATGTCGAAAAGTCGAAAAAAAAAAAATGAAAGGGCCAGAAAAAAGGTGTGATCTATCTGTGAAATCATTTTCATCATATTCCAACACAGAACATATGCGTTTCTCCTGGTGGGGTTTACTTAACACTTCATTTTCCTTTGGCTGTCTGTGAAACGTTTCCAAAATCAGTCAATGATGATCAACAGCCTCTGACACAACGTCCTACTAACAAACTAAAGGTGTTGCGAAGAGATTAGCGGCAGATTGAAAACATCTCATGCTTGTCCATCATATAAAGGTTAGTTGCTCCATATCCCTTGTGGAGGCTAAGGTAGCACATACAATAGTGGAGATGGTAACCAGACAATGGCTGACTTTTTTTTCTTTTTACCAGGAGAAGTGGATAGTGTATCACCTTTGCTGAAAAGAGAGGCCTTCGAGAAAAAAAAGGCCCACAAAGAGATCAGCAGTGAGAAAAGGAGAGGAATAATGTAGGAGCAGTTATTAAGAACATTATCTGATTTCACACACACACAAAAAAAAGAGAGTGCTGAACTGAATACAGCATAGGATCAACCTCACTCCACCATCCCTCATGTTCCAGGACAGATGGGCTGAGAGGAAACACTGTTTTTACACGACAGAAGTGTGGGTTTAGATTACATGGTACACGCATACTAACAGGTGTGCTAAATATTACTGTACAGAGATTTAATTATGTCCTGTACACACACGCACACACACACACATACACACATACACACAACCATACAAAGGAACTCTAATCACTGTAACACTGATTTCTTCCAGGCATGTTTAAGATTACACAGAACGCTGTACTGACGGCAGCATGTATAGGAATTTCACATTCTGATATTCTGAAGTGCAAGAGCTGGTCTCGGTATCTAACAAGAGCACATTTCATCACAGTTTCAGTTCTCGAAAAAAAAAAAAAAAAAAGTGTGTGCGCTTCCATGTGCTCATATATGTGAGCACATGAAAGCACTTGCATCCGTACATACATAAATAGTCATTTCCTTCTCCGCTAACGACCCACAGAGACCAAAATAGGCCTCACTCTGTGTGTAGAAGCTTCGCAGGTGGTTTTACTAGTTGAAATAGAGCAGCAAAAAGTCCCCTTCACATGATCACTGTGCACTGCGCATGTTCAACATGCCTTTTTGTGTGTCACAATGTTTGTGTGTGTGTGTGTGTGTGTGTGTGTGTGTGTGTGTGTGTGTGTGTGTGTGTGTGTGTGTGTGTGTGTGT
>JAQQZT010000005.1:17510464-17534527 GCA_030068275.1 Clarias platycephalus
AGGCATTTGAAAGAGAAGACTTCTCCTGTGCTAAGAATGTGATGATGAAGATCAAGTGAATCCCAGTTTCACTGAGCTTGTCTTAGCAAATGAGAAAAACTGTAAACACAGTAACCAGAAGGAAACCTTTTGGCTTTTAGTTTTGTCAATAAAAGCTTTCAGTTTTTCTTGTAGGGACCAGCCAAATGTCCTCAGGTCAAAACTGTCAGATATTCATATCCTTGGTGAGACATTTGGTCCCCGCCATGAGATAAAAGCACATACCCTTTGTCCCATAAAAAGTTCCCCCCTGGGCCTGGCGTCTGTGTTTCAGTAGCTTTTATATTACAAGTTAACAGCCTGGCTATATTTGGAGTGCTTGTACCTGATAGGTTGTCAGATCAGAAACTTTCCACAGGTGCAGAGACACACCCGAGTCAGGTGAGTTCATACTGTATGTATGATGTAATTATTCTACAGAGCTGCAGTCAACAGGAGTATTATTGGAAAGGGAAGACTTTTTCAGCAAAAGCGGCTGAGTATATCCAAGCTAGCAGTATTTACAGATATAGTAAAACAGGAACAAGAAGAAACCAGAAAGGTTACAGCAGCTAAGGCAGTTTATGAACATTTGATTAAGGAAATATCTGAAAACTGTGTGAAAGAAAGGGATTTTTTTTCCATATAGGCTGAATTCTTGAAATGATTACGGTTTTGCCATGAAAGTTGGTATAACTCGATGCTGCCCATAATTGATTAGTCTGTTATGCAATTAACTATTCAGCTTTTTGTAAATTTTACAACTCCAGCAGAGCTGAAAAAAACTTAATGATGTAACTCAAATACTCAATGATTGACTAAAAAGCCAACTTTGTTGCCCCAAAAATTTCAGACAATCACTAAGACTCTAAGAGTATGAACGTTATTAGACTAAATATAATTTTAAGAGAAGGTTGAAAGTGCCATCATTATTTTGTGGTGGTGTGATAAGGACACCTGGTGGGCAAAAGACAGCATTACAAATAAAAAAAATTGTCAACTCAACATTTCTTAACTAATTACATGGTTAAGAAGACTTTTTACCTGAGGATTACTGAATCTGCTTAAAGTTCGAATCGATTATTAATTCAATTGATAAGAATAATTCATTTAATTTACTCTATACTACCCTCTTAATTGACGAGGGTTAGGACTAGACTTAACAACATTGCCATTGTAGTTTTTTTTCCCATTGATATTTGAGGGTGTGGTTGTGTTTATTAAGCTTTGTTTATTAAGGTTGGGCTAATCAGTGGACATTTCAAGTACAGTGCAAAGTACAAAGTTGGATTACCAGCCTGGATACTGTAGTTTGGTCTTTTCAACTATCAGTTGTTGCAACACAGGTTAAGCAGGTCGAGCAGGAAGACCAAGTTACAGTACTGTGCAAAAAGTTTTGAGCCACCCCTCATTTCATCATATTTCACTTTCAAAGTGCCAGTATTTTTAATGCAGTATTAAAGAATAGTTCCCCAGGCCTCCTGAAGGGCATTTTTGGCTCTCATTTTCAATCCAGTGACCACTTTCAGAGGAATGATTTTTTTTGTTTGTTTATTAAGCCACACAGTGACCTATGAATCATTCAAGCACATAAAAAATACATTAAACTTACAGCATGAACCAGTGAGAAAGAAGCGCATACGATGACGGATGATCAGGATGGTGATTAGTATACTGGTGGTGCCGAGTGCTGAGTGTTTGGATCAGACAAGAGGGGAAATGAGGTTGCTGCTGAGATTGTTACATAAATTTTTTTTTTTTTTTTTTCAATTTTATCTTCAGGCACTTTGCACCATGTTGTAGTAAAACATCTGTTCCTGTTTCTTCAATTGAATCTACAAAATGTAATAGAATTTAGTTTAATATGAAGAAATGAGGGGTGGATGAAGACTTTTGCACAGTACTGTATGTCCTGCTTCCTTTTTACTTGATTAAATTGTTATTTGAAAATTTTAATGAGATGAAGGAATGAGTTAATGTTTTAGATTTTCTAATTGCTCTTACCATCTCTTTCAAAGAAATTGCCTATGATGTAGCATTAGTGGCAAACCTTCAGGAAGCTTTTCCTTTCTCCCAGCAATTACAGCTGGCAAAGATGGTTCACCAGTTTGAACTGCTCAGTCTGTGTTTTTAAAGCTTAAAGCTTTATATTTCATGCTGGGTTATTCCTGAGTATTCTTTGTCAGTTTCATGATCACTAGAGCATATAATGTGGAACGTGGAATAGAATTAGTGCTTGAAGGATATGCTTATTTGAATCCTGTGGTATAGTTGGGTTTTGTGGATACACTGGATGTTTTCGAAATGATTGTGTGACTAATGGGGGTTAGATTATATGGATGTGTTTCGTGAATGTGTGGTTATATGGTGTGGTTCTTCAAGGTTCACTTAAGTGATTACGGAAAATATAATTGGGTTAATAAGCTATTATTCAGTTAAGGTTTGGTAACTGTAATCACTATAATGTGTTTAATAATTTGTGCCAGAAGAGAAGATTTGTTGAGATGCAGAGTGTAGACAGTGTTTTAAATTCTCTTCACAGACTTTGTGGTCTTAAAAAGCACCGCTCATACAGAACCACATTGCATTGCATGTTATATACATTATTGTATATAAAAATTGGCACTCAGTGCAAAGGACATTATTAACGTTTAAGGACTTGTTAGCACTGTTAAGGAGTAATTTAGAACAGAGACACATTGCAACATTATACCGCAGCTTTCCTTTACCCAGTTTTCAGTGATGGAAGTTTTCATTCATCAGGGCCTATATAACATTTGTGTGTTCTACCCCAACTTCTACAGATGAAGAAATAACCTCAGGTGACAACAAAACACAAGAGATTTCAATGGTTTGTCATTTCCCCTGAAATAAGCCAAAAAAAACCTCTAAACTTATATAATGAGAAGTAGTAACCCTATAATAATCTATAACCCTGCAATTTAGCTGCAATAACTTGTAACCGTTTTTCTGTAGGATGTCATCAGTTTCTCACATTATTTTGTCCCCCTTTCCTTTACAACCTTGCTTTGGTTGTTTGAGAGCATATTCATCCCAGCTTTCTTAAGCTCTGAGGTCTGGACTTTGACTTGGCCATTCCAAAACCTTGATTTTCACTTGTTGATATGCTGGTGTACTTTGGATCAATGCCCTGCTGAATGAACCAATTTAATCCCAGTTGCTGGACAGATTGTCTTACATTTGTCTAAAGAATAATTTGATACAACTTCATCTTTGTCCCATGGTTTTCCCCAAATATAGTGTTGTGCATGGTGACCACACAATTATTAATGTTGACCCTGATAAATAAAAACAGAGAACAAATGGAAGGTTAGAAGGTTACTTTAATTTCCCCATAATTGTATATATCGTCAAATATGATCTACTACTGCATTTGGCATTCTACTGGTGCAAAAATGGCTTCATATTCCCAACAGCCACCAGGAGAAAGCCACTCATGGGAAACAGCCTGTATGTGATTTCAGTCTTACCTCTTGCATAGGCAGCATTTCTGAGTCTGAGGTTTGTTTTTGCCTTTACTCCACTTGATGCAAGGAGGAGTCCCCAAGGAATCAGTTTGAGAAGGGCTAGTTTTCTCATCTCAATAACATGGCCTTGGCTTATTATTTTTATGCTTATGATTTCCCTATCTCCAGTTAGTTCCAATTTTTTAATGGCAGAAAACACATGCACACACACTATTGATATACATACATACACGCATACAGTACATATATACAGTATATTTTGTGACTACACATTTTAGTCTTTACCTGCAATGTTTGAAATACAATCCGAGATACTGCTCATACATCTCCTTATCTTCAGCTCACCCCACAGGTTTTGAATGGGGTTTTGTTTAAGGCACTGATCTGGCCATGTCATATGACAGATTCCGTGGTCATTGAACTATTTTTGAGTGAGTTTAAACACTCTCCTGCTGAAAGATTCAGTGATGACCCAGTTGTAGTGTCTTGGCAGATGCAGACAGATTTTTGTTTGAAATCTACTGTTAGTTCACGGAGTTCATGAAGCTACCTGATGGTGTCGCTTCATATTTATACCCCAGTGAAACAAAAGTAAAAGATGACCATGTGCTCTCATGGATGCGTTTTGATATTGATTGCCTCTCTACAGATCACCATAGGACAATATTCACTCCCACTTTCTTCAGTTTAAACTGGCTTCCAGGTAAGAAACGTCTTATCACTTAAAAGCTGGTAAATAGACTATAATGTTAATATCGGAGGAAGTTTTTATTTTTAAATTCAACATGCATTAAGTTATTTACATTAAAGCTGTTAATCAATGTACAAAAAAAAAAAAAAAAAAAAAAAGATTTTGCCGTTCATTTGCTTGTTTGTTTTTATCATGTTTGGAATTTAAATTCATGAGCCTAGAATTTTTTCTAATTATCTTCAGGGGCTGTAGTGCACAAGGCCTGGTCACTTTTAATTAATACAGTTACTTTGGACAACGAGGCAACATAGCAGCAGATCAGGTTTTTTTCTCCCCCCCACCCCACACAGTTTTCTCAGTATGTTCCCACAATATTTGAAGACATCCCATATGTAAATCCTAACTATAATCAGTACAAGGCATTACAGTACAGTACTCATTTCTGTCTCAATCCATATGGTTAAAAATATTCACAGTTCTTTTTACGGAATACATTTCAGATTTGCCTCTTGTTAAAAAATCTGGAAGACACTATTCTCATGCATGTTCAAGCATTCTTATTATTTTTTTTTTTTCAGTATAAAAACACTAGATTCAAGTTCAATGCATTACTTTAGGGCACAGTATACAACATAGTGTAAGCCTACAATAAGTTACTTAACTACCTATAGATAAATATTAATAAATAACAAACTTCAACAGTTAAATTTTTTTTTTATCCTAACAGTTATTTGCTTTTGCTACTACACACTTAACTTTAATATGCTAAAAATAGTGAGTTTTATAGCATTGGTTATTTTCTGGTCCATTGTTCTGTACTTCAAGATGGTCTCAATCAGTCTTTTCCTGCTTCTTATCCCACCTAGTGTTTCTCCACTAGATGGACTGGTCTTGGAGGTACAGTATGGTAAAGGGATGGGCAAATGATACAAGCAACAGAATTAAATCCTCTGTATTTTCTCTGGGCTAATAGGCTGCAGGGGAATGCCTGATGAGGCATATGAGAATTGGGGCACTAGTAGAGAGACTGCAGTTCTCCTCTGAGTGGCACTAAAACCACACACCTGATTCTCGCTGTGGTTTTCATGCTTGTTTTTTTAATAGGTCTTTCTTTTTTTCCCACTCAGCTACGCCAACTAAATCCTAACATCTCTCTCCCAGGAGAAAGCTGGAGAAGAATAGACTGGGCAAATACATTTTTAAAGATGGAGAGGGACATGACACCTCTCACTCAGTCCACTTTGACATAGCCATTGGCATTGGTGACTACTCCTCTACCTCCTCTTCCTCTCCTTCCTCCTCCTCTTTCACCTCCACCACTTCCTCCAACCGGGCCAGGCTCGGCCAACTCATCAAAGCGTAGCCGCAATGTGTTGCGGATGACCAGACGCTCCACTATGAACGATGCGCAGAACCAAGGGACGGCGTATTCGGCTGTAATCAGGCCCATGAAGTTGTACTTGAACTGTGAATAGTCCCAAGGGCAGGCGTCGAACTGCCTCAGCAGCAGCCCTGTGCCGAACTCCCACATGTACGTCCATAGGGTGTATATGAGGCAGCGAAGCAAGACATTACAGCGATCACGCAGACGCAGGTACATGCGCTCAACTATCAGGATGCAGGTTCCATAGATAAAAAGCGCCCACACACTCGTCACACCAGGGAACTTCCAGTTGCAGTTGACTACGAACTCCCATGCCGCTGTGAACATGACTTCGCAGAAGTAGCCATGGATGGCGTACAGGTACCACCGTGAAAGCGGCGTCAAGGGCTCAGGGGTCATTGTTGTTGCCATGGTAACAGGGCTGCTTGCTCCGTTTAGAACTCTGGCTGTCGTACTAAAAGATGGGAAAACGATAAAAGAACAAAACTGTAAGTATATACAATACATAAAAACTCGAACGCGTTAAACAATGTCAATTTTCAACTTTCACATCCTACTCTCAGAGTTAACTCCCAAACCGAATGCTCTTTAAAGTAGATATGATGCAGGGATATGAGATGATGAAAATGGAAAAGTTTAAATATTTAATTGAGTACATAATATACAGTCATATAAATTATTCAGTGATAGAACACTAATTTTTTATTTGGCATTGAAGCTACACAACACGCACACATATATGCACGCACGCACGTACACAGAGCTCCACCAGGGGGCCCTATGGGGCCTTTTTTAAAGAGACACTTTTTTTACACTGTCAGTCCATGTAAATTTAATTTAAAATGACAATTAACTGTTGTTAACCATCATAACTAAACTGCACTTCACACCAGCAGGTTCACTTAGAAGTTGAACTTTGCTTTGTTTATGTTTTTACTCATTCATTCACTCATCTTCTATACCAGTTTATCCTGTATTCAGGGTCACGGGGGCCTGGAGCCTATTCCAGGAGGCTTAGGGCACACGGCGGGGGACACGCTGGACGGGATGCCAATCCAGCACAGGGCACATACACATAAACTCACTCACACTCCATGTTTTTAAGGACCACAAAAAAAAAATTATTTATCATGTAAGACAAGGCAACCAGACCACTAAACTAAACTGAGCTCGTTTCTCCAAACAGAACGAACGTTTCCTGCAAATAGCCACCGACTCTATGCGCCCTGATGCTCAGATCATAAATCCAACCTTAAATCCACCCACACACTCCCCCGGTTCAGCCTGACCCAAGCCTACAGTGGAGGTGTGCGAGTTGTGCAACATCCAAGGCTGAGGACCAGAGACTTGCTGCTGATGTAAGTTGAGTACTTAAACTAACATGCTTTTACAAAAAAGTATGAACATAGCTGTAGCTAGCTGTAAGAACCTCCAGGTCTGGACCCTAGTCTTTATTTATTTATTTTACTGTCCATATAGTTTTTTTTTTTTTTTACTTCCTTCCATGTAGCTTCTTATCATAAATAAATAAATAAATAAATAAATAACTCTGGCTCGAAATAATTGAATGAACCGTTGCCAGTCCTTCTGTATTCGCCTGACATTAAATCTGCAGCAGAAATTAAATCAAAATGCTGAGTATTCGGGATGTTATGAACAGTTTCGTTTCGTGCCAGATTACATCACAGCATCCAGCACTTTTTTGGATGAATATACTGTAGAGAGCCATATATTACTCAACAGAGCCAATCAACGAGAAAGTTTACCGTAAATACACAGAGTATGCGGAACACACAGAAATGACCGTAATTCCCCTAAAGCGCCAAATCCTCACCGAACACGATCAAATCCGCGACACAGCATGGCTTACTCCAAAAAAGATGTGTGAACAGATCAATGTATGTTTATTCTTCCTGCAGGAAGATTAAAACCGGTTTGTTTGATATGTTCCGAAACCGCGGTGCTAATTAAAGCATTAATGTGGAACGCCACACGATGAGACAAAACAAATGTTGAGTAAAAGTGACGTTATGAACAGTCATGTCCCGGATGTAATAATCTCCTTTTAATAATCTACTTTAAAGGGGTGTGTGTTTGGCTGACGACGAAAGAAGTACAACTTAGCGTAATGACAATGCGTAAGATACTCACCCTTTCGAAATTTTTATTTCTGTATATTAATAAGTTAGGCTGTACAGAATGCTTTATACAGTCAAAACAGGTTATTAATGAAGATGAGTGCCACCGTCTTTTGATTCTGTAAGGCTGCTTTGTGACAATGATCATTCTTAAAACATACAAATTTAATTGAATTAAACAATCACTGCATAATGTAGCAGAGATTAGACGTAGTAACTGTTGTATACTGCACATGTGAAGTCACTATGAACAATTTCATATTTCTCCACTGTGGACCTCACTAAATATTTGGGCCTGGTATAAGTGCAATACAGCACATAGTACTTAATAATCGCCTGTGAAAATGTAATCTATAATTTATACGCATTTACACTATTCTGTAGAGTTGTCCATCACTGTTATCCGTACAAAGAAAATACAACACATCTACCACAAGCACGTAATCCAGACGGCTAGCTAGGAACAGGTTTGACTGAAAAATGGCATACACGTTGCAGTGTTACTGGTATTGTAGATACAACTATATATATTTTAAAAATTAATACAGCAAAAAAAATAATAAAATGTTGCATACATGCCATAATGTGCAGGCAGAACTTCACACTTCGCAATTCTATGTAAATGCCATGTAAATTAGAGAAACAATTGGAATATCAAATTTCCTGATAAGATGTATTCCATATCTGCTCCACATAGGACAATATTGATGTTATCCGCTCTATTAACATAACATTAGGATAGACGGATATATCTAGCCCTACATTTTTCACCCCAGAGTCGTTCGACATTTTCTGGCATTTCAATATGCGTCATTAGGAGGTGGGCTCTCAGCAATCACACCAGAGGAATCATGCTTTAGAGAGTACTGTGTCTCTGCTGTAAGTAAGAACATGTGGTCACCAGTGGTCATTTATGATAGATAACAATGTGCGGAATGTTGTAGAAGTCATATCTATCAATTGTTTAATTCATGCAGATTAAACAATTCAGAATTAAATAAATGGGATATAATTGCTTAAATATAATATAATCCTCACAGCTATTTTATAATTTTTTTAAATGTTGCAGGAAATGCAAACATTTTGCTAGATTGAATGAGAGAATGAAATCATTTAAGCAGTGTTAATATAATGGTCAGGTCAATGCCGGAATCGGAATCAAAATTCACTTCCCAGGACACCACACAGTATACAAACATCACGTTCCATCAAGTCCATATTCATGGTTATTGACTTTTTTACAAATTGCCTTGCCAAATCCATGTTGTTTGTTCATCGCCTGACCGTTGCCTGCATACCAATTCCGATTTTGATACTTTTATCTGCATCTAAGATGTTTTTTTCAACTTTTTAAAATTTTTTGCCAACCATTATTTTGGGAGCTCTTTCAAAAGTACAATGCATTTACTCAGAATCTAGAAGTTAGGATTTTTTTTTTAAAACAACATAAAATTAAGGCGGTACAATGGCTTAGGAGTGCATGTTCTCCACGTGCTTGGAGGGTTTCCTTCAGGTACTCCGGTTTCCTCCCACAGTCCAAAGACATGCAGATTAGGCTAATTGGTGTTTCCAAATTGCCCGTAATGTGTATATGAGTGTGTATGTGTGTGTGTGTGTGTGCCCTGCGATAGATTGGCACCTTGTCCACCTCGCCTCGAACCCCAAATCTCCTTGGATAAGCTAAAGGCCCCCTCGCGGCCCTGTATACAAGATAAAGCGGTACAGATGATGAGCGAGTGGGTGAATATAAAATTATGAAGGTGATGCAGCCACATTTGGAAATTTTCACCAACTGTTTTGAATTCCTCAAATAATTAATTCTGCAGCACTGAGAAAATCCCTTTCATTACAAAAAATATTTTTAAAACATAGAAATTAAAGAAAAAGCAGTGATAAAATACTATCCTTGATATTTCTATTCTTTGTTTAGAACTTCTAGTTCTTGGTGCTATGTGTAATGGGTTTTAAATAGGAAAGTCGGTGCTCAAAAATAGTCGATATAGTGATGAGACACAAAAGCTAGCATGGGTAACTTTCTTTTTCTATCTGATGTACAGCACATCTGCATGATGTTTGTCTTTTGTTAGCTGTTTTCCTATTCCATCCCCCACCTGTTTGCTTTTCCGTCAGCCCTGATACTGATTGTCACCCAGCGAGGCTTTTTATTGACACACCCAGAAACAGAGTAAAAATTAATGTTACAGTTTGACATTTGAAAGATTTCTGCATGAATGCTTCCTAAAATCTCAGTCATCTACATATCATTATTGATCGATTTAATAAGGATGGAATTGCATACATTCGTTTGCTTGAAATAACTCGAAATCTAGTGAGCTCATGTGTGCAGAATGGAGTAGATAGCGCTTTCCTCTGCCCTGTGATGGAGGCTGAGCAGAACGTAAAGTGCATTTGGATAGCTTCACCATGTGAAAAGAAATTAAATCACACTCACTTAAATCATTAAGCCCCACTTGGACATGAACACCCACATACATTTTACACGTACATATATTTTAATATAGATTATAAATAAAAAATTTTAGGTGAACCTCCATGCTCGATCATGACCTCTTGAATAATTGGGTGTCGTGTCAGAGATTAATAATAGTCAGAGGAAACACCACATTAAGGTTGAGCCATATAAAAATGCACAATTTAAATACACGCTCTTTACAACATGCTTCTGCTTTACTATTTAAGAGAGATTTTAAAAGAGCTCTGTTAAAACTGTTGAAACTCATAAGACTTGAAAGAGTTACAGAAGGAATGCACAAGACTTCTCAGCCCTCCACCCTGACAATTACGAACAGAAGAAATTTATAAGCATGGCTCCTCTCTACTGGAGATGGCATGCTACAAAGTACAGTGCGAGGGCATCTAGATAAGTATATTCATAAAATATAAAATAAATATTAAAAAAAGAGGCCTACTGTAGCAGCTAAAAATCTATTTGCATCTCTTGCAAAAGATAACAGATAAAGATCTAGGTTTATGAGCGTATCATATCAGAATGTAAAAAGTAAATAAATAAAATAAAATAAAAAAACACTTTACCAGTGTAAGGGTTCAAGGAGGTGACGTGGAAAAACACCATTGTCCATAAAAACTCTGCTGTCTATCCCAAGTTTGTCCAAGAGCCCCTGCATGTTCCACAGCACTGTTAGAACAACATCCTGTTCTCTGATGAGAAGTTTATGCCAAATGTATACAATGTCATGCTTGGGGAAACAAAAGCTTCCACAGCAAAGAGAAAGCACGCTGGAGGACTTAAAATGTTGCAGGGATGTTTTGTTCCCACGGGGCCCAGACAGCTTGCATTGATTGAAGATTAAGCCATGCAACATGCCTGATACTATGCCACAGAAGTAAATACCCAAGTGGCTAAACCTAAAATCCATATAATGTGACTTGCAAGCTATTTTTCCATTCGTGAACCTTGCTTTTTATCTGACGAGTTCTCTGGTCAACATAACCCACCTAACAATTTTTTTTTTTACATTAAAAAAAAAAACTTCATTAGATTAATCAGGAAATATTCTATTCTATTAATACATTTTAATAATATATACAAATTACTAAAACAAAACTTTCCTTCCACTCACAATAAAAGCAGCATCTGGGGTTCGAAAATACAGAGTATCAATTTCAATACTATGATATTTGCAATAACACAGTGGGTAAACAGCAGTACATTAATTGACCCTGTTGTCATGCTGTAAATGGTAATAAAAGAGTATATGCATCCTTTGATAAATGCTGGCTTTCATGTTGTGTGTAAACAAACCTGTGCGCCCAGAGTTTCCGACGACAAGAATAGCTCCTTCCAACTTATTCAGAATGGGTGCATCAATACTGTATGGCATAATAGTTGTGTATACATTTCAGCAACATGATCTCCAGGCAAGAAATACAATACTAAAGTGTTTTGTTGTAGGAAAAACAATTATTTTAACATATTGTCATGAATATACTGTACATACACTGGTCGGCTAAAAAAAAGTCAAAATTTCAGAAGGGTCAAATTATTGGGTTACATCAAGCAAAGAGTGCAACTGAGGAAATTTGAAATTACTGAAACTGCGTTAAGAAGCCTCTAACACACTATTTAAACCTGAACCGTCAACTTTTCGAAAGAAATGTGGGGGAAAAAATCAAGAATGGAGATCACTTAAACACTTGGGGAAGTCGCATGGTAAAAGATCAACAGTAAAAAACATAGCTTTGTTTTTAACATGTTTAATAGTGAAAGTCCAGAGTCCAGGTTGACCCTGTTCCAGAGCGATGGGTGCATCAGGGGACGAAATAGAAGCACATGAAGTGATCATGCATAGGCCACTGTACAAGCCTTTGGAGACAGTGTTATGATCTGGACTTAGTTCAGTTGGTAAGGTCTAGGATCAGCAACATTATTGGACAATAAAATGGAGTCAGCTGATGACCTGAATGTAGTTTACCAGGTTACCACATCTATTGAGTTTGATGTGTTTTTCTACCCTGGTGACACAAGTACTGTATATTCCACGACTCAAATTGTGAAAAAGTGGCTGCATAAGACATTTTCACACATGAACGGCCCACCACATCTTAGAGTGTGCAACCTTTTTTTTTTTTTTTGGCCTGGCAGTGTATTTGGAAAGAGAGGATGAAATTAATCATTGATCAATTATTAGCTTCCACAAATACGGTCCATAGATATTTGGATATTGACATAGTTATTGGTATTTTAGCTGTCTACAACAGTATATTGTGGTGAAATTAAATCATTATTAAAGCTTTAATTTGAAGGTATTTACATCAAAATCAAGTGAATAGTATAGAA
The DNA here is from genome assembly GCA_030068275.1 of Clarias platycephalus. NCBI lineage: Eukaryota > Metazoa > Chordata > Actinopteri > Siluriformes > Clariidae > Clarias > Clarias platycephalus. Next base: position 17,523,003 of record JAQQZT010000005.1, read on the forward strand.
AGACTATATAAGTGATAGTATATGTATAGTCTTTCATAGACATTCACTATATGAGGAAATTACAAGCTATCAAAGTTTAGCAAAGAGCTTTTTTTTTTTTTAGACTGACTGGGGCTAACTTTGTTTTTCTTTTAAACATAGTGATTATTAAATTGATTCTTTATCCAACCTGACGCTGACCTACATCGGATATAAATGTATACTGTTTTGATGAATTATAAGATATTTGATTTATAACGTGGATGTACTGTACCAATGCATGTTATAGGCTTCCCTTGCAGCGTATTACAAGTTAAAAGGCAATTTTGTTTTATATGTACATTATTTATAATATTACACTACTTTCCTATTCTCCTACTTATTATGTAAGTACCATAAAATTACCGATAAATAAAATAAAAAACGATAATTTAATCGCTAATTATAATTTAAGTGTCACAATAAATAAACAACCAAAATTCAGTTATTGTCACAGGTATGAGTGTAACGAAATGAGAAATAAAAATACTTTTAATTCTTGTTCAAAACTGCTTTATGAATACAGTAAATGATATGCCAATCTAAGAGGCTGTAATTAATGTCGTCATCACTAGCAAAGCTGTTGGTGAAGGTTTTAGCTCAATAACTGCAGATTACTGTAATATTATTTTAAATTATCTGTACATTTTTTTTCCTTATTTCAGCAGCAGTCAGTGGATCGCGTTAAAATAACACCATTCATCATAAACAATTCAAAAGGACACATTTCTATTTCTAAGTGTCTGTGAGCACATTTTACATGAACTGTATAAATTAAATGTATCACTACAGTGGGCCTGTAGTTATGAAAACAGACATTTTGTACTTGAGAACTCGAGGTGATATCAAGATAAAGAAAGACCACCTTCGGGCTGGCGGACAGATGCTCTACACAAAATATCATCCAGATCACTTTGTCCTTTGCCACAAGAGAGCTGCAGGCAAGACTTTAGAGAAGCGTTACCTGTTCTTTCACTTTGTGATAAAATGCTTTGAGTATGATTCCTGAAAGCCTTGCTCAGTATTCTCCATGACAGGAAATGCTGAAGTGCCCTGTTTACTACTTTATGACATTGCAAGTATTGACTACCGTGCATTCTTACTCTCTCAATGTGTAGAGGTTGCTGATGGGGACTTTGGGTCCTTGCCATGATTTCACTCCACTCTGCACAAAATAAATGGCAGTAGATCAATAGCGCAGGCAGCTCAGTTACTTCAGGGCAGCGTGTTGGCTCCTGAGTGCAAAGAGCATTCATTCGTCTTATCAGATATGATTTTCACTGATAGGATTCTAAAGCACAGGGCCAGTATCTGATACTCATATTTCAAATAAGAAAAGAAATTCTGTCTTTTCACACATAAACACCAGCATCCTGTGTGCATTGTCTTGCATTATAAGGGTGCCGAATTTCATATAAATGGAAACGCCATTGTTTTTCCCAATAATGTATCAGTTTACACAAGATGAAATAGTTCTTTAAATTGTTTTGTAATGAAATGTTTACCACCTGCTTTCTTTTAAATCATTTCAAAGTTTGAAATAAAAACACTTTTTCAATGCCCAGGCATGCATTACACAGGATTCAAATGTGAAATTAGCTTTAATGCCATCGTAATACATATAAAAGGACTTTTATGGTGATGTTAATAAAAGTATAAAACAGTTCAGTGGAATTTCTCATGCAAAGTCGATTCATAAGATTCTAAGAACAGAAAGGATGTTCGTTCAAAAGGCAGGAAGGGATCAGCATGCATGAGACCACTACAACAATCTTGCAACCATTCTCCATTCAAAAGCTCTGCAATTGGTTTTGCCAAATTTGTGGGGGTGGGATTTTCCATTAAAAGACTCTCTCGGTCTCTCTCTTTCTCTTTTATCTAAGAGAGCTCAAATTTCACCTCAGAACCTTAGGACAACAAAGCTTTCATAGAATAAAAACGAATGTCATAAGCTATGCCATAGTTTAGCCTTTCTTCAATATTTTCATTGTATTTATTGAAGCGCTGCCAGTTAATACTTGTTAAATTCAATGGAAAACTCAAAGACGTCTAACAGCTGCTGCTTTTTGTCTTGGCCTGAATTAAAGACCCTGAGAATACCCTAAGCCCTCCAGACGGCATAATATTGGTCATAATGAGGGGATTAGGACCTTCCGAGGCTGAAGAAAAAACAAGATTTAACAACATGAAAGTGGAAACTGGCAAGCTACATAATTAACAAAGCAGCATGATGTAGCACGCTTTGCTCGGGTTCATAAGAATTCACGCGGAGTTTGAGATCAGTTGCCTTTCTGCTATAATGAACTACTCTAACTGCATGACTACTACAGCCCCAATCAAGATGGATTGGTTTCTTTCAGGGAGGTGCTTTAGTTTAAGAGATTTATGGCTGGGTAGCCATAAATTAATGTGGTAGTTTTAACTTACTTAGTAAATAAATAAATAAATAAATAAATGAATATTATTATGATTATTATTAAATAAAATGATTTACAATGATAGTATATATTTTTTAAAATCTGTGATCAGTAGAGAAAATTATAATCTATTATATTATATCTATTTTATATTATATCTATTTTTCATTCTTTTAAAATAAATAAGTACAAAATATTTCTTCTTATCAGATACAGTTTCCACCGATAGGATTCTAGAGAAGAGGACCCTTATCTTATGCTCATAACTCAAATAGAAAATTAATTAGTGACTTTTCACACAAACACTAGCATTTTCACACACTAGACACTGGCAAGTGTCTTTCATTGTTTGTTTGTAAAATAATAATTTTTGTTTCACTTTTTGCTCTGTTTCACAGTTTTGAAATACAATCTTGCAAACTTGAACTTCTTAGTTTTTAATTTGTCGCCTCTTTTGCAAATGCATTCGAGTGTCGTCTGAACATGTGCTTCAATAGACGGGAGAAAAATTAAGAGAAATCTGACTTTTTGTGCCAAAAAGTTAACATGATCAGTATGAGCCAGTTATGTAAATTTAGAGTGAGCTACAGTAGACATCTTGACCATTACAGATAATGAAGATAGTGAATATTTCTTTTATTGTTTATAATTTAAAAGTCTCAAACTTTCTCGAATATTTCCTTTGTCGTTGTTTTTTTAATAAAATTAATACTTTTATTTTATACACATACATTTATTGTCCTGTATACCAAGCACTTATGCTGCCAAAATAGAGAGGGTGTTCGCAGTGACCCTAATTTATCCTGACACCGCAGACAGACCTGCACCCGCTCCAGCAGCTGAGGGAAAAGTGAACTCAACGCAAGTGGTACAGCTTGGGTGTAGCTCTTGGGTTGTTTGTTAAAAGTGATTAAGTGACTAATAAATTACATGACATACATTCCACAACCTCAGCAGGTAAAAAAAAAAAAAAAAAAAAAAAACTTAATTAGACTCAGGAAGATGGATGAGAAAGGATATAAAGCCAGTATGATTAGCAAAGACAAAGATTTAGATGTGGAGCGTTAAAACTGCCAGAGGAACTAATTTCACGCAAGCCGAATCCTCATTTAATCAGTTGTGCTCTGAGGATCAGACAGACTTTGAATCAGACACTCGGGGTAGGGGACGTCACTTTAACCTGAAGCGCAGGTTAAATGACTTAACCATCATATATCTGCTTTACTACAGTATGTGTCCAACCTGGTATGAGTGCAAATAAGGCATGGGGGCATTTGCTTGCTCCTGTTCTTTTTAAGTACTTAATTATGTCTTTTTCTTTAACACAAGGATAATTTTGCAGAAAATGTATTGAAGAAAAAAATATAGTTTATTTTGTACAAAAGCTAATCCAACTTAAAGATTGACATGTTGATATTAATATTTTTTATTAATTGGAAAAATTTATTATATATGCTTATAACTGCTAAAACGTATACACAATTCTAGTTTTATAATATTCTAGTTTTTTAATATTATATAAATTTAGTAATATGTATTAATTTTTGTTGTTACTAAAAGATATGTTTAGTTAAGTAATTTAACATATTGCGATAAGATCCTTTAACACGAAATCAGAAAGTTCTAAGATATTGTAACATTTCCTATTCTTGGAGGCCGACATCAGTTATAAAAGGTAACTATTAGCCTGTCTTGTCAAGCCAAAATAACTAACTAAATCAAAGATTAACAAGTAATAAGTGATTTAGTGCATATTTGTGATCACTGCAATTCTTTTTTATGGCCCTAACCTATTTGTTTAACTTTTATTTATTTTATTTTTGTTATCTGGTTTATAACACACACAAAAAAAAAACACACATAATGTGTGTAATACTCGTATAAACATGAATGTCGGGTAGAACTAAAGCAGATGCACCGAGGCAGATGTCCTTTTTCCTGTTCGGTGAAGAAAATGAGTCAAGCACATAAAGTTTCATGTTTAACCAGCTCGGAGTTCCTCATAAAGTCCAATTCATAGCGGAACAGATCAGAGCACAAGGCTGCGGAACCTGGGAGCCTGGAAGCGTGAGATGCTGCAGAGTGAAGACGTGCTTCTCTGTCAGGGGGTTTCCTTTTACAGTAATTCACAGCACATCACCTGAACCTGGAGGGGCTTCGGGTTTGAGACCAGACAGCACGGCCATGACAACCAGCCTGCATGAAACCCTGACTGTATAATGTGTGAAAACTCTGTGCCACCATGTGTGTGTGTGTGTGTGTGTGTGTTAGAGGCTAAGAGAGAGAGAGAGAGAGAGAATGTGTGTGTATGTATAACCACCAGCATTTCTCCAAGCAACCTCTGAACAATGACTCTGATCAGAATGAGACATGAGAGCAGTTCAGCATCATGTATACAGCTGCGGTGTTCTTAAACACTTAGAGGGAAAACTCATGGTTTATTGCTGATGCAGCACACAGGTCACCTGCAGCAAGACGAGATCAGGTGCGTGACAATAAATAAATAAATAAATAAATAAATAATGGATGCTTGATCACTGATGAGACAAGCAAAAGCTCAGGGAATCCCTATAATAATATTATTAATAATAAGAATAATAATAGAGACAGGCCTGTGAGTGAAAGTAAAGGCTCCCCTGATGAGTAACAAGTCGAAGCTTTTGTGTGTGTGTGTGTGTAAAGTCTTACCGGGTTTTATTGTGAAGCCGCAGCGCGCGCGGGATCGCTCCTGTGCCAGATCATCGCACTCATGCAGAGGACAGGAGACAAAACAGGAACAGCGCCGCATCGGTTCCTTCTCGTCGTGTGTTTGCCCCGACTAACCTCCCTCTCTCCTCCCTCATGCTCCTCTCCAATGCTAACTGACACATTTTCCTTCACTGCAGCAGGAACAGCACATGCTCAGAGAGACGCTCCGGCCGCCGACTCTACAGCGCTGCGCCGCTCACAGGTTAACTGCTTCAGTGCTGGAGACTCCGCGCCGCTCTCTACTGCACCGCACTGCACTCGCGCCACATGCACGCGCAGGCGCGCGCGCACCATTATGCTCAATGTTAAAGGGCGGGTTTTTTTTGTTGTTGTTTTTTTGAGAGGCTAAAACACATGCAGATGTCCCACAGTTAACAATATGGTTACACTGTTTTAATTATTCTTGCTTTTTTTTTATGACATCATAAATGTACTTTAATCCTGTCATAAGGATTCATCTTCTACTGTATACCAGGTATCCTGTACAGGGTCAGGAGAGACTTTGGGCACAGGACGGGCTCTACCTGGACAGGGTGCCAATCCATCGCAGGACACACAAACACACTACGGGCAATTTGGGAACACAAAGTAACCTAATCTGGTGGTTAAGTGGTTAGCACTGTCGCCTTGCACCTCCAGGTCCTGGGTTCCAGTAAGGTCTGTTTGCATGGAGTTTGCATTTTCTCCGCGCTTTGTAGGTTTTCTCCCTCCGGGTTCTCCGGTTTCCTCCTACAGTCCAAAAACATGCAGATCAGGCTACTTGGCGTTCCCAAATTGCCCGTAGTGTGTGATTGTGCACATTGACCGGATGTCCTACCACGGTCGTACAAAGTGGGGATAAATACAAGTCACCATACAGAGGTTCCTAGATGGATGAATGTAACCTAATCTGCATGTTTTTGCACTGTGGGAGGAAACTGGAGTACCCAGAACAGGCAAAATAAACTCCACGCACACAAACCCAAAATTGGAATCAAACTTTCAACCCAGAGGGTGCAAGGCCACACTGCTAATGCCGTCTAAGGACACACAAGAACTATTCCTTAAATTGTTAATAGTTCTTCACAGAACCATTTGGACTAAAGCATCTTCAAAATCTTACATCCTAAATAAATAAAAGTGCCAAACATGTTTTCTTGTGCACGCCCTAAAAGAACATTGCAGTCTATGAGTCTCCCAATTAAAGTCTAATTATTAACAACAAAAATCATTCATTCTTGTTTCATCTTCAGTAACTAATCCATCCTGGTCAGGGATGTGGTGGCTCCAAAGATTAACATTCCTTGAGTGTCAGGCAGTAATACATCCCAAATAGGACACTTATTCATACAGGAGACCATACACATTCTCTCACACACACACACTAGTAGTTTAGGGTTACCAATGCACTTTTTGAGAGGTGAGAGGAAATCTGAGGAGCAAAAGGAAATAACACAAGGACATGACACTCACACAATGAGACTATGTCTGTGAAACTTGTTTTGACCTCTTCCATCAATAATATGAAATTAATGTAACTAATTTAATCACTCTTTCTACTTAAGCACAATAAAGAACCATTACCATCCAAGATTCAGTAATCAATCACTCAATTCCGTGTAGAATGTTTGCTGATTAAATTTTTTTTTAAAGTGATTACTTTTTAAATAATTCTTCTTAAAACCTTGTTGTAGGGTCCGTCGCGATCATTCAAGATTCAAACTGAAGAATACTTCGGGATACTACATGGAATTATTATTCCACGTGTATGTGATAGGGACAGCTTAAACTGCAGTGCAACTTCACCACATGCTCTTATGAAGGAGAAACCTTCTGTTAAAGGTTATAAAGAGCATAATGGTTGCCTATGAGGGACAAACTGAAGAGAAAACCAGCATTTAGTTTTGACTTTTTACTAAGACTGTTGCATGATGGACACCATCTGCCTCATGCTGTGGCAGTTATTCAAAACAGTTAAGAGATTAGTGTTGACCATGTTCACCAGTATACCGTAGTTTACCTTGTTGCCTGGCAATGTAAGTGGCTAAAATGTTGGTTAATTTTTTATTTGACCCCCCCTTCTCATAAACAATCAAATGAAATGTCTTTGTGCAGCATCGGAGATTACAAGTAAATATAAAGGGAACCGTAAGGCTTTATGCTCACATGTGATGAACACAAGGGGAAGAGTTCTACTGACACATGCTCTCTCGAAGTATCAATGTTTAATGAGCCAACTGTGGTGTAAACTTCAATGTATCACATATCACCAGGTGACAAGCAGCCTGGTTCAGAATGCTGTTCTTGGCAGGATATGTACGAGAGTGGGAGAAAAAAAAAAAAAAGAATCTGCACAACATGTACAACACATATATGGTATCATTCTTAAGAAGGTGCACTGTATTCATGGAGCAGTATCGTTTGACTTCCAAGAGAGGTTCCTTACAAAAAGAATATGCTGTACATGGCAAATTCCTTATAACAAGCCTTGATAAACACTGGAGGCGCAAAATGCACCACTGTACAATAATGCCTCCATACTGTTGTCATTTACATATTCACAAAAGAGAAACTTTTTTTAATTACACCATAGAAGCATAGATGCAATACTTGTGAAAAAGGTAGAAAAAGAACACATTCAGTCATCTTAATCAATAAGTTAATCGCCGGTGGCGTCAGGGCAGGGTGGACTGAAGAAACCGAATAATACGAGCATTGAAAAAAAAGACGAGCAGAAATGAAAATGGTAGTTTGAAAGAAATGCCAGTCTCTTCTTTTTCTGAACTGACAAGGAAAAACAAATTTGCTAGAGTCCAATAAGACAGTCCAAGTTTCCCCCCGCAGATTGAACAAGCTGTTTCAAAAAACAATTATCGTTTAACTAAAAACAAAACGATTACATTTGGTTAAAAAAAAAAAAAAAAAAGAACAATAACAAGACTTATAATAATAATAATAATAATAATAATAATAAACAGAATTAGCAATATAATGATAAAGATAGAATGCAGTCCTATACAGTCAGGTCAGAGCCTGTTCTAGCTCGTACACCTGAACAAAAACACCGGCTCTAATATAGCGCAATGTTGACCACAGATCCTCTCGGAGATCCCTCCACCACTGAGAATAAGGAAAACGCCTCTCCATACGCCTGCAGATGAACAACAATGGAGAATCAATCATTTTCAACAGGCCCAGGATATTGTTTACACAAATCCAAGAACATGACAACAAAAGCTTACCAGAAACCTGATGTCCGTGAGGTCACAGAAAGGGTCAGTCGAGTTCATGTACTTCATTGTCCTGCATGGAAGGGGGAGGGCGTCCCTGCTCGGACATTCGCTTGGACATGATGTCCCACTGGGGACCCAGCACTTTGGATTTGGACCCTATGGGTGGTGAAACAGATGTGCAGTAAAGAAAAGAATAAGAAGAAGCAAGTGATTAAGTCACACATCCCCACAAACCACTTGATGTTCATTACGGAATGACCATCACCATAGCGACAGGCCTTATCAACTTCGAATCTGTATCTGACACGACATTATGTGCATCATGACTTCCTAATAATGTTTCTTCTCATTTCTCCAAGCTGCACACAAACAGCCAAGCGTGATCAACTGTGTAAAGGAAGTGCAGGAGAAAATATGTAACAAACAAAAACAAGGTGATAAATAAAAGTGGATGGAGTGAGAGAAAGTGCGCTGCTCAGAGCAGAATAGTGACAAACTCATCAGGGAGTTATATAACCACTGAACATTGGTTTCTTTCCAGACCCCTGGCTAGAGGTATTAACACAACACGACGGTGAGTGAACGTGAGGATTCCTCACAGAAGGGTGACAAATTTGTGTATGACGAGGTCATAAATAATCAGCGTGTTGCATTTGTAATCATTCATGTGTTTCGCTCAGTGCCTCTGATCATGCGGTTGATCAGTGTGCGTGCTTTTTGCATCTGATCCTGCTGGAGATTCATGTGAGTCACTGCTGATCTGTTACCATGACAACACTGTCAGCCATTGTAGAGTGTTGAAATGAGAGAGAGAGAGAGAGAGAGAGAGAGAGAGAGAGAGAGAGAGAAAGTAGGGAAAAAAAGAAAAGGGGGGAAAATAAAAAAAAAGTGACCTAAAGTTAGACACACGGTAAGAGAGAGAGAGAGAGAGAGAGAGAGAGAACACTGGAAAACAATTACACAATAAAAGATCTCAACCTTCATTTACACGCGGCTTAAAGTGCAAGAAAGCTTTTATGCGGTTATGGAAAGTCGATCGAAAAATAAAGGAGACGTGCTTATTATGGTTCATGAGCAATGTGCACACACACCACCGGATCTGACAACAGACACCTGTCTCGCTCACCGTCTAGTCCATTGTGCTGCTCGTAGGTGCGTTTGCCGAGGATGGTGGGTGAACCGTTGTTCAGGATCGGCGAGGACTTAATGGGAGTCAAGCTGCCTGTGGATATGGAGGCTCCTCGTGGGGGCTCCGCTTTAGGTGGGCACGGGTGGGCCTCTGCAGTAAGGCAACAGAGAAAGAAAGATAGTAGTGACATTGATTGGTCAGAATGTAACATTCCCTTCAAATCTAATTGTAATGGACCTTTTTTTTTTTTTTTTTTTTTTTTGTACAAGCAATAAGAACCTTTAAATGTGCGCTGGAACCCTCCCTCCTCTCCAAAAAGTGTCCACACAGTGTAGTCTCCAGAGAAACATTCTCAGTTAATTCTAAATTAGATGATGTCAAATATATGGCCAGAGGATCCTACTGGTAACAAGTGGTAACCTGACCGTCCAAACTAATTGAGAATGCATCTTGGAAATAAAAATTGTGTTGTGGACTGCAATTTAATTTGGTGATTTAAAAAAATAAATAAATAAAAAAAGTTAAAATGTTACTCCACTAGAGGGCAAAATAATCTTGGCTAGATAGGCAAAATGTGTTGACAAACGTATACATTCTAAGCAATTTCCTTTACAAATTTAGGGGTTGTCCCAGCACCAGAAATATAAGCTGATGGACACGTATAGCTTTACTTGTAGGCACTAAGCATCTCAATCCCAATTAAATACATTGAGATTACAGGACAGAACAATACCTTATATGTTAAAGCAAAAGTACGCTTTTACGGTTATGTTAATGAAGTCCAGTTTGGTTCTGTATTTGATGATAAATACCTATACCAAGTTAACAATGTGTAATTTCCTACCAAAACTGATTTTATTTTTTGTTCCATTCCACTTGACACTGGATGTGTATATGTGGCCCGTTACCTAAAAAGATGCTGCTGCTCTAAATTTTCCTTAAACCTCCTCCACTGTGTCTTGGCACTTGTATATGTTAAATGAGAGAGAAAGAAAACAGAACAAGAGTGCAGATGTCATATCCACCCACCCAGATATCTAACCACAGACTCCAGAGGCTTCCGGGCGGCATGCCTTGAAGACATGGGCTTTTTGGTCATGTCTGGCAACCGTACTGCACCTACACACAAATAAATATAGTATACATTTGCCTGCATTTAAACTTAACAATGCAAAGATGTGAGGTGTGCATGTTAACATACATACTGTATTATTTAAAGTGTGAGAATTCTACTCGAAAGTTTCAAGTCCTTGTATAAAATGTACATGTAAGAGGTGGCATACAGTTTCTGAATCTGTCCCTAGGTAGGCGAGTAATAAAGCAGCAGCGACTTCACTCACACTCGGCTTTGATGGCTGCTGTGTTGACAGGTGTGTAGGGGTGACGGGCCAGAAAGCGGGACTTGAACAGATCCTGGCAGATACGCCTTGCTGTCCGTGTTAGCTGAGTGGTCTGCAGGTAGAACGCTTGTCTGGTCTTCACTGCAAACTTCGGACTCCCGCCGTGTCTCACTGGTCCACCGTGAGGACTCTACCAACCAGAAAGACATCAGAGTGAGTGATCAGAGTGAGTGTTTCAGCATCTGTGATAACACACCCCTCAACCACAGGGTGCTTAGCTCAGAAATAAACAAAGCCAAAACTTTCAGGTCCCATGACACAAAGATGTCCTGTTCTAGAAAGGAATGCATTCTGCATAAACAAGATAGTGATTTACAAATGAAATGTTTCAGGTAATCAGTTAGTACTTTTAGTCTGTAAGGTAGAGCACGGAAATCGAAACAGTCCCAGAGTTTCTGAGCGCAGTGTGAAAACAGAGGAATGAGAACAGAAGACAGGAGGAAGGTAATCTTAAACAGATACTGCATCATCAAAATGCACAAAATGCTGTTCGGGTTTCATGGGAGGGGGGGGGGGGGATTTCTGAAACCACCTAAGAACTAAAGATGGTATCAGGGAAAAAAAAAAAAAAAAAAAAAAAAAAAAAATTTTAAAAATTTTT
>JAQQZT010000005.1:17534579-17563784 GCA_030068275.1 Clarias platycephalus
CAGACACACACACACAGACACACACACACAGACACACACACACAGACACACACACACAGACACACACACACAGACACTATATTTATTCCCTTCAAATGACTGAATGTGTAGAGGCTATGACATTAATAAATTTTTTAAAAATAGTAAAAAAGCCATTGTTTTTTTTGGTCTTTATGCCATGACCTGGAGTTCAACACTTGAGTTGTTTATAATGTGTGAATTTTAAAATGAATAAGTAAAAAAAAATTGCTTGTGAAAATAAATGGCTTAACTATTATAGCATCTCAATTTAAGCTGCATGTTTTTCGTTTTAAATAATACAGGTAAACTGCATACAGATGAGCAATAACATTATGACAACCCACCTAAGACTGAGCAGGTCCCCCCTTTTGCCACCAAACTAGTGATAACTGGTCCGTTCGGACACCTTTCTATAAGATAGAGTAGCTCTTCTATTGGATCAGACTAAACACGCCAGCCCTCGCTGCCCGCACGTATCGGTAAGCCTTGGCAGCCCATGACCCGGTCGCCGGTTCAATTCAATTTCATTTGTATAGCACTTTTAACAATTGTCAGTGTCGCAAAGCAGCTTTACACAATCAAAAGTATTATTTAAGTTTGTATGAAAATTGAATGAATATGAATCAAAATGATCAGATTGTCCCTGATGAGCAAGCCGAGGACGACGGCGACAGTGGCAAGGAAAAACTCCCTGAGATGGCAGTAGGAAGAAACCTTGAGAGGAAACAGACGAGAGAAGTCAGTTCACTATTTTTCCTTTCTTGGGACTACTTTAGGAAGGTTCTGACCACTGCAGACCAGAAACATCCCATCCCCTGACCCAGCCCTTCTAGCCATCATGACCTACCAAAAAGTAGTCCAAGACAGGAAAAGCAGTGAACCAGTGACAAGGTCATGGGCGACCAATGCCCACTCATTTTCATAGGGAGCGAAGGCTGACCCGTGTAGTCCGATCCAATAGAAGAGCCACTGTAGAGGTCAGATGGATAAAATGGTTAATGCTGGTTCCGATCGCAAACAGGGGGGACCTACTCAACATCAGGCAGGTGGTCATTACATTACGGCTGATCGGTGTATGTTGCATTACATTTATTACTCCTAAATGAAATACCTAGGGTATGGCAACTAGTAATCTATTCTGAATTTCTGAAAATCTATTCTGTGTTGTCTGTTTTTGGATTCCTGATTTCCTACAGTTTCCTACAAATGTAAGGTAACGGAGGTCCCTCCTGCTGAAAGTCATGCCCACCATGTTGTTACGATTGGGTCCAGGCCGTTCTCCGTCCAGTCTCGTGGGCATCTTCAGGCCACCGTACTTCTTCCAGTAGGTCCAGCAGGAGGCGCACAGTCTGCACTGCATGTTCGCAGGTCCCCAGGAGTACCACTGATATGAGCTGGTGGCTACATACACACACACACACAATTAACATAATTTACACACAGTTTTTGGAGAACTTACATTATCAAATGCAAGGTACGAGTGCGAGACTTACTATAGCAGCTCTCGCATGCACGGCCCAGTCCTGCTGGCTGACTCACTGCCCCAGGTATTGCCCCCCCAGGTATTGCCCCAGGTATTGCCCCCCCAGGTAATGCCCCTCCAGGTATTGCCCCTCCAGGTATTGCCCCTCCAGGTATTGCCCCTCCAGGTATTGCCCCTCCAGGTATTGCCCCAGGTATTGCCCCAGGTATTGCCCCACCAGGTATTGTCCCAGCTCCGTTCACCAGCCCTGGCTTCACGCTGTTCACACTCAGCTGGTTTGGATTGGGCTTGTTGCTGCAGAGGCAAAGCACCCAGTCACACACACACAAATTAAGGTTTCACATAATGAAGGAGAAAATTCACATAGAAGTAAGTATTTGCATATCTGGGGTCTACCCTCTCGGCTGAAGTACTCACTAGTTAGGGATATAGACCTGCTTGAGCTTGCTCTCTGCTTCTGCCGCTTTTAACCTTTTCTGTAGAAAGCAGAATTTGTAGAAAAAAGAATAAGTTGTGTGTGTTTTTTTTTTTTTTCTTTTCTCCCCAGAAACAGAAGTATTATTCTGTCGTACCTGCTGAACGTATCTGTCTGTGGTTTTCCACATGTAGTAATACTCAATTATGCTGGTCAGAGATTTCCAAGGGAGCTGAAAGAAACAGTAGATTTATCTAGTTGTGTTCAATAAGAACTCTCATATATAACAAAAAGTCATAAAGACATGTTAAAATATTTACAGTCAAAACAAAATTTTTGAACATAGCCTTTTTCCTCTTGTCCCTAAAGACGTTTTCATGTCTCCAGCTCTTTGTTTTGAATTTTTTAAAATCTCTTTGGCATTTTCCCCCCCAGTAAAACTCCTCCACTGCTTATCCATGTCTTTGTCTCTTTGTCCGTCTTTCATTTCTGAATTATGAATTTTAGTTTTGCCCACAGAATCCCTAAACACCTCTGATGTTTCTTCATACCCTTCACCAGCTATGTGAAAGGTTAAGATTTCTGTTGCAGGTTTTAGATGAAAGCAGCTGCTGTGATCCTACTGCAAAACTTTACAGCAACTTGACAGCAAGTTTCTTGGGAATTCACTCTTTAAAGAGAACTTAAAAAGCAGAAGGTGTTGGCTGTTTTATGTCCATTGTCTCGTTCCTGTATTTGAAGGTGCTTAATACACTATGTATTGAGCACCTTCAAATACAGGAACGAGACAATGCTCTAATGTTCTGTTGGTACGTTTTCAGATTTTTAAACACAGAAAAAAGTGGGATGTAACTTTTTTTGCACTCATTTGTATCTACACTCTTAAGTGGAGACCAAAATGCAGGAACACGAGGAAAAATCTAAAACCGAAAAACCGCATCTCGTCTTCCTTTGTCTGCATATATGGTTCGAGTTTTCGTGAAAAAAAGAAAAAGAAATGGGTGGGTACATTTCCCCCAAATGTGGCTCCTCCTTGTCGCAGAGTTCAGTCCCTAAACTAAAGAGTCACAGACACGAAATCACCAGCAGGTGGCAGAGTTGGAAGACACTCTACCACAAAACACACGGACCATGGAGCTGATGCTCTGTATTTTATGCATAAACCCTGTATCTCTCTTACTCGTTCTTTGTGTAAATGCTTTATTCCTGTAAACCTACAAAATCCTGCTGGATATCAGTAAAGTCTTTGCCGTATTTCTCCAGAGCCTCCTCGAACAAGTTGGCCTCCGAGGCGCTCCATTCTTCCATCTCGTCTCGACAGAGTACAGGGCCACCCTGAGGCACCAGAGCTGCGATTGCTCGAGTCATGTCATAGCCGTTATTATGCAGAGTGTCCATCGCGTGGAACTGAGGAGAAAAAGAAGACATGACTAAAGTGAGGAGAAACATAATGGAAATTAATTATGAGCATAACATCTGCAGCAAAGTTTCACATCTCTTCCCAGGAAAAGTGTTACCTTTCACAGGTAGATAAATCCCACATGCTTTGTGCTATTTTTAGATCAGGCCAAAAATGTGTCAGACCAGACTTTTCAGAACAGTTCAGACCAGTCAAAAGGAGACGTTCTACTCATCAATGACGAGCCACGCAATTAATTAATCTGTAAACAAACAAATCGCTTGTGCTCGATTGATACTAGGGATTTTCAGAAGACTCGTGTGGGACCAGAAGCTGAACACAAAGGGAGATGCGCAGGAGTTGGCAGGAGGTTTAGAGGACTCATCGCCGAGAGGTTTCGCAGTCAGAGGAAAGCTGTATTTTTTTTATTTTTGCCTTCTGATTTGCCACGTTTTCTAATATTCATTATTTACATGTGGGGAAAGCCCAGACTCTACGGTTTTGTTTTCATGTTATAAACAAGAGCATGAACCGGAAATGACAATGACGCTCACTGGCAAAGCTTCCAAACAGATATTTAAAAAGGGGAAAACAAATTTAACCAACAACATAAAACCAAGAGTCATAAAACCTAAAAAAAGAGTAAATGCTTTCAGTCAGAATGAATAAACCTGAAGCGGGGTCCAAGAACACGGTGCAAGCAGAGAGAAGATGAAGGTGATCAACTCGAAAACTATTCCTTTTATCATAATAATAATAATAATAATAATAATAATAATAATAATACACTTGTAGAAAATAAATAAATAAATAAATAAATATTCCAGTATGGGTTCATGATAAAGAGAAAGCACTAATTCTCTTTTAAAATGCACTGGAGGAAACGGCTCCTTAAGATTTGGTTTATTATAAATCTGTTTATCATCATATGAGTTTTTGTTAACATACCACACTGATACTGCTGCGTTAGTAAATGCTAAAATGTCTTGTTTATTACTTGTGAAGTTGCTTCTTTCTAAAATCTGGATGGGTTCAGGTCACTCTTCCAACCCCAGCTTCATTACTGTTAGTGTCTTAATGATGTGCTGATAATGACTCGATTTGCAAAAGATGCTATTTTTAACATTATGGAAAAAAATATATTATATTATATAATGCTTTAAGCAACACCAAAACATCCAGAATGTCCTCTTGTAGCAAGCAAAGAAAAAACTGAATCACTTTGTTTCCCATTTGTGCAAATAGCACAATGAGTCACAGTCAAATTGCAGGAAACTATTTGCGAAAGTCTGTTCAGAAAGAAAAAAGTTATTTAATTTATATATATATATATATATATATATATATACACACAATATACACACACACACAGATTTAAACAGTGAGTTTCTCATGTTCAGAGTGCTCAGATGTTTTTGCTTGTATTTATATCTACAGGCTATTGATAAATAATAATGAGTGGCATCTAGTGGTAGCTGAGTGTGGATGAAGGTGGGTCCAAAGAGCTGGAACATAACCCATAGGTGGCTTTGTTTCAATCCAGAACACAATCCAAGTTAGCTCAATTGTCTGTCTGAATCAGAATTTTTTTTTTTTGAAAGTGACTTTGAAACCAAAATATAACCATGTTTTTATCACCAATCAAGGTATGAACCTCCATAATAACATTAGATGATTACTATTAAAAGGAAAGATTTAAAAAAATAATAAGAATAAATAAATAAAAACACCAAACAGCACTTCTTTTAAATATCCACTGATGTTATTACTTGTAGTTGATGGGGAAGAGAGTTTTTAGCAGTAATTAAAAGGTTAAAGCTAAAAATAAGCTGATCAGCTTTAATGCGATACTATTTCAGACTGAAGCTCACATACTCACGTCTGCCTGTCTTTCTGAACGAGAGAACAAAAAAATTAAATTTTCCAAGTTTGAGTATTTTATGCCTTGTTTCTACACCAAGTTGTACTTCTTTCTTCCTCAGCCAAATACACTCCCTGTTCGGGAATCGAATAATAATTTTTTCTAATTAATATCTATTGGTGCAGGCATTTGTTTACATTGAGCAAGTAACTTATTTTAAAACAGATTATTAAATCTGGCACAGAACTGTCCATAACTTTGCTTTTACTCAACATTTTGCTTTCCAACATTTTCTTCTTATGGTTAAGGTATTTAAGCAGATTATGTCGAGGGGAATCCATGCCGGGGGTGGGGGCGGCATTTTAGTGCACGACACTGCGCTCCCAGTTCGCGTATTTTACACACCCTCACATCGGACTGCTGCGGATATGTTTGCTCTAACAACTTGTGTTTTATCTCATAGTGGCGTTCCACATACCTCTATTTTTATCAGCCAGACGGTTTTGGAACGTACGAGACAACTGGTTTGAACCTTCCCGCAGGATGAATAAACATACATTATATCTGTCTAATCATCTTAGAAGGTTCAGTTTTCATAGTCTATTTTCCGTTTTGTTTTTTTTTGTCGCGCTTTGGTTTCTGTTTCCTGAGGATCTGTCATTTCTGTGTTTTCCCACATACTGTCTATAGGTGGTAAACTATCGCGTTGATTGGCCCATTTGAGTGAGCCGTATAGCTACGCCCACCTCAAGAAAGAAAGCGCCAAATGTTGCGTAATCTGGCTCATAACTTTGCTTCTAGTCAACATTCTGATATCATTTACGTTGCAAAAAAAAGTACTATCAAAGTTACATTAAAATCTAAATTTGACTGGACAGACATACATATAGAAAGAAAATTTTCTGACACCGGTTTCTGGTCCAATGTACGATACGTGAATACGTACATCATTGAAAGAGCAACTTCTGACCAATATACAGACAAGACCGGTCTTTTATTTATATAGATACTGCTTTATACTATACTGATTAAATCTGCGCGTGTAATCATGATGCTCTACTCCATTCTGAGTAATTCTGCACGGACAATTGGCAAAGCACAGATGACATAAGAACGCGTTTTATGTGCCAGACCAAAGTGTGAAGTACTGCGGAAGCAGGATGTAGCGTGCAGTGAGTGAGCGAGCGAGTGTAGGTGGTGGCGTACCAGTGTGATGTCTCTGGAGGCAGCTGCAGCGCTCATGTGTAGACTGGGCTGCCGAACTGAACTGCTGCAGTCCAAAGCCCGCGCAAACGTACCCACAGACCTGTGGGAGGCAAGGAGAAAGAAGAAAAAAAAAAAAAAAAAAAAGGACAGAAGAGCGATAGCAAGAGATGGAAAGAGATTGAGCAGAGCAGAGATAAGAATGAATGAGCACGGCGAGTGTCTTCCTGTAAAAACGGCATCTCACTGTTCAGATAGAAATCAATAATTCCACAGGAAATGTAGCTCTTTTCAAAGCCCCTGTCACTCTGTTGCTGATTCCAGACAAATATCAATAAGGGAAAAAAAAAAAAACAGCATTTCAGGTACTTACCGAGCCACTACGAGAAACTGGTCGATCTGTTTCTCTGTAAGAGGACTGTTGGGATCCCAGACCTTCTCCTCCAGTTTGGCCAGCTCCCTGCCATCCTCCTCTCCTAATGAACCAAGAAGCACAAACACAGCAGTCATCTAAAAAAAACAGCTGGATATAAAGATTAGACTGCCACTCTGTTACAGCTCTGCATGGTTTTCCATTCTGCAAGCTCTTCACCCGTGTCTATCGGAGTGTTCGGTGAGACGCCGTCAACACTAGAGTTAGCTGCGGAAATATTCAGGTTTATAAACAGACAGGTCCTGGTTGCACGTTCACATCACAGGGTTTGTAGAGTGTTCCTAAAATGGTATTGTAATGTGTAAAAATTATTTGACCTTAGGACTTCCATAGTAGTCAAGGTCAGCAGTTCTATAACTGGATGCTGTGGGTGGAGTAAATTCCCCAGAAGTTGTATCTCTACGTTTTAATCAATCATATTAATAAAAAAAAAAAGTAAATATGTGAACACGCATTATTCTTATTAACTCTTATTATTAAACCTGGCATGGTAGTGTGATTTGTCACTTGGATTACTGTGAAGAGGTCTGTAGGTTCTACTGTAGGGCTGAACTATTTGATATTATTAATTTTAAAAAATGAATAAATAAAAAAGGGGGGTAATTATTATGCCACATATTGCAATTTAAACTTGTTATTTAGATATTAAATACAATATTTTGTTTTCAAACTTATTTATCTTTAGGCTAAACACAAATAATCTCTTTAAGAGGATGCTTGCCAATACTTATTTATCACCTTTTAGTTTTTACAAAACAAACAAACAAAAACAAAAAAAGCCTTTTGCGATTAAATAATTCCACATGTCCATATTTTGATTTTCATGGAATTTCTGCACGACTATTCTACTGCAACTCTGAAAAACATCTCATTGGCAACTCTAAATTGCCCCAATGTGTAAATGTGTGTGTGCCTGGTGCCTTATCGCTCAGCGTCCCCATGACAGGCTCTGGATCCACCACAAGCGTGACCAGGATAGAGTGAAGATGATTAAATAAATGTTGTGCGATCGGGGCACCAGAAAAGTGGTGTGTATATTTAAAAAATAATAATAATTTTAAAAAAAAAATTGATTTTTTTATCTAAATTAGTTAGATTTGTGCATCAATCAGAACAGAACAGCATCACATCTTTTGTTTTATCTGGTAAGTCTTTTCTCCAGGAAATTTTGGTTGAATTTATATTCCATCTAATCACCGGATCAACTTAAATTCTATGACCACATAAAAGAATAAAATTTACTTGTGAATAAAACACTTGAGGCTCTTATTTCACGAAGTATAAATTCAGAGACCGTTGTGAGGGACCTGCAGTCACCCCGTGATCAAAGTGTGTTACAATGAGGTACAGCAAGGGATATGAATCATAGACAGGAAGTGCAAGACACGATGCATGTGTTTAAGCCTTCGAGTGTTCAGACTCTGCACCAGGTATAAAAATCTGAACTTTCCCAGGGTTGCGCTAAAAAGCAGACGTACCCTCGTTGAGGAGGTCGGTGATTTCTGCCTGGTACTTATTCCCCACTCTGATCTCTCCTTTATCAGCCAGGAGTGTTTTCTGCTGAGGGTCGTACACTAGAGAGTAGAAGAATGCATCCTGCAGACAAAACACAAAGTAGACAAAGACGGAGTCAGAGACCCAGACGCAAACAAAGCCGGCCTCGTGTACTGATAGAGGGGCTTTGTGGTGCGTGTGTGTGTGTGTGTGTTTGGCCTGACAGTGAGTGGAGTCTCCAGTCTCCTCATTACTAAATGCGAAGAGAACATTTTGGGTCAACACGCTGAATTATTCATTAGGAGGCATGCTCAAAAACTAGAGCTCATATACACACACCCAATAAAAGCATGCATCTCCATTATGGGTAAAATTCACTCTCTGAGCACCTCAGTGCAAACGTACTGTACTCACCTCTCGGTCTAGGTAGGACTTCAGGGTTTCCGTTTCATTGAGAAGAGTCACGCAGCACTTTCCTCTGAACACAGTTACACACACACACACACACACGTTAAAATGGCTTGAGGCACATAACCTCAAAGTCAGGTCACAAGTTAAGGAGAAATACAAATTTTGTTTTGACAGTCAAATCCTAGCAAAATGGACAAGAAAGACCTGGGACCTTGAGGGTATACTGTAAACAGATTTACAATGCGACTTGTGTCTGAAACAGATGCTCAGGCTGCAGGAGATTATCAGTCCTCAAAGTATCAAAGCTCCTAATTACTGCAAATTAGGAAAGGACTGATCCTATTTTTGATATGATAAAATCATTACAGCATTCTTATACAGGCTGTTCTGTAAGCAATACCAGAGCTCCGAGTAACCACAGATACCCGATACTGCAAAGCGAGCTGCCTCTCGACATACTCTAAAGAAGGTGAAGCGTGTCACTCAAACACTGGAAAAGGTTTTTGACTGCGTAAGGTGTTCTTCCTTCAAAATCACAGAGCAGTGTAAGTGCAGAAATTCTCGACATATTCAAGCAGTCAGGAAATGATCTGCTCGGAGGACAGACTCGAGTTTCTGTGTGGTTATGTCAACAGTCGTGCTGCCTGTCAATTCAAAAAGAGTGCAGCATTCCTTAGCAGGTATTACCGGAATCATGTTACCAAGTTATCGTACTAACATCAGTTAGTGGTGTAATGGATCGCAGTTGATCCGTGATCTGTACGGATTGCTCCCATGGTTTAGTACGTACAAGTTTAATCATCATACAGGTTTTACAGGCACTGCATGGTGTTATATAAAATGGCCCATTCTTAATTAAAAAAAACCTTAAACACATGATCTTTACGTTCACTCATACTCTCTCATGTGCACCCATCCTCTATTATTCAGGACAGGGTTGCCAGATTGCATCTGCAAAATCCCCCCATGCAGTAATGAAAACCCATCCATTCAGATCTAAAAAAAAAAGAAAAAAAGAAAACAAGCCAACAAATAACATCTGCACTAGAACTCTTATTGTAGCCATGCACATTATTTGCTCCACTAAAATAAATCTAATTTTTAACACCATGACAATAAATAGTATAAATGATGTGTTGAATTGTTAAAATTAGTAAATTGATTATTTTTTCATTTACTATTTCTCAAATGAAGGTGACCCTTCACAAAGATTTCATTTAAATGTTGAATGTTGTTTTTATTAAGATTTCTGTGCTTTAGGTTTTTAGTCTGCAAAAAATAATAAAATAAAATAAAATAAAATAAATAAATAAAAACAAACAAACCAACATTTGTATGGACAAAATGGATACGATTCGTAATAAGTTGCACTCCATAAGTCATCGCACATCGAAGTGTCAGTGTCAAATCATTAAAATAAATAAATTAATTAAATAAATAAATAAATAAATAAATAAAAAAAGGTGTCGGATCATTAAAAGAATTTTAAAAAATGTATTACATTTGTAGTGACTTCAAACAAGATGATACTAGATGAGTAACACTTTTGTTAATTTGTCAAGTCCAGCAAACACATACACACACACACACACACACACACACACACACACACACACACACACACACACACACACACAGCAGTCAAGCCTACTCATATTCATCCTTCTGGTGATTCCTTTGGTGAGAAGATTACATAAAGTAATAACACAAAACACCATCACAAATTCTACATATTTTTCTGTCATTTTTATTATTTCTTTTACCAATATAATGTCCATTCATGCTCTTCCAATGGAAGCTGTGTTTTATTGTTAGCTAAGCCTGTAAAACAGACATCCAGATGCTGTGCATGTTTCAATTACTTTTTCCTCTCATTACACACAGCAAGTTATACTCGAGTACCTTTACTGCAGTACTTAAAATAGGACTGGTATTGATAAACAGCCAGCAGCGAATCCAAGGCCTGGAGACTTTCCAGTTAGCGCACATTCCTCAGCTGGAGAGAAGTGAGAGGGATTCAAATCATGCCTACCAGGTCTGCAGCGTGAAGATCTTTATAAGATCCTGAGAACATCTTTATGCATTCAGCATTTCAGCACTTTAATTCCAGGATCGTACTACCGGCCCGAGTTTTCTCCAGAGCCCTGATTCAATCAGCGCCGGTAATGTCATCTCCACTCAAACACTGTTTACACTCGAGGATTCCTCATACAGCTTTTGACTGGTCACAAAATAATGATGCATCTCAGACACACAATGTCGGCCAAACGGCCATCCTTAGAGTATTCCACTTGCATCACAGTTCAAGCCAAGAGATATTACAGTGGTCAAATTATTTCACCCTATATTTATGGAAAAATTGGCCGAGATGGTGCACAGAAACACACACAAACAAAAACCAAGCTGTATTTTTTTATACCTGATGTGTGTAGCAGGCAGAGACTCCAATTGTCTGGAGAGGAAGAGCTCTCGGTGTCTCAGCTGGTGCTTCTGTTTCTCTGGCAGGTCCACCATCTCAGGATTCTCCATCTCTTCCTCCAGCTCTCCTGTAGGTCAAAGGTCAAAATACGTTCCATCAGCCACCAAAAAAAGTTAATCAATTGTGGCTGGCTGAATTGTGACTACATGTTTGTGAAATGAAGTAGGCTGAATATTTTGCAAGGTGTGAAATGTGTCGTCCATTTCTAAATGAAGCGTCCTGGAAATTGGATTGCTGTGGCGTACCTTTGATACCTCACAGCCACATTAACAAATCAGTGTTGAAATGCCGGCCCACTCTGGTATACATTTCTGCATAGCACAAGAGATCCTAACAAAAATACGTTGGGATTTATTTATCAGGTTTATTTTAAATATTTATAAACCAACACAGCCCTGAGCAAACTCCACATTCTTGAGAAATCCAGACTTGCCGGACTCACAAATCCAACTGCATACGATACACTTCACCTGTACTACCAAGCGTTGTGTGTGTACGAATTAAGCAGTAGCTCACCAGTACTTTAGTTTATACGGACAATATTTCCTCAATCTGATTAAAATCATTCTTAGAGATTCCATGCTAATTGTTTCCTTGGACGTCAATCTGATAAGATGTGCGTTTACATGCACATGGCATTTAATCAGAATATAACTGACATGTGTAAAGAGCTTCTGCTCTCCGTAAAGCGTTTGAGTAGTAGGCGCATATTTCTCGGGCTGCGTTCTGATCGGCTTGAAGTTCCCTGCAAAGTATACTTCACAGGGTACTCAGCCATGTTAAGTGTAATTCCAAACCACAGGGAGTTGGGACGGGAATCACCAGGGACCACCCGAATCCATATTATCACGATATTCAGGTCCCGATTCGATTTGCAATATGGTCGTACAAGTATCACGATTTTAGAAACATCACGACTCAATGTTGAATTTTTTTCCCCCCTCTACTTTCGAAAGCAAATCATTCACTCCAATCACACAGGGTGCAGTGCTGCTTGCCGGTGTCTAAATAGTTTGGATCACGCCACTTCTAGGATTATAGAGGAACTCCAACATATTACCACCTCAAATGCAAGAATGTATACATTTTGAATTCGAATGTGGGGATGAATATTACAACACCAGAGAATATATTACTGAATCGTTGCCCCCCCATTCTCTAGCAGGGAGCAAAAGGGAACTGTAAACGATGGGGAATCACTTCACTGGAAATCCCATCAGTCAAAAAGGGATTTATATCTCTATTATTATTGTTATAGAGGATAACATGATTAATATTAAGATGAATAATGTTAGATTTAGGCAACCTGTAAAAAACTGCATAATTATTTCTCCATCCATCTTGTAAATTAATCAAAGAATGTGTTTAAGAGTTATACACATTTCAATACTACACAATTTTGTAAATGGAATCAGTTTTTGTAAAAAAAAATATATAATAATAATAATAATAATAATAATAATAATAATAATAAATCTTCAATATTTAATTAACGCAGTGTGAAATTTCCAAACCAGGAGCAACAGGCAGGCGAGGTGCTTATGTTACCAGGGTAACGCATGAGGGAAGTGACATCTACGTTGGTGACGTTGCACTGTCTTTCGAATGGTGGAATTCTGTCGAGAGAAATTCCCTGCACAGGGAGCACCCTTTAAAGTACGCTGTGGAATAGAACACAGCCTCATTTTCAAATTTAAGGTGAAATTGGGCTTCCCGATTTGCCTTTTCTGATAGAATCCTGTGTTCTGCGTTGATTGGTTACAAGAATTCAGTCTCTTCTATGATTGGTGAGATGTTTTACAAGGTATGAGATGGTGAACTCAGTGTTGGCCAGAGATCCACTCACTCATCTTCTATACCGCTTTATCCTGTATTCAGTGTCGCAGGGACCTGAAGCCTATCTCAGGAGACTTAGGGCACGAGGCAGGGTACAGGGTGCCAATCCATCGCAGGGCACACATACACACTCACACACTCATTCACACACTACGGGCAATTTGGGAACACCAATTAGCCTAACTTGCATATCTTTGGACTGTGGGAGGAAACCGGAGTACCCGGAGGAAACCCACCAAGCACAGGGAGAACATGCAAACTCCGCGCACACAGAGACGGGAATCGAACCCGGAGCCTGGAGGTGCAAGGCGACAGTGCTAACCACTACACCACCGTGTCGCTTCCAGTAAATGAAAATCTTCAGTAAGGAACTTGCAAAATTCTCTCATTCTGCAATACAGTACTGCCGCTGCTTGTTTTGAGTTGCAACACTGTCCCCTACTGGACTGGAGTGTGGCAAGATTAAAAAATATATATATATATATATATATTTTTTTTAAATACTGCTTTGTACAAGACAGAACATTTAAACATTCAGCACCACACCGTACACACCGGTTCAACGTTTTAGATACCTTGAGTAGTCCTTAATACTGAAAAACATGTAACAATGTCTGAGAGGATCGAAAAGAGAGTTGAGCCAAAAGGCAAAGCTTCCAATCTACCGGCCGATCTTCGTTCCAACCCTCACCTATGGTCATGAGCGCTGGGTCACGACCGAAAGGACAAGATCGCGAATACAAGCGGAATTTAGGCTAGTAACCTGGGTTTTCTCAGAAGGGTAGCTGGCTTTTCTCTTAGAGATCGGATGAGAAGCTCAGTCTATCCGTGAGAAACTCAGCATAGAGCTGCTACTCCTTTGCGTGGAAAGGAGTCAGTTGAGGTGGTTCGGGCATCTAGTAAGGATGTCACCAGGACACCTCCCTAGGGAGGTGTTCTTGGCACGTCCAGCTGGAAGGAGACCACGGGGCAGACCAAGGACTAGATGGAGAGATTCTATCTCCACACTGGCCTGGGAACGCCACAGGATTCCCCACTCAGAGTTAGCTGAGGATAAGTGGTTGAAGATGGATGGATGGATGGTCTGAGAGGATCTCAGCCAGTTAATATTAGCTCTACTGTATAGAAATAAACCTGGCAATGCCCAAAAAAATTAATTCTACTCAAACAGACGTTCTCAATATGATTCACATCTCTAGCCGTCATCCCAAAAATGATCATCTTCCCTTAACAGCACATCCCTAAATGTTTCATTCTCCTTATTTCATAGTGATTTGAGAGTGAACAATTTTACACTCAATCCCATAGTTAGTTTCAGTTATCCCTTATTAGAGCAGTTATAAACATGTGCTTCCTCTCCAGTCTGTCTTTACAGCTCTCTTGAAGTTAAGAGTCATCTTACCGACGTATTGCAAATCCCTCGGTCCTAAAGACTTTCCCATGGGAGATGACGTAAAGGTACATCTCTGACACTCTGTTTACCAGAACCATAGACAGTCTGACTGACGTGTCTTGTTCAGCCCAATGAGGCATCTAGGTTTCCTAGATCTATGCTTGCAAAAAGAAAATACCTTAAATCAAATCAGTTTGACATAAAAAAAACGAAGCGGAATAAGAAAGTAAGAAATTGTAGCGTGAAAAAGGAAACGAAATGAAATCAGAGTGTGTTAACAAAGTCCCGCCCCCTCACATAATTCACATCGGGGTACTTAATCTCTGTTCCCCAGTAATCCATTTTTAGAGGAGCAGAGAGGAAATTCTCTCTCTCTCAAAAAAAAAAAATTCTACATGTATGTGGTGAATGGACTGAGGGTGCTGAGTGGAAAAGAGAGGAGGCAGAGCGAGAATGAGGAGGAAGAGGAGCCAGCGAGTGTGCTCCAATTCATCTGAAGTTTCATTAGAGAGAGACAGACAGAGAGCAAGAGAAAGACAGAAAGACAGACAGGATGAATGAGCAAGGAGAGAAGAACAAAAGCAATCAAGGGATTTTCAAGAAGAAGAAGGGAAAAAAAAAAAAAAAGCCCCTGAAATCAATACGCATTCCCTCCTCTTCCTCAGCCACACTAGTATTCCGAGCACACACACTCACCATGCTGTCTGTATCTCACACCTTCGGTTTCATCTTCATTTGCACAACACACAAAACGCATACACTCGGCACATAAATAGACGGGTTGCTGTTCTGGTTCTTGTGTTGTTATAATAGAGACTGCAGTTCTGATGTGAACTATAGAGAAGCAGGGGTTAAAAAAAAAGAGAAAAAGGAAAACCATGAGAGCCACATGGCTATGAACAGCCCTCTGCATTCTCGAGAGAGCCAGCATGATGAGAGGAACTCACTACAGCCTCGATCCTTCGAGAGAGGGGGGAGAGAGAGAGAGAGGCAAATAGCAAGAGAAAACCAAGAGCGAAAGACCCCAAAAAGAGGAGAGAACGAGAGATACAGAGAACGGGAAACCTGAAAAGGCAGCAAGAATGAAAGCAAGATAGAAAGAGGCAGCATGAGGAGGGCATACAGCAAGAAAGACAGACAGCAAGAGAAAAAGAGAGAGAGATATATACAGAGAATGAGCACAAATGAGTGCAAGATAGAGAGAGACAGCTTTAGAGTGAGAGAGCAAGAGAGAGAGACAGTGTGTGTATGTGTGGAGTGTGAGAGAGAGAGAGAGAAAGAGAGAGAATATGAGAGAGAGAACAGAACACCGCAACCAATCTACTGGCACTGCACCCAGCCTATACTCTCCACAAATTGCCTCTCCATCTCACCTGTCCCAAGCAATTATCAATTATTGATGAATGAGTTGCTTTACCAAGCAGCGTGAGGAGGAAGAGGATGGGAGAGGAAGAGGCGTCTACACCCCCACTCACAAAGGAGGAATGAAGGCTCAGGAGACACCGTGTAAAAGAACGGACTCGAGTTTCCGCTGCACTTGCCAGACAGCTATACGCTAGTGTACTATGAACCAGATCATCTGTATAGACCTCCATAATTGGACATCTTCCTTGACAGAGAGAGAGAGAGGGGATGTGTGTGTGTCTCTCTCTCATTCAAGCACTGTAGTTCATGATTATTGAACCCACGTTTGTCAAAAAGGCACAGTGTGCCTGAGGAACAGGAACCTGGCAGGAGTTTTAACTCTACTCACTACCTAACCTTCCTCTTAAACTGCGTACCAGAACCTCACACCTAATGCCATTTCTCATCTACAGCGTGCGAAAGATCTGGGTATATTTTTCAGTGGATTGGTACAAGAGATGTGTTGCAGCATAATCTTTATATTTAAAAAAATAAAATAAAAAATAAATAAAAAATAAAATAAAAAAAGATCTAAAATCTAAACAAATTCTAAATCTTAACATTTATCATTTTCAGCTCCAGGAATAAAAAGGACACATTTGAATAATGCTGAGCTCACATTGCAAGGGACACAGGAGGGAAAAAATACAAGAGAGATATTTTTCATGAATTTTCTATACCGCTTATTTTGTCTACAGGGTCATATATTATTTTGTCTGAAATGGGGTACACACAGCAATTTGGGAACGCCAATTAACCTAATTTGCATGATCCATATCCCAGGGGAGTTAGGGCACGAGGTGGGGTACACCCTGGACAGGGTGCCAATCCATCCCGGGGCACACACATACTGTACATACACGCACTCACACACTCATTTACACACCACGGGCAATTTGGGAACGCCAATTAGCCTAATCTGCATGTCTTTGGGCTATGGGAGGAAAGCGGAGTACCTGGCAGAAACCCACCAAGCACGGGGAGAACATGCAAACTCCACGCACACAGACACGGCGTGAATCGAACCTGGAGGTGGAAGGCCACAGTACTAATCACTACACCACCGACAAGAGAGATATAACAGGAAAAAATATGTAGGGGGGAAAAACTTTTTGGGGAGATGGGTTAGGGTTAGCTAACCCTAACCCTGGGCTAGAATTCATAGTTTCTCTAGCAAAGTTTGGCACAATATTTGTTAAAAACCAACCACTGCAAAAGCTTGTTTGAGGTCAAAGTTTAAGCACAGTTTAAAAAACCCTCAAGTCGCTCAGGGTTTTGCGAGATCTTGCAATAAAAATCTCTCTTTATATAAATATGAATGTCCCCTTATACGCATCAAGCGGTTATTACTAATAATAATAATAATAATATAAAAAATTATGTGCTGAGGGGGATCATGACTGCAAAGAGTCTTAAAAAAAAAACCGCGGCTATGAACAGAAGGCTATAAAAATGTGATTTATCACACACGTCTTCTCTCCTGTTTGGTTTAAATCGAGTAGCTATAAAAGAAGTAACACTTTATCGACCATGTAACAGTGATAAACGTAACACGGTTTCCTTTTTCTAAACTTTTTTTTTTTTTTTTACACTAATGAAGACTTAAATCTGTAAATAAGGGAAACATTCTGGGGAAACAGTTTAACTAAACTTTCCTGCAATGTGGCTGGAGTGACTTTACTTATTTATGGCAATTTCATATTAAATATGAATGTTTAACTGTAATAAACTTCACGTACCAGCGCAACTAAAAATGAAGTACTAATCTTTGTAATCCTAAAAGATCTGGTCCATCAAAGTTACTTCAAAAACTTAATGAAGCTTAAATCTTAAAGTACAAAGCATTTCTATATGTCCCTCTGGGTAACAATGCTTGCCAAACGCTGGAGATGTAAACGTAATACAGGGCGAGTTGGTTCATGTGTCTGCTTTATCGCACTAAAAGTCTTTAATTATACCACATCCCACAGCTTCTCCATTTGGATGTTTTCTCTTTAATGTTCCTCGGATGAGACAGCAGAGAGAATCTCAGTTCGAGCATACAGTACAGTGCCACCATTTCATCTTAACCAAAATAAAAATATTTACCTTCACCTACTCCATGATGTTTATTTTATGCATTGTGTTTTAGTTGGCTCTTAAAATGAAGCTGGGCTTGATAATAAGCTGAGAAATGAAATCTCATTTGTGATAAGCCCACGGTAAGCCACCACTAGAGAGAGCTGTATACAGTACACTCGTATGTGCATCGCTATTGCCGCTTGGACAATGCTCAATTGTTATCGAAAGATGGCAGAAAGAGCGTAAATCACCCTTTTTCACTGTCTGCTTATAAATTCTTACCCATGTTTATATGCAACCCCCATTTCTGCCACGTTAAAATCACCAACTACATTTCTGCAATGCAAAATCAGAGCAATCTGAACAGTGTTTATAGTCCAATTCAGTACAGTCGGCTGTTGTCCAAACCCCATACTGCTAGAATATATACACCGTTGTTGGGGGGTTGGATTTTTCAGCGGGATGAGATTTGCCGACCCCTTACACATCCATTACAAGATGGACGATGTAACACGATACACCTACTGTGGGACGGCCAGATATTTACACCTAAACCAAAAATCCACACTACACAAGTGTGCACTGTTTTACACTACAAACTGATAGTGTGTGTGAAACTACAACTCATTTGTTAAACCTTTGTATCTCAAATCATTTAGGTCACAGTTATGGGCATCTAAAGATCCACAGGCCCTCGGTTTCTCTTTAACAACAAACATATCCAAGCCTACGAAAGACAAAACATTAATTAACATTACTTGATATGAAGTGTGTATACGTTTCTGTTGTTTTGCCTCGAGAGAACAGACATAATCAGGACTTAAGATCCAAAAGGGTCTATAGTATGTCAAGTACAAGAAGTGTTCAAGTCAAACTGGGACATTTCTTATGACTGAAGACATAAAATCAGCAGACACTCACAAAAGACAATAAGAACAATTTGGTGATGAGACTCTTAGCCGCAGTAAAGTATTTGAATGGTGGAAGCATTTTAAAGAAGGCTGTACGCCCGTGAATGATGGTCCCAGCTGATGTGGCTTGGCGTTAACTTGTCAATCAGCATTCAGTGAGGAGAACCCTTGTGGAAGACACGAACCTGTCTGTGGGAACACAGTCATTCACGAACACTGACCAGACAGGCTGATGAAACAAAAACAGCATGGAAGTTAGGAGAATGGAGAGTCGCCCATTCAGGTCCGAGAGTTTTAATGAGGTCGGGCAGTGATGAGGAGGCCATGATTGCAGTCAGCATTTTAATTTATCCCAAACGTGTTGAGCGGGGTGGAGGTCAGGGCTCTGTGCAGGACATTCAAACTCTTCCACTCCAACCTTGGCAACCCATGTCGTCAGGTTTTGGCCCCTTAGATCTAGTGTAGAGAAACTATAATGCAGCAGCATACAAGAACTTCATAAACGTCTGTGAGCTACAAACGTTGTAGCAGTACGATTTCTCTTTTTACTGCATTGCTGAGCTTTTATTTTTAATTTTTTTTATTATGAATTAAAAAAGGATTTCATAGCAATTTTATTTCATGCAGGTGCAGGTTCTATGTACGTCAGCTATCAGCTGTAATCTCTGCGGTGATGTAAACGTGATGCAAAAGAGTGGCTCCACAGTTGGCCCTTGCCGGCGCTAGTCCTTCAGTGTGGCTGCGATTTGCCACGGTCACGTGAAGGAGAAATCCTGCGGCTCTGAGGCCGTCCTGACCTGGAGAGTCCGACACCCTTGAGACGTAATGCATTTACCTGTTCCGAAGAAGTGTGTGTCGGACAAACACAAAGAGACACAGGTACACTTTCCCATTCTGCCCTGACTCAAACCTATTCTTTCTTGAAAGCAGATTAATCGCGAGTCTCTCTCCTTCACGAGCAGAACGCACGAGCTCGAGTTCAGACACAGTGGGCGAGGTGATTACAGGGAGTGGTCAGTTCAGTTCAGGGTCAAGTCCCTCTCTCTTTCTGCCTCTACACACACTCGTGTGCAAACACGGCCACTGCACAGCTCCCTAGCTTCAGGCTTTGGCGAGGAGGAGCCAGCATCACAGAGAACAAAATATTTAATCTGTGAGTCATCCGAGAGTGTGTGTGCACGTACACTGAGTCAGACTGCTGAAAATATAGAGCCGATAGTTCCAGCTCTCACATGTAGATGAATTCAAACTCCCTTAGCGCCCATTCACACCGGAGGAACTCCATCACGCTGCTTCTCACGCCCTTAGCCTCTTATCTTCACCATCTTTTCTCCAAACCTGTTCTCTTGTTCCTACTCTGTGACTCACCTCAGGTCTCTTTTCAGTTCTTTACTCCCCTTTTTCTCTTCGCCTTTCTTCAGAGCAGAGTCAGGATGTAGCCCACACCCATGTGGTCCACAGTCGCTCCTGCCATGCATTTTTCACATATTGCAAATGTCTGAATGTCCACGGAGAGACTGCTGGCTCTGCAGAGAGGCCCACAATCCACGAACCCACACACACACAGCTTACACCCCACCCCCACCAAGTTCCTAACTGTGTCTGTGTGGTCTATGTGAACAAACAGTCCCACACTGCTCATGATTAAACCTTTGTGCATTGTGGGCTACTTTCATACGTGCATACTCACTCACTCACTCTTACTCTGTACTACATACATATATATATATTTATACTTTCTACATTTAACCACCAATACCCTACTTTCACACCAGCAGTGCTGACAGCAGCTCACACCACGCCTTAGCCGCGGCACATGTATGAAGCACCCGAACATGCCTGATGATTCAATCGTACGGCAGTCGTTTTGGAGGCCGACTCCGCTTACAGCAGGAAAGACTGGATATCCTTAATCACAGCTCCAATTATTCCAGTTCGGAACGACAGCTTACACCATTCAAGTCTTCACAACAGAAACGAGGCTGTTTCAGAGGAGAAGGATAGGAATCTTAAAACACCCCCTTTTCACATGTCTTTAACAGGACTATGAGGGGTGTTCAAGGCCACTCAAGTGATTTTTGATTGGGAGAAATTAAACAGTTATGAAAGTAAAAACCTCCCTTTATTTTTACACTTATCTCAGCATTTCACCAGTGCTTCAATACGATCAAGGTAGAAAGCTTTTCACAGTACGCCGGAGCCACGATTGCATTGCTTGCTTGCTTTACGTCTGAAACTCGACTGATGGCCCAAACATGTGGAAATCACTTGGAGCAAGGTCAGGACTGTATGGGGGATGTTGGAGCAACTGCCAGCCGAGTTCCTGTAATATGCAAGTGATGTTTGTGAATGATTGTCTGTAATTTCCATAGACAGATGTGCCTCTTCTGCAAGAGTGACATCTATTCATTTTTAAGGATCAGGCATTCCACTCCGGTGGAACAACCGCAGTGGGGTTCGAACCACCTCGGCCGGGATGGTCATTCATGGACATATGACCACCTTTAACACGTTTGCACCGTTTAAAATGTTTTACTGCTGCAAAGAGTCTCATCTCCGGACTGTTCTTGGATTCTTCTGTAAACATCAACCAGTTTTACACCTTAATTCATAGGGAAATCATCATCGCAAGTCTCGGATTGACTTGAACTCCCCTTGTATAATTTGTTTTAAAGAAAAGTATAAAACACCAAGACTGTTCTCAGCACAGAACTGTTGAGTAAAGCACGATTTTAGTTTTTGGTCGAAACGTTTTATTTTGCTCTATTCTTTTTAATAATAAAATGTATGTAACTGCACATTTCTTAAGTTTTTGGGCAGGTAAGGTTTAACTATTAATTCATTAATAATACTTTGATCAACAGTTCTGTGCTGAAAACAGTGCTGGGTGTTTTGCCATAAAAAGGAAAAAAAAAAAACGGGCGGGGGGGGGGGGGCAATAAATAAATAAAAGCATACAAAATTTTAAAATTCCAAATAGTATAGTTATTTCCAAAATTATAGTATAGTCAGCAGTTTAGAAGTGAAGCAATGACGAGGCTTGGCAGTGAAGCATCGCTTCCTGAAGATGATCTCCACAATCAATTCTATCTACACACACACAGACAATACATAATGATCCTTATGGAGGAATATTTAAAAAGAAGTTTATACGTCAACGTTGTTGAATTATTGTTTTTCCCATCCTACATAATCTAACAATGATTAAGATGTACAGTATGTAAGGTGTCTCGATCGGGTGTGTTTTCCACCAAAGGACGATTTCTTGGGAACATAAAAAGCTGTGTTTATTTCTCCAATTAACTTAAACCTTAACAGCTTTAATACTGTGAGTAATAACATGTCTTATCTTGCCATGTAGATCTTCCGCAGCATTAAATGTTAAAATGTAATTAGAAACCGCAATCGCTGGCGGATCGCTGTGGTACAAGTGGAACAAAACACTTTGCAACATGATAAAGAAATTCTAAACAAAATCCACTTTCCGTTGTGAATAATTGTCCTAGAACAGCATGCCTCATACTGTTTTAAAAACTGCTAGGTTTACTCAGTTTAAACTAAACTCTGATCTCCCCCCTTAGTGTGGTTCATTTAAGCATGTCTGAACATGGCAGCCAAACGAGACTCTTTCTGGACGTGGGCTTGGCCGGGTCCCAAACAAGGTTCGGAGCAGTTAGTTGTAGTGGGAATGTGATCCGACCTCGATCCAGACAAACTTACAAACAGAACTCTGCACATCTTAGCCAGGTGCAAGCTCTATGTTTGCATGTTTACCGGGCACATCTGTACATCTTTCTACATTCAATGTCGACTGTAGGCTGCAATGTGAAACTGTGTTGCATTATATGCCATAGTTTCGCTTGCTATATTTACCAATAATCACTACAGTGATGAGAAAATGCCAATTGTTCAGAAAATTTAGTTTTTCTTTGGAATATTCACCAGACAAATGTTCTTCCTGTGCTTACGTCCTCATTCCCGCCCCTAATTCATGATCAGAGTAAACACACTCACATGACATTTTGATTCACTTGTGTGTTTACAAGTTTACAATCAGGTCCTGTGATTCTGACTCCTGAAACAAACTACAGGTGGTCTGTACATGCGTTAGCTGCAAAATACTAGGATACACAGATCTAATGGCGACAGGACTGGAAGTTCCCCGGTTCGTTACTTACGCGCATGTTTGTCTGCCAGGGCGACAAGTGTAGCGGAGATGTCTCTGCGTCTGTAGAAGCACACCACTTTCGCCTCCACGTTCCCATTCGCCGTCTGCAAATTAGCATAAAAAAAAAGCTTCATAATTCAGAAAAAGGCCGAAAATGAAGCAGGTGAGGATTGAAACAGAATGACAGATTTAGACCTCTCCTATTCCCTGTATGTTGAAGAAAGGAATGCAGCTACACTAAACACAGAAGGAGGAGATGTGTCAAGAAAAAAAAGGGAGTACGAGAGTGAAAGCTGTGAGAACGGATAGTTGCGAACATTGAGGTTGGCAGTTGAGACAGACAGTCAGACAGCGCATAAAACATTCAGCAAATGTCTTGCGGAAGAATTGGCAACATGCTCTGAAGGGCACAATGATGGACTTTCACTCACCTTGTTGAGCTCCTCTATTCTCCTGATGAGCAGTGGGTTACTGGAGGAGTTCTCAAAGTAAACATAATCTGCGAATGGGGGGGGAGAAAAAAAAAAAAAAGAAAGAAAAAGTGAGAGAAAGCGAGAACAGTCGTCAGTGTTGGCGTGGGCAAGTCGTCAGCACCAGGCACCCTCTCCTCCTGAGGGCTACGGGCCATTTGTTGCACCAGTGAACTCCAGGCTATGCTCATACAGTGTTTCCCACATGTCTGAATATATATACCTGCGGTGGTAGCCAGCAGAATGGACCAGCATTCTGACAACAAATATGACCTTTAGATTTATTGGATATTTCTATTAACTTCACATTTCAGAGATCCAACCTACTGACCATCTCCTCCATCTACCCATATGTGAAGAGTAAGAAGTAAAAAAAAAAAGTTAAGAACTAAAGCATAGATTCATAAGATCATGTGTTTTACGGTCGTTTTCATTTGTTTTTCTGACCAAAGAAAAATATGCACATTTTGAGAGTTCTACATTTTTGCAATGACGATACAGTTTGATGTCTGAAGCCTCCTCAACACACACCACCAGGGTTTCCGTATAAGCAGTATTTATTTTAAATTTATACCAATAAAAAATACTAGTTAAATAGAGTAAATCAGCACCTGTAAGGAAACGCCCATTCACTGAGAGAAACCATTTCTCTGCGGAGCATGTGCGACCATCAGTATGCCCTTCTTATCCTTTCCAGGCCAGCTGGCATCCGCTGCATTTACTGCGTCTCAGTACACCGCGAGACGGAACTGTCTGCTACTACTGAAGCTAATCGATCATAGAGGTCATCGTTCTACCTAACTGATTTTTACAGGGGTAAAAAAGGGAGGGCAGGAGGGTCCACCCAAGTACGTATACTACATGTATGGGGAACATTTGTCATAAGTACTTGCATGATGGCAGTCTAGTCCTTTATTTAACTTGGTACTGGAATTATGTACACTCAAAAACTTCCTGTATGCAGCCAAGGACACCTGTCTAACCACTTTCTAATGAAGCACCTACTTGTCATAAATAATATAAATATATAACATTTATTGTATATTGTGCGTTTGACTACAGAACCTCCTATATCATGTTAATAGTATATTGCAAACTGACTACAACTACATGGTATAACACATCATAAATGAACCGAACACATTTAATCTGTAATATCTGCACAACAATGGTCAGATCCTAGCCCGTTTTAATTCACGCCCCCATTCCTCTTTCAGTTTCTCCTTCAATCCTTATTATTGCCTTTGGCCTGACTCCAGGACAGTGGGTTGGTGTGCAGGCTTATGGCTCAGTGGGACGTCCCTGTAGCCTCAGACTCGGTGCGAGTTCTGGGTGTAAACTTGCTAATGTCGGGGCCTCTGGCACACTACACCCCACACACACGGTTATAAACACTCCTGAGTTGTAACCCTTACCACACCAAAAGAAAAAGCAAGGAAGTCAAGGACTAAACACAGTCTGGCTGATTGACCTTTTCGTTCTTTCACAGAGTAAACTCCTGACACAATAAACCAGACCTATAGCTAAATTTGCATCATGCAAAAGCAGACAAATCAGTAACCAGCACGCCGAGGACAAGCAGACCGTGTCTGAGTTTTCAGCTTTTCAATTCGAAGCTTCTCAGCAGGCTAATAGGTTAAAGTAAGCTGCTAATGTACAGTAGACGCAGCAGAGTAGTCTTTCCATTTACTCAAAAAAAGGAGAATAAAAATATAATAAAAAAAAATTCCTGCAACTTTCTATTTGACATGTTTAAACAAAAGCTACTCGGGTTACCTTATATATTTTATGGTACAGCAATGCACATTTATCCTGCAATCTCATCATATTACTGCTGTTAAATTGCCTTAGCCAATAATTTTTAGACTAATTAAATAGGATTCTAAAACGTGTAGCCTGTGTGTTGGCGTTTCACTGAGCTTGTGGGCTGCTAAAGAATCTCTGATTTGTTCACCCATGTGAGGCGAAACCCTGGCATAATGCCGTCACTGGTGTAGCTCACAAACTTGTGACTTTACTGCAGTAATGTGGACAGGTGACCTAAACTAAACAGAAATTATTTAGAAGAATGATGAATTTTACCCTCACTAGTAAAATGAGGTAGTGTGTGTGTGTGTGTGTGTGGGAGGGGGGGGGGGGGTTCAGTGCTGGGTTTCTCGCCTGGCATGAGGAAGTTCACATCTCAACTGCTGCACTATACCCAATGCCTCGAGCGGCAGGCCAGCCTCAGTGATGGTCCCAATAATCCCAATAATGCAATCAATCGCAATACAAATCTAATCGGAACCAAGGTATCCTGATAACAGGATTGTTGATTCCCATCCCGACATGTGGTATGTCATCCAAGGATATATTTTATTAACCAACATGTTGATCCGTTACTGTTATTGAGGACCAGGTGAAAGAGTAAAACATTTGGCTGCTCCACTAATCTCACAGCGCGTTGCTGTGTTGGTTTGCGTCTCTCAGCGTCACTGATGGATCTGTGCACCTCCATGGGCAAAGGACGCAACAAAAAAAAAAAAAAAAAAAAAAAAAAAAAACGGTTAAACCAGGAAGCTCAAATGTAGTGTAAAGAGCAAAACCATGTCCTCTTTTTGTCCGAGCTCATATTAACCACAACCAGAAGCATCCTCGCAAAGAAACTAGTTTAGATTCCAAGTAGAGATTTTAATGACTGATCCTTAATCAGATAACTGACAGGAAAAAATGTTTCCTATTGAAAATATATTAACCGATAATGTTTGTTTTGCAAGTAGGGAACCTCGACAACCTAGCCGTAATCTAATGTTAGCTTATCCATCCATACTAGCCAGGCGTCTCCTGCTAATACCTCATTTGAAGAGTTGGGTCTCTGCATTTACTTTCATGAACACCGGATAGAGTCCGTCTGCTTACGATCCACTTCGTCTTCTGCCATCCTCAGTTTTTTCACGGACAGCTCCATCCCAAAATTAATCACTGTTGTTCTAAAACCCTTTCGGTACACCGACTGTTCAACAGCATGAGCTGTCCTGTGTTCGCGAGCGTTTCACGAGTGTGTGTGTTTGAAAAAGGGGCTGAGTGAATCAATGCCCTGCGCCAAATAAATAAGACTTTACCCATTTTAGATAATAAAATAATAGGAAATTAAGTTGCATGTGCTGGCCAGTATTGATTAGGGATGGGAAACACCAGGGGCCGCCTGACGCAATATAACGGTACCGAGGTGCCAGTTCGCTTTGCATTGCTATTCTGCTAGCATCATGCTTTTATAAATATCCCAATTGCATTCGATTTGTTATGATTCTTAACCAACTTTACAAATAATGCCATACAGGAAAGGAAGTTAAAGGGTAGTGAAAAAACAAGTGAAATTAAAATAATAATAAAATAAATAAATATCACATTATAACATGGTCTTAGCCAGAAGAACATGATTTTACCCAAGGTTCCTTAGGTGCACTTTTGCTAAACATTATAAAAGTTTTTCTGGTTTCGTCTAAATTTGTTCTGGTAGAAATTGTAACCCTGACTGGTAGTAGTAGCCTTAATGTGGGAGAGCCCTCATTATGGTTGGGAATTAGATACAACTAAATTAGGAAGAAAATAGTGGAGGAACAAGCTACATATTTGAGACAGCTTGAAACGTCGGTGCTTTTTACTGTAACACACCCTCAGAGACCTGCCGAAAAGGGCATGGCGTCCTCTAACCACAATAGCGCTGTTTACATGACGTGTACCATCTTACCATAGTACAGTACCTTACTATGACAGCCATCATCTGTTCAGAAGTACCAGATATTCAAGGTGTGAATTCTGCTTAGGAAAGCATTGTCAATACAGCATGTAAAAGCAGCCTTCTTCTAAACAACAACAACAACATGCACCGAGAATGCAACAGAGATGCTTGAAAACACACAAAATCATCTGTTTTGTCTCAGATTGCAGTTCAATGCGTGTCAGAGACAAGGAGATGGTGCAGACCGCACCGCTTTCCTGTATTTTTTTTTAAATGAGCTCAACTTCTTCCAGAGGTTTTAAGGCCCGGAGCAAAACCCGGCATGGACTCGGAAGGGCGAGAGCCTCGTGAGTGGCCTGTGTGTCACAACTTGAGGAGCTGTAAAGAAAAAACCTAGAGGCGATGTCTCTCACGGCTCATCGTGCCAGGATTTCTACCATTCTGCCCTGCATGTCTGCGCCCACAACGTCGGTTAAGCCCTCACCCACATACACACACAGACACACACACACCACCAATCAGCATGCTGCACAGTTGGTGACATCACAGTGCAGTCAAATTTCCTGGGATCCAATACGGGCATGTTGCTGAGCCTTAATGAGATAGAGAAAGAGAGAGAGAGAGAGACAAGTTGAATCTAACCAGGTCAGGAGTGTGAAGAAGTGAGGCAGACAGATAGAGAGAGAGAGAGAGAGAGAGAGAGAGAGAGAAAATGAAAAAGACAGATCCAGACAGCGAAAGACAGAAAGATGCAGAGAGAGACAGACAGAGAGAAAGGATGGTTCCTGACCTGACCACATCCTGTATAGGTTTAAGTGCAAGGAACACACTCAATCCACACCTCAGGACATTTCGACTGGGCTCCAAGGGACATCGGTTACTATGGCAATGTCTGTTCATTTAAGCTTATGTTCAGCCACACACACACAGATTTCCAGTGCTTCACTCACTTTCTCTCTTTTTTTTTTTTTTTGCCCATTTTTGATTTCCATCAAGCAGGTTTGCTACAGCTGTTTCAAACCAAAAATGCATACAAACAGATTGGCAGAGAGAGACGGACACGCTAGAAGGTAAGGGCAACAACAAAAGTGGGAATGGGAGACGTGAAATCTTTCATGGACTAAAAAACAGGCTCAAGAGTCTCTGCCACAGAGAAAGAAAAAAACCCTATTGAAACGAGAAACTATTGAACGAGTGATAAAGCTGCTGTCTCAACTGACAATCACCCGAGTGCACTAGTGAGATAACTGGTGTTAAGGAGGAGCTGAGCGGAGCGGCACAGCAACTAGGCGAAGCATCATGGCCCGATGAGGCAACTTCTCACACAGCACGTCAGTCACCCTGTGGAGAAAGATTATATCTACTGAACATTAAGAGAACATGGTTAGGGTTGGGTATCATTGCTGAACCGATACTATCGTTGCAACCGTGCCTGAACCGATACATTACAAAAGCCACAAAATTATGGTGAATGACTCAAAAAAAAAAAAATTATTGAACAAAAAATTTAATGCTTAAAATTTAACAATATATTAAAAGTTTAAAGTATATATGAATATATACTTTAAATATATATATACACTTTTCTGGCAAAATACCACACCTTTCCTGACACAGGACATGCATAGCCTTCTTTGCAATGGTAAATGGGGTCACTGTTGTAGTACTACTAGTACTAGCTGGAAAGGCATAATTATAAACAGAATTCATGTTACATTAGTATTTTACAAATCGTTTGACTATTTGTTAGCATGAGTGCAAGATTTGCATTTTGCTATTAACATTACATTATCCTACTGCTAACCTGCGGAAAGGCTGCTGTCGTCATTATAACTGCTGGACTCCTTTTTGCTACGGTTGGTATGACTGGGGCTGGGGTCGTCCACAACGATAGTGCCAGCTGTTGTCCACAAGCTGTCAAACACGGTGCCTCCCTCTGCTTTTAACTTTACTCCGTGGATATATTCTGCTTTTAACTTTACTCCGTGGATATATTCTGCTTTTAACTTTACTCCGTGGATATATTCTGCTTTTAACTTTAC